>CM040243.1:203420484-203975186 GCA_022545495.1 Chrysanthemum lavandulifolium | reverse complement strand
ATTTATCGTGTAGCAAACTGAAATAAATTCATCATATCATCAATATTAACCCATACATTCATTTTATAACGGATCATGGCATGAATTTTTATCAAGCAGGAATCGTGTAAGATAACTTGTCGTGAACTTAAACCTAGAATTCATGAATTACGCATATGATTTCTAGCCATAGGAATTGCACCAAATTGTTTACGGTAAGTCTTAGAGGCATAGTAAGTTATTCTATCAAATTTTAACATCAAATTCAAGGCCAATCAAGAAAACCCAATCGTATGAACTAGAACCCTAGTTTTCAATTTATGAATCATTAGTGTTTACGGGTAGTTTACGGGCATAGATATGATTAATTCAACTTGAAAACAACCTTATACAACAATCTTTAACACCAAAACATTCACATATGAAAGCGCCCAAACCAGCATAAACCCTAATTTCCAAAATCCATCGATTCGTGTTTACGGGTGCATTTAGAGGATAAAATGATATCATTGATGTTATAAAAGCGTTTTGACACTATCTTTTAACCACAAACACACACCAATGATTGTGTGTTCATACGCTTATCGTAGAACACATAATCACACATATCTCACGCGTTTAGCGTTGGTTGCATAAAAATCAAAACCCTTGTTTGTAATTACGTTTAGATTGTGAAAACACTTACAATATGATGATCAAAACACGGTTGTTTAACGATTTACGTGTGTAGGATTAGTTTGGTTATGAGTAATAAATGTGAGGTGAAAGGTTAGGTGAGGGTTTTATTAAAAGATAGTTTGAGCTTTTAGCGAGTTTAGTCCTCTGCCTTTCCATTTTCATCAAAGCCTTTTAACTTCCATTTTGGTTACCCAATGAAGAATATTTAAAATAACTTTGACGACACTCCCCTTGACTTAAGAAATAATGAAAGGTTATAAATTTTAGTCTAAGGTGTCGAAACAAATGTGACCACCAATATTAAAGAAAACAAGCAGGATTAGGTAACATGCAAGTCGGTGATTATATGAAGCTGTTAAGTATAAATTTTCTCCCCTCGACACTTGATCGGAAAATCTTGGTTTGAAAGATTTGAGTGTTGACGAAGAAATGTACTTGCCATGTTTGAAGAAATATATATAGAAGAATATTTTTGTTGTTTTATACGAGTTTCTATTTTTGTATTTTGTTTTTGAAAAGATATTTACAAAGAGATTTTGGTGTTTGTTGGTTTTAAAATTGTTTTAAGAGTTCATCCAATTCCTCTTGGGTCGAACACCACATACCAATCGGTGGACCAACTCATTAAACCTAGCGGGAGGCAAGGCTTTGGTGAGTAGATGCGCGATTGGTATGCAGCCTCATGATATAATTCAAGCTGCCTGTTCCACGTGGTCCTTGATGAAATGATAGCGAAGATCGATGTGCTTTGATTTGAATCTTTGAATCGAGGTTGCGAGATCGCAATGGCACTCCGATTGTCGCGATACATCGGGATTACATCAAATCGTAACCATAGTCTTTGAGTTGGGTTCTCATCCGGATGACTTGAGCACAACACCGACATGGCTACATATTACTGCCGGTTGATGGCGGCGATGTACAATCACGCTTCGATTGCGGGACAACAGTTTATCACCAAGAAATTGTAGTGCTCTGAGTACTTTTCCGTGAATCTAAGCATCCTGCGTGGTCGACGTCAAAAGCGATTAGTTCAAAACGAATCCTTCGGATACGGATCCCAAGTTAATGGTTCCCTGATGTATCGGAGGATTCTTTAGCCTCGAAGGTGGGTTTTAGTTGGTGCGTGGTGATAGCAGGAGCATAGATAAGCGGCAAAGACAATATCGGATCTGCTTGCTATTAGATACATGAGACCCAATAATAATTCGGTATTTTGTAGGGTCGACAAGTTTCCCATGTAAATCGCGTCTAGCTTCTTGGTATGAGTCATGGGTGTGGCATAAGTGTCACGGTTTTCATTCAAATTTGTTTAACAATTCAAGGGCATATTTGGGTGACTCGAAAAATACCACGGGGTGATTGATGAACTTGCGGTCTAGAAAGAGCGTAAGTTCACCCATCATGGACATTTCAAAATTTTTCTTCATTAGTTTTGCAAGCGATTGAGTACTTTTTATGTGTAGACCCAAAATGATGTCATCGCGTAAATTTGAACAATTAAGATATGTACCCGTGATATTGTATAAAAGAGTAGGGTCGACCAGACCTTTGGTGAAATTATTGCAATGAGGAAAGATGATAGCTTATCGTACCATGCAGGAGCTTGTTTGAGACCATAAAGAGCTTTGTTCGGTTTGTAGACATGGTTGGAAACTTCGGGATCAACGAATCATACGGTTGGTGACATAAACCATTTCTTTCGGTTGTCGGTTGAGAAGCGGTGTTGACATCCATCGAAAGACCGTCATATTCATATGAGCCGCGAACACGAAAATATCCGAACAACCTCAAGGCGAGCAACTTGAGCAAAAGATTCTTCAAAGTCTATTCCTCTTCCGGCGATAACCCTTAGCAACTAGGCGTGACTTGTTTGGATTCGTTCCGCTTGACATCAATTTGTTTTCCAAATCCATTTGAGACCAATGACTTAGACCCATTGGTCTTTCAACGATTCCATACTTCAAGGCGTTTGAATTGGTTGAGTTCTTCTTGCATGGATTCAATCCATTTGTCTTTTGTCATTGCGTCTTTAATGTTTTAGGCTCAGTTAGCGGGAGCGGTGAGTGCATAAATGCAATGTTCACCATCGTGTGAAGCGTTGTCTCATGTGACTGGTTGATTCGGGTTGCCAATAATATTTGCGGAGGATGGTCTTTTGTCCAACGATGTGTAGAGGTTGATGTTGGTATACATTGTGCGATTTTAGGATTCAAATGGTTTGTTGATGATTCAGCGACATCGAGTGCGGCGGTGTCATTAGCAAGCGGGTTAAAAATACATTTGGATCAAAATCTGCGGTGGGGTACTTCATTAAGAACATCATCGGCGGTTCATCATTGTTGGAAGTGGTTTGTTCAAGCTGTTGTGGTGGACTCAATGGTGGTGCTTCTTCATGAGTTGTTGTAGCAGTGTATCGGTATAAGAGTAGTATCGGGTTGAGCATCGAGCAATGCGATATACACAGAGCACGTTCATCAATATCATCACTGAACGAGGAGCAAAGAGTCTTTCCATTTGTTGTGGTGGTGGGGCTTTGATCGGTGATGATAGGGTTTGAGGAAGTTTAAGCGGTTGTGTTGGGTTCCAAGTTGTTATACTCGAAGCCATTTCGTAAGTTCATCAAAATGAGCATGAATCGTTTCCATAACCTGCTTTGTCTGACGATTCGGATCCGGTAACCTTTAGAATTCTCATAATATCCAATAAAGGCGTAATGTCGACTTTGGTTTGAGCTTTCAAAATCATCACGATCATTATTCGGATAGCAAGGGATCGAAATACATGAAAGTGTTTGAGATTCGATTTATGGTTGTGGAGAAGCTCAAGCGGTGTTTTGTTGTGGCGTTTATTAATCATAGAAACGATTTTGAGTATAGCATGCGATGAATCGACACGCCCATAAGTAATCTTGAAGTTTAGCATTGATTAACATTGTTCTTGCGGCTTCCGCTAACATTCGGTTTCGTCTTTCAACAACTCCGTTTTGTTACGGTGTGCGTGCAATAGATGTCCAATCTTTGAATTCCTACTTTCTCATAAAATTCACGAAGGGTTTGGTTAACAAATTCGGTTCCTTTATGCATTCTTATTTGGCGGACGGATGTTAGGGTGAACTTGAATTTTAAGTGAGAAGGTGATGATCATTGTGGAGCTTGGTCTTTGCTTGAAGAAAGTAGACCCAAGTCCATCGTGAATAGTCATCAACAATTACTAAGATGTAGCATTTGCCATTGATCATTTGCAGCGCATCGGGCGCACAAATCCATGTGAAGAAGATGAAGCACATCTTTGAGGCGTGTTCTACCTTTGAAGGAAAATGAGCACGGTGCTTTTCCCTTGTTCATGGTGAGCAAAGGTGATCTTTAGAATATCGAATCGTGGAGACCTTCAACTAGTTTGTGTCGAGCAAGATTGGTTATAGTTTGAAAGTTTAAATGTGAGAGGCGGCGGTGCCATAGCGAGGATTTTGTTGATGTTGCCTTTGTAGATCATGAATGAAACAAGATTTCTCCACGAAAGCAACCTCAATCTCCATCACAGGCGACCTCATGTAAGCAGTTGTGACGGAGTCCTTCCACATAATAAACCACTAATTTCGATGTTCCCATTGATATAGTCTCAGTAGCCCATGATAGGCTGAAGTGATCACTCTCGAATCGACAATGCCAATGAACTTTGTAATAAAGTTTGATAGCGGTTTAAGATTACTGTCATGTCGGGGAACATCCGCTATCAACAATCAGAGAATGATCATATCACACGCATTACACACAGGGCGACACGGATGGAATAGAAGTAGATGTGGAACCGAAATGTTAGAGGGTTAAAGCGTTATAGTGAACATACACATCAATAACTTTAGGCATCTATTTAAATCCTAGTGTGTTATATATCCATTTCGCCATCTCCAACTAGTATTTGCTTTAGTCTTAGTGAATGCACTAGGTGGTACTACATTCTTAGGAGGTGGCCGGAGCTACGAGGGGACGACTGATGCGTTTATTAGAATCTAAAGAGGCGGTCTACCAAGCATAGACTTAGAATGATTAGTGGGCCTTGAGGTATTCCGATTCTTAGGATTCCTTAAGCGAGAGATGATAGCTTTAGCAACACATTTGTCATGACAATCGAATTCATACTATTACGAAAAATAACACAAGGTGCATCGGTGAATATCAAAAGTACTTAAAGGTTTAGCATTCGTTACATCACTATTTCTATTACATTTACAGACGCAATATCTATAGTGGAAACAACGTGAGTCTTATTCATAGTCCTAGGGTGTTCTTCTACTTTAGCATTCCTTATTGATCTTTTCTTAGGTCATGACTTCCTATTCTTGATGTAGTGCTCTAGGTGTGAAGTCTGCGGACGTTTAGAAAAGAGGCAACTATTCTGTTTCGATGAGAAGGAAGCACGTTAGCAACTTGTGTTTTGGCGATGGGCATTCTAGGTTCACGATTACTAAGTGTTAATGGTGCTATTCTCTTAATCACGGTGGCGGAAGTTGTTCATACTTGCTAACATTTCTCTTAACTTAGAGATAGTGTGAATCAAATCTTGATTTTCGAGCAGATGTTACCGACAAAATGCATTACTTCTCTAGTGTGTGCAAGATAGTGATCAAGTTGGTTTGATGCTTCATGGCGAGTCTTATTGAGTAAATCAAATATGACACCATATTCTGTTTAACTTTTACAAGTTCTTGTTCATATTTTGAGATTTGACTTTTTAAAGACACGTTTTGATCATCGGTTGCTCGATTTTGGATTTAATTGCAAGCTGGTGGATTTTGTTTGCAAAGCAAGTTCACGATTTTGACAATCTTTTGACACCATTGAAGGCGGCGTTTTGCATTTGGCTCGTGTAAGGGCGTTCGTTTTCAACTTTTAAAGACTCGTCTGAAGCACATTATCGGTATTCTCATGATTACAACATTATCAACGATGTCGGCGAGAGATATAATCGATGCATATGACACGATATTCAATAACACAACATTATGGATATCAACACGGATAACATCATTCAAGAGTCGATCAACATCTTTTCTTAACATTTTATTTTTACGTTTAGTATTAGAAATAGATGTTTACGTTTTCTCGAAAACGACCTTCATCACTCAAGTTCCTTATGAAAATCCGTTCCCAAGACAATGCACAATTTTCAAATTTTAACATTTGGTAAAGATTTTTACGAAAATGTCTCTTTGTTCTCGCGCCGGGCGATTGAAAATGTTGAACTTTGATTTTAGAATGATATTCTATCTCATGTTGTAAAGTTTTGAGGTCGACCATGAAAATGTCAAAATATCTAAAATTTTGCGATTTTCGAGTTTTGAGTTACTTCATTGATGGAAGGTAAAGGACCATAAATTTGTGCATAATCGGTTGGGGATTAACATTAGAAGACTCGGATGTTTTATGATAACTCTTGGTGTGTTAGAAGAATCAGTTGGTGTGACGAAAGTGACGGTTTGAATAATTAAAGGTTTGTTGTAAACAACGTTTTAATTTTGATCGACTCGTCTTACGCATCTAATTCCTCTTGACGATGATATTCAACAACACTCATAATGAATTATCAATTTTATATTACTGCTTTGGAAACTTGAGGATTTGGTTTGAATGCTTTGGTTGAAAGCTTAGGTTTATGTCGGCAAGATTTGGTCCATATCCATTTGGATTGGGTTTAAAGTAAACTTTTCAATAGCGATTCTTGATTCACCATGTTTGTAAACAACAGTTTTAAACTCTTTAAGTTTGTTTTGCAAGCGATAATTTCTTCAAGATGATCATCTATTCGTTTCGTTGAATGCTTTTGTATCTGAGAACTTTTGACAAGTTAACAACTCGACCTTAGCTTTTGATTTTCCAAGTTGAGGCGTTAATTTGCTTTTTATGTTCATGTTTAATTGTTCTATTTAGAACAACAAAGCATTCTTGAGCGGCTAGATCATGTCTGTCTCTCTAAATATTTTCGTTTGATGAGATTTAGCAAAGGGCTTCAAAACCTTTTTCACGATTTTCTTGAGTTTTGAAAAAGTTGAGTTGCATTTTAAACATTCAAAATCCTTGGTTAACGGTGCATTTTTACTTTTAAGTCACGATTTAATGCACAACATTCTTCAATTTGGGATTCTTGGTCTTTAAGTAAAGAGCAAGATCGGATGAGGCAAAAGTTCGGCTTGTTCAGCGGAGTCACAACATGATCATTATTAAGATCCTCAAGTATAACCACGGAGTCAATTTGATTATCAAAGGAAACCATAAGGTCATCTTGATGCGTCAAATGTAACTCGAGGTTTAATTAATCGTTGGAATGAGATGTGGATGACTCATTTTGAACATTCCGAGCCTTCTTGGGATTCGGATGTTGGCGGAGATATTAGATCGAGAGATAAATATGGTTTGTTCGAGTACGAGACAAGCCATCGATCATCTGCTGGGCATGTGTCACTCATGTGTAACTCATGCATATTAGCCATCAACATAACAAATGCATTGGCACTGCAAGTCCTCCATATCATCATCTGATGCATACGCCATAAAGGCATGTTCTTTGTGCTGTGAGTTCCACGACTTCATCCTTAAGAGCCAAAAGAAGAGCCTCTTTGTGATAAGCACGCCCCTAGTCCTCGGCTTTGGGCATACATTAGCCAGTGTCCGCCTCATTGCGGTTGTAGCATCGAAGACCATTCAACCCATTACGAGCATTTCCTGTTCCACCACTTGAGCTACGTTGTTATTCCTACCCATAACATTAAACCATTGTCCACCCCATCGGCGACCATAACCATGATTACGAACTTCACTCGTCCATTCTTCACAACAGCTAATTTCGTGTGTTAGATGAGGCGAATCGATTGTTGGATTTGTTGGTAAAAGCGGCTAAAGCATTAGCAATCATAACAAATCCTTGTTGCAATGCTTGAGCGGATAGGATTCCTCATTAGCTTCAGCGACAAATGCTTGAGCATTGTTGTTGTTGTATGGAACCAATTGATTATGTTGAGATTGTTGTGATTGATCATTTGGTGTGATAGTGGCGATTGGTTGAGTTCTTTGGTTGAGGAGGATAATGTTTTGAGCATACAAGGCAAGTTGTTGATTTTCTAAATGTGAAGGTGAAGCAATTTGAGCACGGAGAATCCTTTCCTATCAACTTCCTTTTCATGAGGCTTCAGTAATCGTACAACAATCCATATGTAGAATGATGCATGTTCTTTGCTTGGCGAAGAAAATGACATACTCTCCCATTCATGACCAAGACTACTCGGGAACTTAGTATTAGCGCAATTCTTGGCATGATGATGTTGTGTTTATCAAATCATTGATGATGTCCGAGAATCGATGATGATAAGACTCTAGTGTCTCTCGGGTTCAATCAAGAAGTGTTCATAAGCCAAGTAAATTTTGGATTCCATATCCTCTGATTGAGAGCGGATCCTTCCATAAGTAGATGAATGTGTTCCGCATTGCCTTTGCGATCTTTTGAGCATCAACACTTTGAAGAATTGGGTTTGGTAATCCTAAAAGGATATATTGCATTGCAAGCTCATCGGCTTCATAGTGTAGAAGTTCTTGGATTCAGTGCACTGCTGATAGCAATGTTTGATTGTTCATCTCTTGGTGGATTAGCATTTGGATCTCAAGGTACAATGATGAGGCATACGAAATGGACCTTCAAGATAACCTTCTTTAAGAACTTTCCATGTGGCTTCTTGGATCACAAAACCTAAATAACCTAATCACCCATTGATCGTAGTTTCTGGAGTGAGCATTGGAGGTCTATCAGTGATCCGACCTCATGAATTGATTGTTGGTGCTTAAAGCTTCACACATCTTTGCCAAACTAAGTGGGTTCCTTCATAGTGTTCCTTGATGGATGTTGATTGAAATCGTTTGTGTATGGTTGAACTTGAAGACTTTGTGGTGTTTGAACCATTTGTGGTGGAGGAATTGCTCCCAGTTGTGGAGTATGTTGTTGATTAAATTGTTGTTGATAAATTGCTTGTTGTTGATTCCATTGTTGATGTTGTGGACTTAGTTGTTGTTGTCGTTGAGAATAAGTATAAGGGAAATAGTTAGAGTATGGTGGTTGTGACATGTTGAAGACTTGTGTTGGTAAAAATAGATCTTTGTAGTCGAATGAACCTTTGTTGATGAAGTATCCTTAGGCGTGAAATCACAATAAACCAAGTAGGACTTATCGTAAAACACCAAAGTTACGGCGTAGCAAGGAGATTCTGGCGTAGGTTTAGCTTCTGGCGTAAGTTAAGGAAAAAGCACTAAAGTTATCGTAAAACAAGAAGTTAGGCGTGAAAACTTAGGCATAGGATTACCTTATCGTAAGACTAAGCTTAGGCGTAAGATAAATCTTATCGTGGGATTTTCTCTGCGTAAGCTTTATGCTTATCACGTAATTTTAGGATTTTATCCCAAGTGATCTTTTACACTATCACGGTGCAAAAGATATCCAAAGTCGACGTATTTTCGAGGCTTATCCAAGCAAGAAAACACGGATAAACCACTGGCCGAAGATCAAGCGAAGGATAAAGTTCGGCGTAAAACTAGGATTTTGATACGTGGTAGCTTTACTCGTAAAAATGATTTTGCCCAAAGATGTTTCTAAAGCAGATTTTTGTGATGAGAGAGCTTTAATATCACCAAAATAACACAAAAGTTAGAAACTTGATGAACCAAAACGTCTAAATAGGTTACACGTAGAACGAAACCCTCGAACAAAAATAAGCTTAAAAACTATGATCCACGCATAAAGTTTGAAACGTTTTGCCAAAAACAGTTATTTTAACACCTTAAAACATTGAAAGTACAAGAATCTTGGATTAAAAAGTGTAAAAACGTGTTTTTAAGCGAACCAAAGTATCTCGTTAGCTTCTGCGTGGGACCAAAAACCCACTTCAAAAGCAATAACGATTTACCCAACTAGTTGGCGATTGATACCACTGATAGGTCACTAGTTTTACAACACAAGCATCAATACAAGAAATAAAGAGGAAAAGAGATTGGTTGAACACGTTAAACACACACACACATACGTTAAGAGTAGCACGGTTAGGCGTAGAGTGAAAGAGAGTGAATAAAATGAACAACCAACCCTCAGTGAGGGTTATACAAGAGTATTTATAGGAGGAAGCTAGGAAACACTCCTAGTTCCCATCCTTTCCTTAATGGGCTTGGGCTAGCTCATGGGCCTTACGTAGCTTAAGCTAATAACAAACATAAAGGCCATAATTAAGCTAACTATTACATATGAATTACTAACACTTGATTTAGGTTTGGGAGTGATTCCAACAATTTTACACAACTAAATCATAAATACTAAAGTACAACATTTTATACCTAGAGTACAAGTCATTAAAGCACGAAACCTAGCTATACTTTACTTTCCGTTCCAAGCCCTAATATACAACTCTATGATTTTATGTGCCTGATATATTTTCAAAATATTAATGTACAAGTCTTTCAAGCACATGTACAAGTCTTTAATGCATACAAGCTTAATACTTATATAAATTATATTATAAACCTCAATGTACCTATTTTTAAGCACAAGGTACAACCCTATAATGCACAAGCCTTTAAATTTAATTTTCTTATAATTTACAAGTCTAAGGTACAACTCTCCAATGCTCGTGGTACATCTATCTTATGCGTGTATAATAAATGTGTCATTTACTTAATCTAAACTAACCTTAACTTATTTCTAATTTAACTAAACTATAATTATGATATATAAGAACATAATTAAGCCACATCAATATGTTTACTAATTTAAATACAAGTCTACTTGGCAACGAGCCTAACACTTTGCAAAACAAGATTTAAACACATATTAGGCTCTTGGTTCATTCTTATACATAACATTTACCAACTAAGTTTAAGGTTACAAAGCATATTACTTGGTTCATTCTTATACCACAACATTTACCAAACTTATTTAAGGTTATAAAACTCATCACTTGTTTTCTTCGAAACCATAAATCTTACCAAATTTATTTATGGTCATAAAACCCTTTACTTGTTTCATTCTAAAACCATAAACCTTACCAAACAAGTGTTGGAAAATTTAGTGCACTTGTGGGATTAGTTCACACCTTGTAATGGGTTAGGAGGTGCGGATGTACACCCATAAGGTCCATGAACACCACGACTCTTATAGTGGTTTGTATTGGTAGTGCTTGTGGAAAGTCGCTTGTGGAAAATCTTGCTTGTGGTTTCGCGATAATCGATGTTTCCAGCGATAGCGATATTCCACTGAAGCTTGTGTTTTCCATGAAGCTTGTGGTTTCCAGATCGGTGTATCCACCGATAAGCTATAAATCTTGATGAAAGTCTTGCTTGTAAAGTGACTTTGACCTATTCAAATGGCGGTTTCAAGCTTCTTAATGACCACGTTTAATTGGTCATGTAACCATAAACGGCTATAATGGGGATAATTATGAGGCTATTAATGGGCGATTAATACTCATAATTCCATTTGATAAGCTTAGAGTAAACTCATATAAATAGGAGATCTGCTTATGCATGAAGGACCTTGTGAAAGCGATTAACACTTATTAGCGCAGGGTTATAGAATTGTGCCAAATTCCATAGCGCATTTGGTTTTATCCCAGTAGATATTCGTGTAACCCGGGCATTAGGGTCGAATAGTTTACTTTGGAAAGTGATCACACGATTCCAAGTGATATCCAGGTAACCACCTAGTGGTATTTGTTTCTGGCGACTTATTGCTTGTTTACTGCTGAATTGATTATCTAACCTGCTTGGGAAATAAACACCAACAATCAAAGTAAACTATTTTGTGATAATCAATGGTGCTGCTTTGCAATGAAACATATGGCTTCAAGCTTTGCCAAGCTTGATAAGTTTGAAGGGTGGACTTTAGGAGGTGGCGAAGAAGATGCACTTCTTCTTTGTCGAGCATGAGTGTGGTGTATGTGCTAACTACACTATTCACGATGATGGGGATGATGCTCTTGTGGAGTAGATCGGGAGAAGGAGCAAATGGGAGAATGATGACTACATATCACGAGGTCTTATTCTCAATGGTATGTCCGATTCACTGTTTGATATTTATCACAACTTTGAATCTTCAAAGAAGCGTGGGATTCCTTGGATGCCAAATATATGGTGAGGATGCATCAAGTAAGAAGTTTCTTGTTAGTAATTTCACAAATTACAAAATGGTGATTCAAGACCGGTTATGGAACAATACAATGAACTTCTTGGAATACTTGGAAGGTTTACACAACACCATATGCACATGGATGAGGCTATTCAAGTCTCTTGTGTTATTGATAAACTTCCTCCTTCTTGGAAAGATTTCAAGCATACCTTGAAACATAAGAAGAGGAATTAACTCTGGTTGAGTTGGGCGATCATCTGCACATTGAGGAATCTCTCAAGGTGCGGGATAATGACAAGCCAAAGTGTAGCAATCTTCTTTGGACCATCTGTTGTCAATATGGTGAGCATAACAACTCCACGGTACAATGACAACAAAGGCAAACGAAATACCATGACAACACAAGAGCGGATCCTAACAAGAAGGCAACACCTACTTGTTGGAAATGTGGCAAAGCGGTCACATTAAAAGGGACCAAAGGGTGTTAAAGTTGGTGGTAAAGCCAATGGATCGAGCACTAATAGTTCGGGGGTGGTGGTTCTTCCAACTCATTGAAAGGTCGAATATGGTTAATAAGTCTTTTCGGTTATTATGTTACATATGTCTGAATCTCATTATGTGCGGGATGATGATGTTGCGTGGTAGGTTGACTACGGTGCAACAGTTCATGTGTGCAAAGATAGAAGTTGGTTCAAGACTTATGAGTCCTTGAATGATGGTTCTATTCTTCGCATGGAAATGAGTCAACGACCTTGGTGCATGGTCGTGGTTGTGTAGACCTTAGGTTTAGTTCGGAAAGATTGTAACTTTGTTTAATGTTATTCATGTTCACGATATAAGGAAAAACTTGGTTTCAAGTAGTGTTTTGAATAATCATGGATATAAACAAGTTATTGAGTCGATAAATTTGTGCTTTCTAAGCATGGTGTTTTATTGGTTTTGGTTATTTATGTAATCAAATGTTCGGGCTTAATATTTCTCTTGACGGTGTTAATTCGACTTTTGTGACCACCATACGACTGGTGACTCTACCCTATGGCATGCAAGACTTGGCCATGTACACTTTAAAAGAATGCAAGATATGTCTAGGGATGGTTTAATCCCGGCATTTGACATGGACCTTTGAAAAGTGTAAAACTTGCATGTTGACCAAGATAACCAAGAAACCTTTTCAAGGTGTTAGTCGTGAGACTAAGGTCTTGGAGCTTATACACGATAACACATGTGATTTGCATGCCACTCCTTCTTTGGGAAATAAGAAGTACTTTGTGACATTTATTGATGATGCTTCTAGATTTTGTTATGTCTTTCTATTACATACCAAGGATGAAGCATTAGATAAATTCAAAGTGTTTAAAAGCGAAGTTGAATTACAACTTGGGTCTTTGATCAAAAGATTAAGGACTTATAGGGAGGTGAGTACATGGATACTCTGTATTTTCGATCTGTTAGAATTATCCATGAAACATTGTCCACTTATATTCCTCGACAAAATGGTATTCTAAAAGGAAGAGCAGGTCTTTGAAGGAGATAGTTAATTCCATGTTGTCCTATTCGGGAATTTGAGTCAAGGGTTACAGGGTGAAGCTATGTTAACGACTTGCTATTTATTAAATAGGGTTCCCAACAAAAGAAACAAGGTTACCCTTATGAACTACGGACTAAAAGGAAACCCAACTGAACTATCTCAAGGTTTGAGGTTGTAGGGCATTGTAAGACTCACGATCCAAAGATGAAAACTTTGGGTGAATGAGGCATTGACTTGCATCTTTGTTGGATATCTTGAGCATTCCAAGGCTTTTAGGTTCTATGTTATTGAACCTAATGAATATATCTCAATTAATACTATAATTGAATCAAGGGATGCATACTTTGATGAGAATAGATTCTCATCGGTCCACTAGACCAAGTCGGAGGATTCCTAATGGAACTCATGACACTTTGGTGTATCGAGGTCCCGATGATGAACCATCGGTGGTCCCGATGAGGTTGTGGTTCAACAACTTTGAACCTATGCTCGGGGAAGAGCAAAGGGTCGAGACTTCAAAGTCATTTGGACTGAGTTTCAACTATACTTGGTTGAAGGAACAAGGATGAGGTCTCGACCAATATTCCTATTGCTTCATTGTTGAGGATGATCCCAAGACATTTGAAGAAGCAATGAAGTCCCGAGATATTGCTTTACGGAAAGAAGCAATCAATGATGAGATGGATTCCATCATGGGGAACAACAGTTGGGTGTTGGTTGATCTACCACACAGTTGCAAACCTTTGGGTTGCAAATGGATTTTCAAAAGGAAAATGAAGGTAGATGGAACTATTGAAAAGTTCAAGGCTAGACTAGTCATTCGAGGCTTTAAACAAAAGTCGAAATTGACTATTTTGATACTTATGCCCACATGGCTCGTGTCGATTACCATAAGGCTAGCGATTGCTTGGGCATCTTTTCACAATCGGTTATTCATCAAATGGATGTGAAGCGGCTTTCTTGAATGGAGAATTGGATGAGGAGGTTTACATGAACCAACCTCGGGGCTTCATCATGCACGGCAATGAAAACAAGGTGTGTAAAGCGATTAAGTCTCTATGGACTTAGCGGGCACCTAAGCAATGGCATCAAAATTTGATGAAGTGGTTTTGTCTAGTGGTTATGTTCTTAACCAAGGTGACAAATGTGTATATAGCAATTTTGAGGAATCTGGTAAAGGAGTCATCAATTGTCTATATGTAGATGACATGTTGATCTTTGGCACTGACCAAAATTAGGTTGACTTGACAAAGGAATTTTTGTCATCAAGGTTCTCCATGAAAGACATGGGGGAGGCGATGTTATCCTTGGTATAAGGATTAAACATGAAAGTAAAGAATTTCTATCTCTCGGTCTCATTATATTGAGAAGGTCTTGAGGAAATTCAATTACTTTGATTGTACTCTGTGAGTACACCTATGGATACTTGTGAGGCGATGCCTAATCATGGCAAGGTTGTATCTCAAGTTGATTATTCTAGGGTAATTGGTACTGATGTATGCTATGACTTGTACAAGGCACGATATTGGTTTTGCGGTGGGAAAATTGAGCGGTATACTAGTAATCCTAGTGCTCATCATTGGCAAGCGATTCGAGGAGAATGCTGAAGTATTTGAAGAGAACTATGGATTATAGTCTCTCATATCTTGGTTACCCATCGATGTTGGAAGGTTACACCGATGCAAGTTGGATCGATAACTTGAAGACAATTAGTCTACCGGTGGTGGGTATTCCTACTTGGTGGAGGTGCAATTTCTTGGGCATCCAAGCAAACTTGCATCACCGGTTCAACAATGGAATATGAATTTGTGGCTTTAGCATTTCTTTGGTAAAGAAGTTGAATGGTTGAAAACTTGCTTCTTGAGATTTCATTGTGGCCTAAACCTATAACACCTATTTCTATCCGGTTGTGATAGTGCGACTACATTGGCTAAGGCTTATAGCCGGATGTACAATGGTAAGTCTAGACACTTGGGTGTCGGACATAGCATGATTCGTGAGCTTATCATGAATGGGGTGGTATCTATAGAGTTTGTGAGATCTCAACAGAACTTAGTTGATCACTTGACGAAGGGTTTGGCTAGAGACTTGGTTATAAAGTGCGCTAAAGGGATGGGTTTAAGTCCAACTTAGTCCTTTGAATGCTAGGACACCCACTCCTCTTGAGGAAACTTGGGGCTGAGTTCAATGTGGAAAATTGAACATTCGATGGATGGAGCACATGTTTTATTTACATCCCAAGGTTGTGCTCGAACTTCTTTGAAAGGAGGATGAAGTCTTTACTTCTTAATGGTTAATTTTCTTTGAAAAAGTGCTTGGCGGGAGCATGAAAAAGAGGAACCACCTATGTAAATGTTGAATTTTGCCGCTTGAGGAGCTTTTGGACTTTTAGCTTTACAACATTTATGAATTTGGATATGGACACATGGCTTGTATAGCGTCGGGAGGCGATAAGTGTTTGAAAACTTGTGTGTATTTTATCTTGGTATTCAAATGGGTTGAAGGGTTCAATTCTTAGAACACCACGATTCTCGAATATTTGAGCGTGTAATTTACTAAGATGGAAATTCAATCCTCGGGACATTTTCGTTTATGCACATGTTTTGTTTAATACTTGTTTTCATGCAAAGGAAGTGAACTAAATTTGGGGAGGATTGTTGGAAAATTTAGTGCACTTGTGGGATTAGTTCACACCTTGTAATGGGTTAGGAGGTGCGGATGTACGCCCATAAGGTCCATGAACACCCAGACTCTTATAGTGGTTTGTATTGGTAGTGCTTGTGAAAGTGGTTCGCTTGTGGTTTCAACGATGGCGATGTTTCCACTAAAGCTTGTGTTTTCCACTTTGAAGCTTGTGGTTTCCACCGATAGCGCTATGAAAGTACCGATTAAAGTCTTGTAACGGCTTTGACCTATTCAGTGGCGGTTTCAAGCGCTTAATGACCACGTTTAATTGGTCATGTAACCACTAACGCTATAATGGGGATAATTATGAGGCTATTAATGGGCGATTAATACTCATAATTCCATTTGATAAGCTTAGAGTAAACTCCTATAAATAGGAGATCGATTATGCATGAAGGACACCTGAACGATTAACACTTATTAGCGCAAGGGTTATAGAATTGTGCCTAATTCCATAAGCGCATTTGGTCTTATCCCAGTAGATATTCATGTAACCCGGCATTAGGGTCGAATAGTTTACTTTCGAAGTGATCACACGATTCCAAGTGATATCAGATAACCACCTAGTGGTATTTGTTTCTGTGACTTATTGCTTGTTTTCTTTGAATTGATTATCTAACCACATTACGGGAAATAAACACCAACAACTAGTGCCTATAATCGCCTCATATCACTTTCATTCTTCTCATCCCTCACTTGCTAAGCCTACAACACACATTCACGCTCCCACATTCGAGGTACAAGGTCTAAGAAGGATAGAAGCTTAGGTGCAAGGCTTTGAAGCCTCGTTTCCATTTAGAAGTCTCATTGAGCATTTTGCTACCAAATCAAGTACTATAGGTTGTAAGTCTTTTAAACTCATTTCAATTTCTTTAATACTCCTAATATCAAGTACATCTTGTTAAAAAGGATTTTATAAGGAAAACGTAGCAATTTGAATCACCTAAAAGCGAGTCCACGAGTCAAAGATCTGACGAATGAAGTTATCGAAAAGTCATCGAACACTTTCATAACAGGAAGATCGGGCACGCAATTCGAGGCACTTCGGTCCGTTTCATCAAAAAGTTAAAACACGAAAGTTGTCGGAACGACGTTTTCTTCAAAAACTCAGAACACGGGTATATAAAGCATAACGAAGTCATAATTTAATAAAAATCCCAACAGCTGTATTGATTTTAAAAAAAACAAAACGCCCCTACTTGCGCCCCATTTATTTGCATCATGTTAAAGGTATTAGGGCCAACCAAAGTACCTTTGTGAAGACCACCTACGACACTCTATAATGCCCCTCTAACCCGGTTGAAAAGCCTAGTCGTCATGAATAAAAACGGCACACAAATAGAGCCATAAGTCTTAAAAACCAAAAGTACTTTACAACAGGTCTTTGGGAAAAACTTAGGATTTTTGATAAATTCGAATTTGAATCATCTTAGAACACTTAAAAATGAGTTAAACAATATATCACAAGGTTGCATGCAAAAGATATAAAGTTTTATGGTTTGAAAACAAGATTTTCAATTTGTCAAAACTAGCCTAAGTAGCCCTTTTCTACAATTAATATCTTGCTAATTAAAAGGTTGTAAAGTGTGAGAGTTACACCATTTTAAAGAGCTCATTGCAAGGATTTTAAAGCCCGAATGCGTCTTTAAAAACTCTTATAGTCTCTTTTATAATCAACCAAAAAGTAGGTGACTCGTGAGCTTTTCATAAAAAGACCTTGCATGAATTTTTCAAATTTTGAGTCGTAGGAGTTATAGAATGTTATATAATGACTTAAAAGAGTTAATTAACATATTAAAATGTCCCTAGGTGACACCGTAAAAGTTAATGGGTTAAAATGACTTTTCCTTAAAAGCGGCGTCGTGGCAGTGGCCATGTTCACGGACTTGTTTCTCCCAACCAAAGATGAATAGGATATGAGACCTATACCATTTAGAAGAGCTTACAGTAAAGTGTTTAAAGGATCAAATGCGTTGTAAAAACACTAGCTTGCTTCGTGTAAAATATGTCCTCGTTTGGCCCTGTTATCGCCCAAAACCAACAAAAGGCACCTAACCCCCTACTTTAGAGAATCATTGTGACCAAACCGTAAGAGCTTAAGACAACTAGTTTCAACAATTAGAAAGATCACCGGACAAACTCTTGAAGGGATCAAGAACGTAGTAAAAATCTTTTAACACCTCACTTTTATTTACCCGCACTTTTATCCATTTAGGCAAAAAACAAGTGAATTTTCTTATAAAATTTCAAGCATAAAATTGTAATTTTGTAAGACAAAGTTTTATTGGACTAAAATTGTAATTTCAAAATTTAATTATACAAGGGTGATTTTGTCAATAACCCATAGTTGAGGGTTTAAAGTGTCATTTTGAAAGTGCAAGGGTAAAAACCGTAAATAATTAAAATTGTAAATTTGGAAACATAAAATATTTAACAACTTGGAATTCGATAAAATTTAATATCCATCATCCGAGCCATAAAAAAAAAGAAAGATAAGTATTGCTAATTTTTGAAGAGACTTCATGTTAGCTAACTATCGATAAAACATCGTTATCACATAAACTTGAATTCGAATACTAAAAACATGACATACTAACTTTCGGTCACGAGTCGGAGCGGTTTATCAACTTTACTTAATTTGTTTTCCATCCGGACTCTTGTAACATCGAGGTGAGTCATAGCCCTCTTTTCCTTATTTTGAGCGTTTTGGGAGATACATGCTCAAATATTGCTTGATATTTTACATTTATTCTAAACTCTTACAATTACCATGAGTTCATAGCCCCTATTTTATACCTTTTTGTTAATGCTTTGGGAGATACATGCTCAATGCATGCTTTCACTTTATAAGTACTCTAAAAACTTTTACATATTAATGTGAGTTCGTAGCCCCATTTTCTATCATTTATCAGTTTGTAAAATCTTTTGGGGAGATACATGCTCAACTACTTTCATTTACTATCACAAATACTCTAAACTTTTACATACTATTGTGAGTTCATAGTCCCACTTTTACTTGTTTTTCAAAATCGTGGGGAGATACATGCTACAAACACAACACAAGTATTTTCTATGCTACACCTACACCGATTGTTATTGCTTAAGTTGCTTACACTTGCCACTAAAGTCCCTCATATCATGAACCATTAATCACTTGCAGTGAATGCGAATATAGTGAATAGATCTATTGGCGGTTGGCCCCATTTGTGTTAGCGGATAGGTAACCAAATGCACTTTATTGAGCATACTAGGAGAATGGCAAACTCCTACCATAGGGCATTGTTGCTCACATCATTGTTATGATGTTTGTAACTTACGTCATTATTATGGCGCGTTAGTGTTAAGGTTTGCGTTCATGAGACTTAAGGCAATATATCTTGTGTTGCAATGATACAAATCTTGCAACTCTTCGAATTTATGGGTGCAACAACATGGCCCAACCTTGAAACTTGTGTTCAACTAATTACTAAACAAATGACTATGGGTGCATAACAATGTAGCCCACTACTTATTTTATCGATATCTGTATTTATTACAATAATCGCTCAAACTCGAAACTATTGAACTCAACTGTTTTATCTATAAACTCTATGAACTCATCAACCTTTGTGTTGACACTTTTTAGCATGTTTATCTCAGGTTCATAATTTACGAGGATGGCACGGAAGGGCACGAATACTCAAGAAGGCTATATTATCATTCGAAAACTTATTTAATAAAATGTAAAACCACTGGGACCTCATTTTGTAAACTCTGATATTTATATAAATCGAATGATAAATCTTTTAAAATGAGTCAATTAGGGTTTGTTTTCTATTGTTATAATTGTTGTGCCATGAAGTAACACCCGACTTGAAATTCATTTGCGTATCACGAAATTTAGGGGTTATTCTGAGGGGTTAAATCGATATAGCCGACATTGTACAATCGAGTTAGTTGGTGCGATGGGTTCACGTCTTGAAGCTTTTTGTGAAGCCATGACCACCGCCAGACGCCGACGGTGAGTAAAGAACCCTAAGTATCTGTTGAAGGGCTTTACATGGGCCTTTAAGGTATGTATATATATAATGTTAGTTTTGTTGTTTATGTATATATATATATATATATATATATATATATATATATATATATATATATATATATATATATATATATATATTAAAGTAATTAACCAATTATTTTTTATAGGCGTGGATTTGGAGACTTATCGAGTCAAAATTTGTTGATTTTTTAATCGTTCGAGCTTCATCCGAGAGTGTGTGCTTGGCGTTACAAGCGGAAGTTTCAACGGTGTTACTGGATAGTTTATTGGTGAGTTGTTATTTAATCATGCCATTTAGTTTTAATGATTCATAACAATATTCGTATTGTTGTTATATAAATTTTAGGTAGCGGAACCTACATTAAGACTTGTACCCGATGCATATGAGTCGAGCGAGGTTGGTTCCGTGATAGCATGGCATTTTGAGGCGTAGTATCGAACCACCACCAATACCCCTACTTTCGAGACCAATATAGCCGTGGCGATGTTCCGGCATCGTTTATCGTCATTTAGCGCAACTAGAGGATTTGAGAAAGGCTGGGATACCAAGATAAAGGAACACGACACAATGTTGCAAAAATATTTGGTTTCTTTAGTGGATTTAGTGGTTTCGAGCGGTATATTTGTATAATTTTTGTTGCTACTTATTTGTTTTAAAATTACTAAACATACTAATATTGTGTGTAGGGTTTGGGCGGTGGGCTGGAAGTCTTGGGTTCCCGAGCAGCAGTATATTTGTATATTTTTGTTGCTAATCATTTGTTTTAAAATTACTAAACATACTAATATTGTATGTAGGGTTTGAGCGGGATGGGCTGGAGGTAATTGGTTCCCGAGCAGCGGTATGTTTTATTTGCATTTTTTGTTCCTAATCATTTGTTTTAAAATTACTAAACATACTAATATTGTATTTAGGGTTTCGACGGTGGGCCGGAGGTAATTGGTTCCCGAGCAGCGGTATATGTTATTTTAATTTTTTTTTGTTGCTAATCATTTGTTTTAAAAATTACTAAACATACTAATATTGTATGTAGGGTTTCGGGCATGATGGAACTGGAGGTAATTGGTTCCCGAACGCGCAGGTATGTTTTATTTGCATTTTTTTTGTTCCTAATCATTTGTTTTTAAAATTACTAAGCATACTAGTATTGTATTTAGGGTTTCGGGCAGGCTGGAACTGGATTTAGTGGTACCCCGACCGCGCAGGTATATTTACCAAAGGCATGTATATAATTTATTCATTTGTTTAAAAATTACTAAACATTCTAATATTGTATGTAGGTATTTGGCGAGGCTGGTCCAGGAGATGGGGGGTTTCCTAACCCCGAGTAGTTCTTTCTTTGACGGGTGTCTACGCCACCATCGCCACAGTGAGCACGCATGATTATCGACCGGTAGGCGCCTCATTCTAGGGCGCTATGCCACAACAAGGATTTGTTCCGTGGTCGGGTAACAATGCTTAACAAGCTAGTGCATCACCCCGGTAGCTACTCGTGTTTTGGGTAAATTTATGACCCACATAAGTATATATCTTTTTTCCTTTTCTACTATAATAGTTGCATGTATATTTGTTCCGTGTTGGGTGCTATGAATCGAGAAAATAGAGATGTTCGTCCTGGACGTTATTTGTTGAGCCCGTATGATCGTTTGCCAGACACGACTCCTATTCCCAATAAACGGGCTAGTAGGCGTAAGGATAATGCCATGTCAGCCAATATTAGCCCGTTAGATCTTGGAAAAGCTATTGATGAAGAAGACGATAGGGTCGATGATGATGAAGAAGACGGGGATAGAGTTGAGTTTTTACGCGAAAATTATACCGGAGAGTACATTTCGTTTTATAACGTTGACCCTACTAAGGTAATCATAAAACTATGTGAATATTTTTTTTTTTAACAATGATTAACAACTTATTATTGATATTACTTTTGGCTATTTAGGTTAGGCGTACATTATATGAAGACTTAAATACTTTCTGAGGAACCTAAACCCATATACGGATTGTCATGCGATGGGTTTTGCGTGTGAGCCAATTTTTGCCGTGAATTGCTCCGTTTTGTTCCAAGGTCCCAAGTAATGGTTGGCTAGCGACTATGTAAGTTTATTATTACATGTTTATAATGTATTTGAATAGTTTTTTATAGAATGCTTAGTAATAATTTTAATATTTTTTATATGAATTAGCATATGAATGCATGGTGAGCTTCTAATTCGTCGGAGGCCAAATGGTGCTCATTGGACGATGGCGAAATCAACACTTGCATCGTATTCTCCAGGCATACGTCTTCTTACTTGTGACTCATAGTGCATTACGAGGGGCGTTAAGTGGGAGGACACGTCCGTACCCTTCACAGGATGAGTTAGAAATGGTAAGTATTTGTGTTTAATGATTTTAATGCGTTTAGTATTTTAATAAGGTATTTAATTGTATGTAAGCTAATGATTTTATCTTTGTAGGTGTATATGCCGTTCCATGCCGAAGGAAATCACTGGGTTTTAGCTGTCGTAGATCTTCTGAATTCTCATATTTCTGTTTTTGACTCGATGGATAGTGACAGTAGGTCGGATAAGTTCTGACGACATCTTGTTGCATGGACTAAAGTCTTAAATGAAAGTTTATAGATCGAGGATAATTTGGCGTTCTGGGGCGCCAACATTTTAACTTCTCATTCTCTTATAATGATTCAAAATGGAATGTTAGGAATTAGAAATTCCGGTATTAAAGAGTCGGTCACCTCAGTATATGTAATCGTTAAAAGCTCGTAGTCGTAGTAATTCTTAAGTTAAGTAGTATTTAGTTAAGTAACACCGTGGAGGACAGACGGGTCTTTACCCATTGTATGCACGATCCACGACCCGATGTGTGGCGATTTATGTAAGACTATAAATACTCTCTACCTCCCAAGGTAGAGAGTTGGAACTCATAATAATATCTTTCACTTTCTCTCACTAAGTTCCCTAAACCTCTAACTTTCTCTCTAGAATTCCATCTATATGCTACTTTGTGTTATGGTTTGATGTGTATGTGAAAAGTTATATCTTACAATTGGTATCAAGAGCCATGGTTAGATCATATCTTGCACATCTTTGGATTTATAGTGGTTTTAGGTGGTTTTGAGTTTGAAAAAGTTTAGTGGTTTTGCATCATTTGGGTGATTTCTTGTGTTAAAGTTTGAATTTTGTTGGTACTTTTATGTTTAGAATCATCACAAGTGTTTAGGTTTTCATTTGGTAAGCTTGAATCATCTTGGTTGGGTTGTTTTGGATTGAAAAGTGATGTTTATATGGTTTTCAAGCTAGCGACTTAGCTCACGGAGTATTTTCTTGGTAGCGACTTGCTTCACATTTTGTAGCGACTTACGGTGTTGGAGCTAGCGAGTTAGATCTAGCGAGTTAAAGTACAAGTAGTGGACTCTCCACTACAGTAGCGACAGTGGTAGCGACTTGATGCATGTGAGTTGCTCTTTAGCGACTTGTATCTCTAGCGACTTGTGTGGCAATTCTTGCCAAAATTTGGCTAGCGACTTGATGCATGTGCGAGTTACTACTTAGCGACTTGCTTTACGTCTAGCGACTTGGGATTCTAGCGACTTAGGCGTCTAGCGAATTATGAGTTAGCGACTTAGTGCATTATTTTCTAGCGACTTAGTGCATTATCTTCTAGCGACTTAGTTCATAATCTTCTAGCGACTTGAGTGATTGTTTACGGTTTTCTCTTGATTTAGTAAAATCCGTGAAAGAATCTATTTCCGGTTTAATCATAGAGTTATAAAATCCGTATAATCATTAACATGTCTACCAACGTCCCTTGTCATCTCCACATTGCGAGGATGTTCAAGCGGTGGCTCGGATACTCGTCCACCCATGCTTGCGAGGCCGACTACGACTCTTGGGCTCAACGAATCGATTGTATTGCCTTGGAAAGGAAAATGGTGTCAACATTCTCAAATCCATTGATGAAGGACCATATCGAGTTGAGGCGACTAGAGACATACTTGATACTAATGAAGATGGTACTCTGTTTACGGAATGGACGGACCTAAGATGTATGATGAGCTTGATGATAAGGAGAAAAGAGATTCGATCACGGATATCGGGGCTTCAAACATTGTTCTTCAAGGTCTTCCTAAAGACATCTACAAGTGATCAATCATAACACTTGAAGCAAAGCGGTTTGGGATAATGTTAAGATGCTTCTCTCGGGTTCGAACTAACTATGGAAGGCAGAGAATCCCACTCTATGGCAATTTGAGCACTTCAAGATGAAATCGGATGAGAGTGTCTATGAGTACTATGTGAGATTTCATAAGTTGGTGAATGACATGAGAAACATCAAGATGACTATGCCTAACATTCGATTGAACTCAAAATTTGTAAACAATATGAATCCGAATGGCACAAGTTTGTCACCTCTGTGAAACTCACTAAAGGATTGAAGGATACGAACTATGAGCAACTCTATGCCTTCCTCCTTGAGAATGAGAGACATGCCATGTTTGAAAAGAGGATTCTTGATCGGCTCAAAGGTCGGGGAGAAACAAGGTCTACAAATGATTCAACGCCTTCTTCACGAGATAATGGGACTTCCACCAATGCTTCTCAAGTTGCACCCATGATTGATGATAATCACAAACCCATTTCGATCCAAGGTTCAAGCAACTGATGCAAATCTTTGTCATGGAACATTTCATCACTCAACTAACACTCATGGTTAAAGAGAACAGGACACTTTCACCTCACACCAACAAACTCCACACTGCAATGAGATCCGAACCGCCTCAATCTTCACAACCATGCTTTGATAAGAGATGGGAAAATTATGGGGCAACCGAGTTCGGGAAAGGCAGTATGATCGAGAGAAGAGGTGGGTGGGAGAGGTTATGTTGGCAACGAGAATCGAGGAAGAAATGGTAACCAAGGTCAAGCTAAGCCAATCAAATGCTATAAGCGTGGTGGTGAAGGACACATTGCAAGGCGCACATCTCAAAGCGTCCACGAAATCTTGATTACTTGAGAGATAAGATGTTCTTGGCACAAGCTCGGGACAATGGTCTGCGTTGGATGAAGAGGAATTCTTGTTTCTTCTTGAGGGCAATGCCAAGACCTATGATGCGAGATGTGGATGAGCGACTATTCGGGAGATAGGTCACAATCATCGAATGCCTTTCAAGTCGTGGCGTGATGCATACGACTACGATGTAGATGATGGACCTCTGCACACACAATCTTTATGGCTAGCATCTCTCCAATGGTTTCTCCCAAGATCTCTTCTTCACCACAAGGTGGCCCATCCAAGGACAAACTCATCTCGGAGGTATTAAAACTATACGATGATCTTGATGTGCAATAGATGCATGACAAAGTACAATCAAGCTGAAACTATTGAATCAAGCGTTGAAAATATGGGTAATAACAATATTGTCCCATACGATCAATCGTGAAACAAAGTGAAAGTGAAGTTGTACCAAGTGATGCATCTTCTGCGATCAACAATGACTATGTCTTTGATGAATACACCGCATGTGCTCCCGATGATTCCATAATTTACGAACTAAATGCCTATAAGGAGCGTGTTGCTATTTATGAACAACGTGCAAAATTTGAGTTGACCACTCGTGAGCGGAAATGGATGTCCAAGTGAGTACAGATAATTAGAAAAAGTAAGTTTAGAGAAGAAGTATTGAAACAAGAATTAAATTCCTTGCAAGAAAAACTTTCTAAAACATTAAACAAAAACAAGAACTTCAAGAAAATGTGAAAATGCTTAAGCAAGAATTTAATGCAAAGGAATCAAAACTCTTGAGAGATTTTCTAATCGACAACTTTGAAAAACAAACTTGAAAACAAGTTGTACATACAAGGAAACACCATTGATTTGCTCACATGGTCACCAAACATCGAGTCTTAAGCGATAAGCATAGCATTCCCTTGTTGAGGAACCAAATCCGAGGTAATTAAAAGGCTAGAAATGCTCATAAGGTGCTTTATGATGGTGATGAAATCCTTAAGCCTAGGCGAAAACCTAGTTGCGTTGAGTGCCTTGAGGAAGATAAGAAATCAAATGAAATCACTAGGGAAAAGATGAATAAGAAACAAAATGATCCCAAATGCAAAGAAAAACATAATTATCACTCCTCATGATTACAAGAAGGAAAAGCTGGATTTCCTTGAACAAGTTTAAGCCTCGGACTTTGTTGACTCCCGAACAAGCCTTACGGAAAAAGGATTTAGATAAGCGAAAGCGGAAAATATTGTTGAAACAAACCCTCCCTTAGGAAAATGCCTAGAAGCGTTGTGTATCCTCCTAATACACCAATGCATCTTGTACCTAGAACAATTGCCACTAAAAGCAAGACATTAATTAGTCAATCGTTATATTTCAACTATTTGTTGATTTTGAGAAAACTTGCAAGAAAAGGATCACACCACGGTATAAGCGAAGGAGAAAGGGTTTTGAACAAATGAAAGAATGTTATTTAGCGAGGTCATGCCCTTCTTTAAACTTCTAAAAGATCACTTTGAGAGTCTTAAAAGGGATAGAAAGCGATATTAAGGGAATGGAAAAGGAATTTGATGCAATGGTTGTTGAAGTTAGTGACTATGAGCGTGCTTTGAAATATAATGAGATTGAGAGAAAGAACACGCATACATTAAATGAGAATCTTATTCTTGAATGTGTTGCTCAAGATGTCTTTTCAACGCTTCAAATTGCTCTATTAATGCTTCAAATTTCATGAACTATCTGTGTACTGAAAGTCTCCATGATCGTGTCATTGAGCTTGAAAAACCAATTCTAAACTAAATGAGAAAATTGAGCTGGATGATCACGACAATTTGGTTAAACATTTTTCTAAACTAGAAGTTGAGTATTTTAATCTACAACTAAAATATCAACATCTCAAAGAAAATGTCAAAACTTCAAATATCAAGACATCTTGGATGCTCGAGTTTGATGCGGTTTTCAAATTAACAAGCGAGATGAGCGATTCAAGCTCGATGTAACACGATCGAAAAGTTGAAAGCCCAAATCTCTCAATTAAAGGGTCAAGCGAACAATATGACGGGCTCCCAAATGCCTCCTCCTTTAGATTCTCGAAATTCTCAAGCGTTTCATCTTCAAAACCTAGTAAATGCTTTACAAAAGGAAAGCGAAAGTTTCCTAGAAGAAAATGAAAAGGTTAAGCGTCATTTCAATGAGTTATTTGAATCAATTAAAGTCACTCGTAACAAAACAACGAACAAATAGCTTCATTGCAAAAGGAAATTGAGAATCGAAGAGTCGGGTAAAGGGAAAATGCCAATGACCAATGGGAGAATGTTGTATCAAAGGTTCACTCTTGTAATAAATATGCTTTATCATGACATATGTCCCTCCTCATCTAAGGAACAACAAACTTGCCATTCAAACATACTTCTCATCCCTTAAGGATTGCCTAGAATGTCTGCGTGAGATTGTTGAAGAGGATAAGCTAGAGAAACCTCATGATAATGCAATTGGACATGCATGCTTATATGCCAAACGATCTCAAGAAATCTTAGAATGCTTGATCACAATATGCCCAAAGACATTAGGTGAGAGAGTTAACCCTTTGATTCCATGCTCGATGCCTAAGGCCAAATATGATATGCACTCGATTCCCAATGTTTTGAATGTGAACCGTAGTGTACCCTTGAGTAGTTCGATTCTAGATCATCAATGCTAAGAGAGAAACTCAAAGATGCCTTCTAGGAGTACTAATCTCGGTACCTCTAGTTTTAAGAAAGTGAACCTTAGTGCACTGCATGTAGTTCGGATCGGCACATCTAAGCAGGTGGTGCAAAGAGTAGTAAACCAAACTAATGTTCCCATTCCTCTACGAGTGTCGGTGACATTAAAGGGAGCGGTCAAAGTCTCAAGACAATACAAGGAATGATAGGACCTCATGAGCTAAGAATGTCCTTTGGAAAAAGTGAAGAACAATCTAGGAACTTTATGTTTGAATCGAATAAAACGAATCGTGTTGATTCTAGTATTAGCCATAGGCGTCTTGTAATTAATTCAGATTCGATACTATTTGCAAACCTTGTACTATGTGCGCTTGAATTACATTTCTAATCATGAATGTGGTGTTAATGTTACGCCCAATGATGTTAATTGTCCGATTAATATTGTTAATGCTAAAGTTCATGCTAGGAAGGCTAAAAGGCAAAAGCGTAAGAAAGTTAGAAAACAGTGGAAACCCACGGGAAGAACATTCGATAAAATAGGCTTTTATTGGACACTGTTGGTCTTAAGACTAATCGAGATAATGCCCACTAGAAAATGGATGCCTCTTGGTAGAACTATTCCTTAAGAAGTGATCACTGCGTGAGCAGGGCTATCTGACACTAATCTTGCATCTATTCACATCGATTCCATTGCCTCACTTTCGATATGAATGCTTCTATTTACGATGTGGGTGTTCCAAACATTGTTACTAACCAAATGGAACCCATTCTTGCATGGGGATCCCAATTATCCGATTATCCATTCTTATGCATGTTCAACTGCGGATCGTTCAAATCGATTACGTGGTACACGGACTCAATTTGTTCCAAGCATATATTTGGAGACGGTCGCGACTCATGAACTTCGTGAGCAAATTCATCGGGGCTGTTAGATTTGGTAATGATCATTTCGGTGCTATTATGGGTTATGGAGATTATGTTGTTGGTGATAGTGTCATCTCTAGAGTGTATTATGTGGAAGGTTTAGGTCATAATCTGTTCTCTGTTGGTCAATTACGTGATTACGATCTAAGTAGCCTTGAGAAAACATACACCTTTGTTAGAGATCTTAATGGTAAGGAACTGTTAAAAGGAACTCGTGGCTCAAATCTTTACACCATCTCTATCGATGACATGATGAGGGCCTCTCCAATCGCTTGTTATCAAAGGCTTCTAATACAAAGTCATGGTTATGGCATCGTCGTCTCAATCACTTGAACTTGGCACCATTAACGATCTTTCGAAAAGGACTTAGTTGTAGGTTTACCTAGACTAAAGTATGAAAAGGATCATCTTTGTTCGACATGTCAATTGGGAAAAAGCAAGAAGTATGCCCATAAACCCAAACCTACTAACTCGTCACGAAGTTCTTCATATGATTCATATGGATTTATGTGGACCAATGAGGTGCGAGAATATCTTTGGGAAGAAATATGTGTTAGTTGTGGTTGATGATTACTCTAGATTCACACGGTCAAGTTCTTAAGGACAAAGGATGAAACTCGATATCATCATCAAACTCATCAAGCAGTTGCGAGTTCGACTAAACAAAGCGTCGAATTATCGAGCAGACAATGGGCCGGTTTGTCAACAAACAACTTAGTGAATTCTATGAAAGCGTTGGAATCGACCATCAAAGAAGTGTTCCACGAACCCCTCAGCGAGCGGTGTAGTTGAAAGGCGAAATCGTACTCTTGTTGAAGCCGCTAGAACAATCTTGATATACTCAAAGGTTCCAATGTTTCTCGGGTGAAGCAATTGCCACTGCATGCTACTACACAAAATCGTTCCACGATTCACCTTGTTCATGGAAAAACTCCATATGAACTTGTCCACAACGAAAACCTAATCTATCTTTCCTTCGTGTGTTTGGTGCATTGTGCTATCCAACTAATGAGGTCAAGACTTAGGCAAACTTAGGGCCAAAGGCGACATTGGAGTATTTGTAGGATATGCATCAAACAAAAGGGATACCGAATCTACAACAAAAGAACCCGAAATATCATGGAAACAATTCACGTTCGTTTGATGGTGACCGGTCAAATGGCTCTGGACACTCCATTCGGGACCCGCACTTCAAAAGCAGTCCCATTGGTTCATCCTTGTTCCAAACTCCTCTCAAGAAACTCCATATGTACCTCCATCGAAGATGATGTAAAGAAATTGTTTGATCCTATGTTTGATGAACTGTATGATTCAATTACTAATGAGGTCTTGATCCCAACAGAGGTTGCTCATATTCCGATGAATGAAGTCAATCCTTGGTCTCAATATCTTTAAGTCAAGAAGCACTGCTGCGATCCTTGATCTCATCAACAAATCATCATTCTTCAAATGTACATCATGGAAATGTTTACATCAATGATGAAGTTAATCCCTTTGCTACTCACGAAGATGCTCCATTTGAAAACATATTTGCTACTCACGAATCATCATCGAACCATCTTCTTGAGGAGACATCGACTCGACTACCTCGGTTCCTCAACAAATGCCACATGAACACCTCGGAAAATGGACTCACGATCATCCATTAGACAACATCATTGGTAATCCCTCTCGTCTGTATCAACCCGGAAACAACTTGCAACCGATGCCTTATGGTGTTTCTTCAACTCCGTACTATCTAAGATCGAACCAAAGATGTTAAAACCGCCATGAATGAAGACAATTTGGTTCAATGCTATGCAAGATGAAATTCATGAGTTTGATCGTCTTGATGTATGGGAGTTAGTACACTCTCGAGGCGTGCTATGATTATAGCTCTAAAATGGATCTTCAAAGTAAAACTTGATGAGCATGGTGATGTGTTGAAGAACAAGGCTCGATTAGTTGCTAAAGGATATCGTCAAGAGGAGGTATAGACTTTGAAGAATCTTTTGCTCCGATTGCTCGAATCGAGGCAATCGAATCTTTACGCTAATCTTGCTAGTAAGAACATGGTAGTTTATCGGATGGATGTAAAGGCGGCATTTCTAAACGGAGATCTTAAAGAAGTCGTCTCGTCGGTAAACTGAAGGATTTGTGAATCAAGAGCATCCTACTCACGTTTATCGTTTGAAGAAGGCTCTTTACGGTTTAAAGCAAGCTCCAAGGGCATGGTATGATACATTGTCAAAGTTTCTTCTATCAACCGGATTCATCAAAGGAGCGATTGATCCTACATTGTTCACCGGAAGTCGAGCAAACATTTGATTCATGTTCAAATTTATGTTGATGATATTATTTTGCCTCGTGACCCAATGGAATGTGATCGTTTTCAAATGAAATGAGTTCAAAGTTTCAAATGTCAATGATGGGACAAATGTCATTTTCTTGGGATTACAAATTTCTCAAAGTCCGGAGGCATTTTCATAAATCAATCTAAATATGCAACAGAGATTTTAAAGAAATTTGGATTTGATTCAAGTGACCTGTTGACACCCCATGATTGACCGAACCAAACTAGATGAGGACCTCTCGGGGATCATGATTGACCAAACGAAATATCGGAGTATGATTGGATCCACGATGTATCTCATTGCTAGTAGACCGGACATCTTGTTCATTTGTTTGCATGTGTGCTAGATACCGAGCTAAGCCTACTAAAAAGCACCTTGAAGCGATTAAGCGGGTCTTCGGTATCTCAAGGAACCATCAATATGGGACTATGGTACCCGAAGGACACCGGTATGTCACTAACGGCCTATCACGAGATCTTGATCATGCGGGTTGTCAAGATACACGTCAAAATCGTCGGGAGGTGCTCGATTTTGGGTGATAAGCTTGTGAGTGGTCTTCAAAGAAGCAAATGAGTACCTCTATTTCCTCTGAGGTGAATACATAGCCATGTCATCTTGTTGTGCTCAAATCTTATGGATGAGATCTCAATTATCGACTATGGCTATGAATTCAACAAAATCCTCTGTCTTGTGATAATAAAAGTGCTATTGCTCTCTCATGCAACAACGTTCAACACTCAAGAGCAAAGCATATCGACATTCGACATCATTTCATCGGGGAACAAGTAGAAAAGGTGTGGTGGAACTATATTTTGTGAGGTCGAATATCAATTAGTGACATCTTCACCAAAGCTCTTCCAAGAGAACGTTTGAGTTTATTCTTCCACGTCTTGGCTTGAAAAGCCTTCAACGAAACACTCAAACGTCTTGAGGAGGAAGGCGAGGAGTAAAGGTCTATCTTCATCTATCTCTTGTAAATAGTTATTTGAAAAACAAAATACAAAATATAAAACTTTCAAAATCCATAAAAATTTGAAAAATTGAAAAATCTTCAAATATATATTGTCTTTTTGTCATGTTTCTCTCGATTCGATAATATCTACGGTCTTGATGTTGTCATTCAAAGAATGACACGGGACTTTAGATGTTGCTCAATTTTATTAAAAAAAAAAAAAAAAAAAAAAAAAAAATTTGGGAGAAAGAAAATGGTTTATTGTCATTTTCGAGCAATAACCGGTTTTAAAAGAAAGAACGAGCCATGTCTTAACATGTTTTCACATTCCATGCTCGATTCTATAAACATTTATCTGCTTGAAAACCAAATGCTTTGAAAAATAACTCGATCTCTATTTTTGATAATCATCGGGACTTATTTGTCAAAATCTCTATCTCTCAATCAACAACCTATGTCATTGATTGAGGGGAGAATGATTTCAATTAAATTAAAAAGTTATTTGGCATTAAATTGTTTTCAAAAGATATACATGCATGTTTTATCAATGGAGTTTAAAGTCTTAAAATCCGATCCTTATCGATTCAAACGCTTTCACAATCAAGTCACAATTCTCCTTAAAAGCTTTCAAAATCAATTTAAATCTATACGAGATCACAAATCTCAAATGTTTTGATAATTGTGATCGGGGAGAATGTGTGATTTAAATTGGTTTAAAGCGATAATTCGGTAAATGGTTTCATAAGAGTGTACATCTTGTCCTTCCCACATGTGACAAACGATTTCAAATTTTCCATGCACATGTTGAGGGGAGCATCTATCTTAAACCTTTGATTTGAAGCGTGATCATTCATCCCAATGTGCGGTTCCCTCTAGTATGTGCAAAACTCTTTTCAAACCTCGAGGCACATATTGAGGGGAGCAAATTTATGGAAACCTCATCCTTCCGAAATGCTATATCTACTTGATTTGATGTAGGAAGCGATGTTGATATCTTTTAGAAAATGGTAATCAAAGTTAATTCTTTCTCTTGCCTCCGTGTGCAAAACATTTTCAAATACTTGATGCACATGTTGAGGGGAGTTCTCGTTCTAAAATATCAAAAACAATTCGGTACAAAATGCTTTGATAATATATCACAAGTATCCGAATTGATTTTAAAATGGTTTTCAATTGGATCCAATGGCGGTGAACAATTCCAAATTGACCGACCAACTTTACTTCATGTACGGTGATATAAGGATGATAAGGTTAGGTATGTGTTCCCATGATCCGCCGAGCGGGAGGATCTACCGAGGACAATCCACTAGTTAGTGTAGAAGTCCTTAGGTATGATGATAAAGGAGAAAAATGAGATATGGGAAGAGTGCGGACTAAGGCGAGCTAGTCTTGGAATAAACCCAACAAGGTTCTAGCTATGAAGTCTCGGTAAGCTTTGAAGGGTTGAAGAATTAAAAGAATTGAATGAGAAAGGGTGAAAACAAATAGCCCTCCATTTATTCAACCTTAGGGCGAAACCGGGTTCAATTCATATACTCTTGATGGTAACATCGGTATTGAAGACAAGGCGTCATGGACCCGGTGGCCTTGCACTTCAACTTTCCAAACCACTCAAGTTCCTCTTAAAAGGACTTGTTTCATTCTCACGGGAACCGACATTATCTATCGACTTTCTCTTAGAGATGGTTGATATTGAAGAAGGAGACCTCTCCCTAGTCTCCGTCATAGGATCCAAATATGCACAAATTGAGTCTAGAGCCACGAGATCATCAATAAATCTCATTAGGACACTTTCAATGAAGACTCTGTTTCACACAATGTGGAAGAGAGATTATATCTTGAGTCCTCGCATTATCCTTGTGGTATTGCGGAACATCCGAGTGATGTGTTTACATATTCACAATGAAGATGGAAAGCCTTACGGAGCCAACATCAAACAAGCTCACGGTAGGTGGCATGTGAGATCTATTATATAGATCAACCATGTGACAACCGAGCGAAACAATGGGCGATTCAATCTCTTGAATCAAACACGTTCGAGTTATGGATTGACGGATACCTTTGAAAAACCGGTCTTTGTGCTTAAAAACTCTTTTCTTTAGCACATCGATGTGTACTCATTTTCAAACCAAAAGGTATTTTTATGATTGATAATTGATTTTCAATAAAACCTTCGTTGTATTGCAAAAACAATTTCTATTGAGCAATACGATTGTTTTCAAATCTCTTTTCATCAATCGGTGGACTTAAAATTATTTGGTTCACTCACTCCGTGTTGTCTTCTTTGAGACGTTCGGTTTGAGAACAGACTAGAACATTTGCGAAACCACATCAAGGAAATTCTTGAATTATACCCGATCACAGGCGGTACATGTCTTGATCAGCGGGGAACCGTGGGCGTGTACCTCAATTCAACGAAAGTGATCAAAGACACTTTCGTGCGATTTATTAACTAATCGTTGTTGTATGCGGTACACCCGGCGTTTGCGGTGATCGAATGGGCGGTCAATCCATAGCCGCATGCTCACTTAACACATTCAACTCAAAGAAATCATGATTAGTGCATCAATGACTCGATATTTTCACACCAAGCTTACGCTTTCTGCTGCGCCAATATCATGATTCAACAAAAGCTTCCGCTACTCGATGTGAAGATTTCATGATCCGAATGTGAGCATGTCGGTCCTAAAGTCACAACATCACATAATACCAACACCACAAAGGATGTGTCGAGATTGTTGATAGTGATGATCTCAAAAGATGGCTCAAAATGATTATCACGTGGATCGGTAAAGACCTCCACTTGAAGTAACCAAACATGCAATGTGAAGAATCAATGACTACGAGCTTAGGAGCAAAGGACTACATCAAGAATGCAAGATCAATTGTTAATGTATTATCTATTTGTATTCAATGTGTTTTTGGTACATGATTGAGGTGACCTCCTTAGGGAGATTGTTAGGAATTAGAAATTCCGGTATTAAAGAGTCGGTCACCTCAGTATATGTAATCGTTAAAAGCTCGTAGTCGTAGTAATTCTTAAGTTAAGTAGTATTTAGTTAAGTAACACCGTGGAGGACGGACGGGTCTTTACCCACCTGTATGCACGATCCACACCCGATGTGTGGCGATTTATGTAAGACTATAAATACTCTCTACCTCCCAAGGTAGAGTTGGAGCTCATAATAATATCTTTCACTTTCTCTCACTAAGTTCCCTAAACCTCTAACTTTCTCTCTAGAATTCCATCTATATGCTACTTTGTGTTATGGTTTGATGTGTATGTGAAAAGTTATATCTTACACCTTAGCCAATTGAAGAATACCGGTGGACCGGTATTATCCTTGTGTCCTATTGTACTTGCATTTTCCCTAGGTCGATCAATGTACAAATGTATTATACCATCGTGAAGCACAAGCACACGTAATAAATAAAGAAACATCGTTCTTGTCTTTAATCTCCATCGTTGTATCGATGGACTTAGCCTAAACGATGCGAGTTGCGTGTTGCATCCAACTCGAATTTGTTCACCAACATTTCAACCATTAATGAGTAAGTGATGTCATCAGATAATGACACCACTTTCCTTGCCATTGAAATGTAATTTACATTTGAATTTCGGAAAGTAGCGACATTTGTATGTTTGTTGGGTAGATGTATGTTAGTACATAGTTTTTGGTTAATTCTTATGTTTGTTAAACTTCTTTTTAGATGTTGTATATATAGGGTCTATATCACATAGTGTTTTACACGAAATATGACAAATTTTTGTCATGTTTTAATAATTATACGAAAACTTTTACACATGTCAGTAATAATATAGGGACATGCAAAAATATCTATAAATCACATACATGTTTACACGAAATATGACAACATTCAATAATTATATGACAACTTTTTAGGCCTGTCAGTAAGCAACTAGGGACATGTATTTGGCAAGTCAATGACTTTCTATAAATCACATACATGTTTACACGAAATATGACAACATTCAATAATTATATGACAAATTTTTAGGCTGGCAAGAAGTAACTAGGGACATGTATTTGACAAGTCAATGACTTTCTATAAATCACATACATGTTTACGAAATATGACAACATTCAATAATTATATGACAACTTTTAGGCCTGAAGTAAGCAACTAGGGACATGTATTTGACAAGTCAATGACTTTCTATAAATCACATACATGTTTACGAAATATGACAACATTCAATAATTATATGACAACTTTTAGGCTCACAAGAAGCAACTATGGACATGTGATACACCACATATATCTATATATATACACACACACACACACACACACACACATATATATATATATATATATATATATATATATATATATATATATATATATATATATATATATATATATATACACATTCTTCCTTCTTTAACTCATCAAATGTCAACATCTAACAATACTACATTACACTTCATTATCAACTACAACGAAACTTTACACTTAACCCAATAACATATCAAGATGGTTCAAACATGAATATCAATGTTCCAGAATTTGGTTTTCGAGATATGGTTAAGTATTTAGAGAGAAAATTATCAATAAAGGTCAACTTTCTATATTACGCATTGCCACAAAACCAAACTTTAATGGGAATGAAAGCAATTGAAAATGATTATGACATTGATGTTATGTACGACATCGCAAAAGTTGCTGGACAGCTCCAAAAAAATTTTTGTGAGCATCCGACAGATTTAAGCACAATTTTGATTCTAAATGATGGTTCTATGGAAGAATCATTTGCAGGTGTAATTTCAGAAGAAACAAAACTAAAGCGTCAAGAGTGTGTCTGTTATATACAAGAAATGGTTCAGAGAAAAAACAAACTGGAAGAGCGTGTACACTTTAAACGTTGGTATAATAAAAAAAACTAAACCTACTACACCATATACACAAACCATTTTCAATTTCCCTGTTCACAATAAGGGTCAATTGGTTTGCTATGGAGGAAAACCAACGTATGTAAATGGTTGGAAGATGAACATCAATATTCCAAGAATGAAGCTAGAAGAGCTCAAGCAATATTTGTTTAACATCATTGACAGGAATATTCATGCTCTTTTTTATGAAGTACCACACACTGGCATTTCAAGCACCGTAAAACTAAGAAACAACTATGATATGCATGTAATGTTTGATATTTCAAAGTAGCTAGGCAACTTGAAATCTACATTGACCATGGCGGTGTTGATTTTAATATTGAAAATATATATTGCCAAATGCTACTTTGGCGTAAATGATGGATCATGTGATAACATAATACACAAGTGACAATGAAGACGGAAACAAGAACATAACACAAGCGGATTACACTTGTGATCAAATGGTTGAATGGGCGAACAAGAACACTTTCGAATGAGGATGCTAAAGCGTATGAACGCCATAAATACATATGGAAGAATCATTGCTATTCATAGTCATAATCACTCAATATGTGTCGTGTATGATTTAAGATTGTCTTAATAATATGTTTTCTTAAACTATGTTGGAATGAATGTTAGCCTATGTATCCAAATTACATTTACTCAAATAAAAATACAAATGTTCATTAATCGTATTATTTGTTTCTTCACTACAAGCACAGAATTTGGAAAACAAACACTTCATTTATTAAAAAACATTAAACATTCATAATACAACGAGATCGCACAAGATAAAAATACTAAAACTAAACCACGATGGTATGATTTGGTTCATTAAAAAGAATTAGTGATTCTTTATATGGGCCAATGAAAAATGAACCACCATTCGCTTCAATACCCATGTCTTGAAACAATTCAGAAGCTTGCTCGTACACTTGTAGCGAGTGAGCTATCTCTTGGTCGATCTTAGCTTCAACAATTGGTTCATCATCCTTAGTAAACCCAACTAATTTTACCACATTCTCTATTGGGAATGCGATGGTGAATAACACTGCATGTACGATGATACAATACCACCATAAATTTCTAACACCCATGCACACATAACTTTGTACCCATCTACTAGGAAACTTCCCGAAATTACGATAGAGTTCCGTAGTGGATATATGGAATGGAGGCCCAACCATGCGTCTTATCTCTTCCGGTATGCCTATTTCTATAAATTGGTGACTAACCAAATCAAATGAAACTATCATATAGCGTTTGTACAAAATACCATCATTGAAAACAAATTTTTCATAACCAAGCCAGAAAATTTTACCACCCACTACTGCTTGGCCAGACCTTTTTAGTCCAATCCCTTCTCGAGGCAAACGGTCATTTTCAATATGGTTCCAGCATCTCGAACTCAAGGTATACACTGACACGTACCATGGCCCTTCACCGTATAACGGGGTAATTAATTTTTAAAATTGTTAGGTCTAAATTGTCAGGACGTACACCGAAACCGATGACCATTTTTGGGGAATCAGGTTGATTCAAGAAACTAGGGACTAATACCCCTATAGATCTTTTTATTGATGGGTTCCAAATAACAACCATCATATTTGAACCATATGAAAAGCACCAGACACCTTCAGAAGTAGCAATTGGCTTAAGAGTTGGAAGATTAATAGTTGTATCTAGGTGCGTGAAAGCTAAACTTCCATTAACTAAAACATAAAACCTACATTACCTTGCATATATGTTAAATTAAAACAACACATATCTATATCACAAAATCCATAGCTACGGATGAAGTTGGAAAAGTCTATTGAAGACCTCCATCTCTTTGACACAAGATTTAAATTGTAGTAATGACTTAACCGGAAGTCTATTCATGATATCAACTTGCGGTCGAATGGTATGTTGTCCGACATTTTATTTTAATGAGAAGGATAAATTATCGAATGATTTTGAATAAGCGAAAGAGTGACAAAGTAAGCCTTAAATAGAGGATAAAACCGTGTCATACACTTGTCATTTCGTGTCATATTTCGGTAAAATTTACACATACACATGCTATTACACACCAATCGACATGAATATGGCATGTCGAAACTTTATACTGAGAAAGATGTGACTAGTAAATAAACTTTTTTTTCACATAATATTATACATGAAATATGACATGAATATGACTTGTCGAGACTTTATAGAGACAAAGATGTGACTAGTAAATAAACTTTTTTATCACATAATAATATACACGAAATATGACATGAATAGAGACTACTCACTCCTTATAGAGACAAAGATGTTACTCGGTATACAAACATTAGATACATTAGTGGGTCATATTATATAAACCACGTTGTTGTATTCAAAAATTACAACTTTTATCTTTTGTTAAATCCTTCGTAGGTCAAGAGATGACATTCAAAGTCCGACTACACCATTATGGAAGTTTCACTTCACCACCTGGAAGAAAGTTTGTAGGTGGTATAGTTGCTTGTGTAGATCCAGTTGATTATGAAACTTTTTCGGTCAATCAATTGAAAATATTCTTAACCAATTGTTTAGGTTATGATGAAAACTCCCCAACCTTTTTTTGTTTAAAGAAACCAAACTGTAGTCTTGATTCGGGACTTGAACTATTAGTTGATGCAATCGAAGACCCCGAACGATATCTGACGTATACTCAATTTCAAAGAAACCAACTACATGTGTACGTATCACGGGTGGAGTTATCCCACTTGTTGTGCCCGAGGAATGCAAAATGAGGGTTTCAAGAAGAAAAACAAGATAAACCTTCATGTTCAAAAAAGTTATTTGACTAGTGACTAAGTCTAGTTATGTTCAGCTTGCAATGTCACGTTATGCTACTTTGTCGTTTTATTGAATGAAATTCAATTGTTCCTTCTTTTATTCATATAAAATGTTAGAGTTCTACATATAATACGAACTTTTATTCATTACACTACCAAAGTGAAATACTACATCGAAATGAAAATATAAAGTACGATACATGAAATACATGATACCATTAAACATTAAATCCTAAAAGTTGCTTGTCTGACAATGTTAGAAGAATTAGTGATTCTTTGTTGGGCCCAATGAAGAATGAGCCAGAATCTCCTTCAACCCCCACATTTTGAAAGCTTTCAGCATTGCGCACGAACACTTGTAGCGAGTGGGGCATTTGTTGGCTTACTTTAGCTTCAACTATTGGTTCCTCGTCCTTAGTAAAACCCACCAACTTAAGTACATGCTCAACTGGAAATGGAATATTGAATAACATTCGAAAGGATGTTACAAAACCACCATCAACCTCTAACACCCATGCACAAAGAAATCGTATGTCCTCTAGATATAAACTAGACGAAATTACAAGATTATTTTCTAACAAAGATAGATCGAATGGGAAAGGAATCAAAACTCTCATTCTTCGTGTATGTAGACTACAATGAACCCGTGTGTAATCAAATCAAATGAAACAAGCATATAATTTTGTACCTCATACCATCATCATTGGTGCGCCTTTCGGAGCGTGCCAATAAATTTTACCACCCACATGCTTGGCGCACCGTTTTAGGCGGATTGTTTCACGAGGCAAACGGTAATTTTCAAGAATGTTCCAACTACCGAGCTCAACGTAAACATCGACACGCACCATGGTCCTTGACCATAGTAAGGGTAATTAATCTTTAAAATGGTAGGGTCTAAAGTGTCTGGACGAACACCAAAACCAAAGACCATTTTTGGTGAATCGGGTTGATCCATGTAACTAGGAACAAATATCCCTATTGATCGTTTTATGGATGGATTCCAAAGAATAAGCATCATATTACCAATATACGAAAAACACCAAACACCTTCAGAAGTAGCAATTGGCTTAACGGTGGTAAGATCCAAATTTGTATTTAGAGGTGTGAAGCCTAAATTGTCATCAACATAAAACATAAAACCTATATTATCTTGCTTGTATGTTAAAAAAAAACTTCTAGTATCAACCTCATGAAAACCGTAACGACATATGATGTTGTTACTTTCAATTGCAGCTTTCCAAGTCTTTGAGACACTACGGAACTGCATTAAAGACTTAATAGGAAGCCTATTCATGATATTGATCTGAAGATCAAGGGGTATGTTGTCTGACATTGTTTGGGGATGGTTACAAGTAGTTTGCAGTGTAGTTGAATTTGTAAAATTATAGTATTAACATTTTTTCTTAAATAGAGTGATTGCATTACTTTTCTTTTGATCACATAATATTATACACGAAATATGACAAGAATATGACTTGTCAGAAACTTTATAGAGACACAGATGTGACTAGTAAATAAACTTTTTTTTTATCACATAATTGTATACACAAAATATGACATGATAGAGACTACTCAGGACCCTTATAGAGACAAAGATGTGACTGGTATACAAGCTTTTTTTTATCACATAATATTATACACGAAATATGACAAGAATATGACTTGTCAGAAACTTTATAGAGACACAGATGTGACTAGTAAATAAACTTTTTTTTATCACATAATTGTATACACGAAATATGACATAATAGAGACTACTCAGGGCCCTTATAGAGACAAAGATGTGACACATGTTAGGAAAACAATTTTTTTATCACATAATATTATACACGAAATATGACACATGTTAATTACATTTTGAAAACACACATGGTAATATTACGCTATAAATAACACATCCACGAAATTGAATGTATATACATCTCCACAATACTTACAAAAAGAAAATGGCATTGAATTTACATAAATTCAAATGTATGTTACATTACGGTGAAATAAAGCGCGGTGTGATTATGGATCATGATATAACATATTCAGGGTTAGTTGATATGGTGGTGAATAAGTTTAAATTGAAGCAAAATGCCCGAGTAAATTTAAATGTGAAAGTCTCTTTAGCTGACTTTCGACTCGATGTTACAGACGATAACGAGGTAAACTTTTTTGTTCAATGTGCTTTAGAGTCTCCTGCTGAACTTGTACACTTGTATGTTTCGCAATCTAAAATAATGGAAGTAACAACAAGTTTTGGTTCAACTCGGAAGTGCCGAGTTTTATAATTTTTTCCTCCAATGGTAGAAGTAAACATCGCCCATCAAATGATTTTCAAAACAATGACTATAACTATAAAGATGACGAATTTCACAAAACCGTGGTCATCATTTGCTTTCGATTCGAGATAACTAACAGAAGATGATGACTCGAGTTATAAAGATGAGGCAAATTTCACAAAACCGGTGTCATCATTTGCTTTTCCTTCAGATGACGAACAGGAAGATGATGACTCGGGTTATAAAGATGAGGCAAATTTTACAAAACCAGGGTCATCATTTTCTTTTCTTTCGGATAACGAAGATGATGAAAATGATTGTTTTGATGAAATAAATAAAACCCAACACCCCGGTAACCATAAATGGCCAAATTTTTTTGACCATATCCCTGAAGTTCCTGAACCACCACTTTACACACCAAAACCTATGCCTACAAAGGATTATAACAAAAAAACTGAAGTAAAAATCAATAAGGTTTTTTAACTAGGCGGAATTAGACTTGGCATACAAAGTTGAAAGCTTTACAAGATGGTTATGAATTTGTTTCAAAAAACTAACCCTAAAACTTGCAACATAAAATCGTCCATTATGCATAATGTGCATGGTATATTAATGCCGACGTTGTCCAAATTCGATGTTTTTCAAATTACAAGCATGAATGATATTCACACGTGTCCCGAACCCAAACATATCCTAACCATCGAAATGCAAACAAAAAGTTATTGCTCACATTATGAAAGATAAATTAGAAGATGGTAGCCGTGATTTGAAAGGAGAGATATACAAAAGATATGATGGCACAATATAAAACATCTATATCTTACCAACAAGCATGGAGAGGAAGGATTATGGGTTACAATTGTTAAGAGGTTCACCATTAGAATCGTTTGAAATGCTACCAGACATCACACAACTTAGAAAAAAAAACAGGGACGGTCACACGTATCAAGAAAAGCAATCAAGGGGTTTTTGAAATTTTATTCATTGCCATTGGTGCATCGGTAAGTCTTGTTCAATTTATTTTTTAAGTGCATGCAAAAACCCGTTTGCTATTATAATTTTAAAAATTGTTTATACGCAGATTCTGACGTTTATGAACCATCTTCGCCCACTACTTATAGTGGACGCGCGCATTTAAAGGGTACTTACAAGGGTACAAATTTGCAAGTCGTTGGGATGGACGAAACAACCAAATTGTGCCTATTGCTTACGGAATATGCGAGGGAGACTAGAGATTGTTGGTCATGGTGGATGTCTCGTACTTAGAGAGTGCATCGGCGATAACCCCAATATGGTTATCATATCGATAGGCATCCCGCAATAGCTTCGCAAGAAGGAATGAGTTTCCATCGGCGTTTCATGGTATTTGTTGTCGAAATCTAATGATGAACCTTTCCTTGAAAAGCAATAAAGTTAAAGGTCTATGCTGGGGCATATGCAAAGCGTATACTCCCGATGAGTGGCAACGACTAATGAACATACTCCTGGCTGTACAACCTGAAGCACACCGAAAGCTAATGGAGGCTGATCCTAGACGTTGGTCTCGAGCACATTGACCACGTAGCCGCTACAATTATTGTACATCTAACAATGTCGAGTCTGTTAATGCATGTCAGTTTGTATGTAAAGCTACCTACCGATGTGTTGACCGACACGCATCAAGTATGGTTCAAAAGTGGTATTTTAAACGTCGGAAGTCGCGGTATTTATTGTTTAAAACATAACGTAGTCGAGAATCATTTTGAAAAATATATTACATAAGTTAATTAATTTAATTTATACATTTTTGTGTAGCAAAATTGAGTACGACATCACGATTAGGCGCAGATAAGGTGGAGAAAAGAAGAATGAAAATCGCCAGTTGGGTTGTACGGAATTACTCAATTTCGATATCAAGTTTATGATGGCCAATATAACCGTGAAGTGAACTTTACGACCGGTGAATGTGAATGTCGGAAATGGCAAATTTTCGGGATACCTTGTGGTCACGTTATTGCTGTTACAAGGTTTTTGAACCTAACAGATTGTGTGCAATATGTACATGACTGGTTTAAAAAGGAAAAATATCAAGCAACCTATGCAGAGTCAATTCAATTTGTTGGAAATTTTAACGAATGGGAGTATCCAAGCCATATACATCCTCTTACTCCTCCAACAATGGACAACCCTCAGCCAGGTCGTCCGAAAAACACATACCGTATACAATCTCAAGGAGAAGAGCCAAGGACTATACATCAGAGCGGTGGAAAGAAGCGGGCATAAGCGTCGAATTGCAAAAATCATTTGTCCCAATCCACCTAACAATGAAGGGTAAACAAAAGCAAGGGAATTTCCAACTAATGAGCAACATGACATCGCACCTTTTATGACCAACATCACCCGCTCGATCAAACTTTTATGGAAACAAGCAATTCTCATGGCAACCATACGGCCAAAACATATACACTAATCAAGCAAATGGTCAAAACTCGTACTTTTGGCAACCATATGGTGACAACACATACCCCACAAAGCAATACGCTTCACAAACTTACCACCACAACCCATACCCATCTCAACAATATGCTAAAAACACACACACATCACAAACATATGATCAACATAACACACAACAAGATTTCAACCTATCTCAGCAAACCCGAACGCAACCACTTCAAAATGATCTTCAATACCAGTCTCAAGTGTATCAACAATACACTTCCCAGCAACACATCTCTCAACATCTAGACGATCAACACATGCAGGATTCAAATAGTTGGTTTAATCGGTTTGGTTTTTAATAAAGTAGAAGGTTTATGTGACTAGTTAACAACTATTGGTATGTTCTGATTGAGTTGTAGCATCATGCTTTTCATTTTCAATTATCCAAATGATGTTTGTTTTGTCTGTGTATTTGAATTTTACAAGTGATGTTTGTATTCAAGAGACAATATTTGAGCATGTGTTTTGGTGGTGCAATAGTTTAAAGTGATGAATTTACAAGTATGTAAAGCAATAATAACATATCATTTTTGTTTGTGTATAAAAGTAATTGTGTAAAAAGGGTTTATAAAAAAATTAAAAAGGGTAACATAAGATAGTGTATTAAAGTAGGAAGTATAGAAACGTGAATTTATAAACCAATTTGAAGATTATAAGCCTCTCATCAATAAGTCCGTCAATATTATACTTTTCTACACCATCTTTTTCGTTTGACACCAATTTTTTAATACACACAATCGCAGTAACAAGATACACAAAATTATACTTTCATTCAACAATTTTTATTCAACTTTTGCTGGAAATACATAAAGTTTTTACGTAAGTGATATACGTAACAATTAAAACCAATACATGAATAACAAACTTACACTTTTATAAATCAATGTTTCTATATAAAAAATGACACAACCGATACAAGCACAACAAATACACACAGTAAAATAAACTTTTTTGGTCTTCGTCTGACAAGTTTGGGCCCACAGCGTCAGAATTCGCTTCAAATTTGAAGCGATTTGCTTTTTTTTTATTTCCAGTAGTTTGGTCTTCGTGTGTCAGTTAAGGCCCCACAAATGTCAGAATTCGTTTCAAATTTGAAGCGATTTGTTTGTTTTGTTTTTTTTTTTAATTCCTCACGTTTAATTAACCGGGTGGCGACACGTGTCCTTCTAGGACTTCTGCACAAAATTGAAGCGAATTCCTTAGCCTTTTTTGATATATGAAAAAAAGAAGTCCTTTGTAGGACAACTCTCACCTGCAAAGGCCTCGTAAGTAATTTTCACTTGATTATAAGCAGTTATGAGGTAGACAGTAATACATACTGTATAATAGAAGGTAGCGAGACTCCGACAAAAATGTCATTAAATATATGTATGTATAATAGAAGGTAGCGAGACTCCGACAAAAAATGTCATTAAATATATACATGAGCAAATCTATAGTATTAAGAGTTTTTAAAGATGACATGTAAACTCTAAAATAATTAACTATTCCTAAATAAGAAAGTAGATTTTTTCCCCTCAAAGTCCTCCGGGAAGAGTTCTTGTAAAACACAATCTTAACGTAAAATAGGTAAGACACCAGATAAATTTGCCATGTGTACTAACTAGCAAAGGGTAAAAATGGCAAATCACAAATCTATATTTGGTCTGCATCTTCTACCATTTTTTCAGGGTGCAATATCTTTTTAGTGTTTCTTTTTTTGAGTTAGTCAATGCTCATCTTATGAAACTTTGCAACTTTGCATCTTATTGAACGTGACTTTGCATCCTAAGTATTAAATCATGCATCTTCATTTTTGCATCAGATTATTCTTAAATTAATTAATGCGAAGTTATAAATTTTTGCATCCAAATAGTTTTTAATCAAGCAATTAATAGACTGAATAATTATCATCATGAAATCTTTAATCAACATCTAGTTTTTTTTTCCATGAATTGTGTGTAATCTGTATCAATCTGGAGATGCAGTGAAGACATATGCATTTATCATGATCATCATCGTCTTCAACATCACTACATCGTTGCATGTTGTTCAAAAAACACATCATGATCATGAACGATGTTCATGAACATCGTCTTCAACATTCATAATTGATGGATAAGGAGTATCATCATCATCCAAATAATCGTCATATTCACTGATTTTGCATCATCATTGATCAATCACTAGCATCATCAGCATGTACTCATCCATGCACACCGATCTTGCTTCGTAGATTTTGTATGATCGTCTATCATCAACATCATCATCATTGAACATTAACAACGTCATCATCATCATCAGTTGTTTACTTGTTACACATCATCTTCAATCTTTTAGATCATCAAACTCATCATAGATTTTAACATTCATCATTAGCAAAACCGAAATTAATCCCACAAAAAGCGAAAATTCGATTAAGTTGAATCGATAAGAAAATTAAATACAACGTTGGATAATAAAAATAGAATTGACCCTCAGGCCTCATCAATTATCATGATAATTTTTTGCGATTTCCAGCGGAGTTTGTAAGTTGGAAATCCCCATTAATTTCGCAGAAACACAACTGAGCATCACGTGTTAATGTTTCATCAGATGTTAAAGACTTTCATGCCCCTTTCTCATCATTTTTTCGACGAGTGTGAACTTGAATTAACCACCAAAATGCCCCACACAATCTTAGCCGTTGATATTCATATCCAACAGTTCATAGCTTCTCCTACGTTTTTTACATTATATTGTTTTAGTTGAACTCTTGCCAAGTCCTGTAACCATTTGAAAACTTCAAAATGGATAAAGTAAATATTTATTGCTATAAATACACTGTCTATCCACCCTTTACTTCTCACAAACAAAAGACAAACTCATTAAATACAACCAAACTCTCCATCACCTCTTTGACTGAAAGTAACATGGCTGGGGGAAGAGGCAGTGCAGTGATGGCAACAGCGGTGTTGTTACTATTAGTGGTAGCTTTTCAATGCGAGGTAGCTCAGGCAGCTACTTATGTCGTTGGTGGTCGCAGTGGCTGGACTTTTAACCTTACCGGCTGGCCTAGAGGCAAAAAGTTCAAGGCTGGTGATGTCCTTGGTATATATCTTCCTCATCGAGTCGATTTTAAGTATTTTTTTAACGTAAAAAATTAAACTTGTTAAGAGACTTATAGCTGGTTGAAAAAAGTCATTAGCTGCAATCTAATGTTTTGTAATGGGCAAATTTTGGAATAAACAACAACAAACTCCATATATAGTTGCTTATTTCAAAATTGTGTATTCTAACGTTAAACTTAGTATTTGTTGTCACGTTAAGTGTCAACCTTGTATTTTAACCAATAAAAGTAAACTTTAATGGGTAAATATTAGGAGTGTCAATTCTCTACACGACACGATAAACGACATGAACCCGGCACGAAGTTAAACATGTTTGGGTCAGAAACAGGTCAACCTGTCTAACCCGTTAAATAAACGGGTCATGTTTGAGTTGAGTAAGTATTAAACAGGTCAACACATGAATCCGTTTAAGCATATAAGGCTCTAAAAATAAAATGTATAACTTGGATTTTATGTTAGATTTGAAATAAATGTACTTTGGTATGTACTTAATATGATTGAATTACGATTAGAACTTACATATCATTGAAATTGCCGTATAGTTAGTTGTATCTAAGTTAAACTTATTAAATCGACAAACCATCAACCTTATTCACCAATTTACCTATTTACTTAAACATGTTAAACGGGTCACAAACGGGTTGCACATGTTATGCAAGTCTGGGTTAGGGTTGAGTTTCTTGACACGATTAATAAATGAGTTGTGTTTGAGTTGAGGTTATAGTGACCCGCCAACCCGTGAACCCGAATAGGTCAACCCGAACACGACTCGATTACCACCCCAGTAAATATGATATTTGATTGGTGGAGTGGAGAGTGTAATATGTGTGATTTCTTGAAAGTTTATGCATTATGATATATGAAAGTAAACACTTGGGTATGTTTTAGCGAAATGGGTTGGGGTGGAGATATGTTATAAGCGAAACAAAATGAAATTTGTATTTTCATAAATTTGTTTAGAATTTTAAACTCGAGATTATTATTCTTCAAATTCTTAAAGGACTTGGTCTAAAACCTTTAGTGTAATTTAAAAAAAAAAAAAAAAAAAAAAAAAAAAAAAAAAAAAAAAAAATTATTAAAGTGCATCCTATCACAAACTTAAATTGCCCCATGACTTTTGTCCAAAAAAGAAAATGAGAATTGCCCCCTTCCTTTAACATTCTGGTTCCGCTACGGTAATAGGACGGAAGGAGTAGTTGATAGACACTTTAACTAAGCAATTCTAAACACAACCTAGTCGCGGTCTCAAACAAGTCTGGCTAAATTGTTATGAACATAATAAGTTTTGTAGTTGATAAAAAGTATTTGTGACTCAAAACTTTGTGATAGTATCATATGTTTGATTATGGGACAAACAGGTGAAGGACCCAGCCCCAAGGCCCCATTTTTGAATTTTTGAGTTTTTGACCCCTACTAAAGTAACTCGAATTGACTCTTTATTCAATTTGCTACTTTTAAATTGAATGAACGTGTGTCTTTGTTCAAAAAAATTGAACGTGTGTCCCATTTAACCACATAAAGACTAAGACAATGATTTTCTTCTATATTCCATTCAACTAATTAATTTTTATTTTATCATGTGCATAGTGTTCAATTACGCTAAAGGAGCACACAATGTTGTAGCGGTAAACAAGGCAGGATATGATGGTTGTAGCACTACTCCAAGAAATGCAAAAGTGTACACAAGTGGAAAAGACCAAATTAGGCTAGTGAAGGGTCTCAACAACTTCATTTGCAGTCTCCCTGGTCATTGTGGTTCTGGCATGAAGATTCAAGTCCTTGCTTCTTAAACTAACAACTAAAGTTATAACAAGAATAAACTCGAATCCTAGATTCGGTATCTGTCCTATGTATGTTTCGTTTTATATGTAGCATGAGTTTCTCTTGCGTTTATTTGTGTAACGAGTGGGGCGTCGAGCCGTCGCGTTGCGGAGATGCATCGAAGATTGACGTTTTATGATTTGGCATTTTTCTTTGAAATACTTGTCATTGTCGGGTTATGACCTTATTTGTAAAAGCGTGTGAGAAAAAATATTTGCTTGCAATATTTGTCGCTCTCGGGTGTTATATTATGTGAAAATTATGTAGTCATCGTATTAAATACGATTATGCAGCATACCCATCGCTTTCTTCTCAATATCAAAACTACCCATCCATATCGTGTTTATTTATCACTATATACACGACATGGACGTGTATATTAGGAATGGTCTTAGCAATTAAATTTTTAGCAATGTCGGTCAAAATCCCATGTATACACGACATGGGTTTTTTTATTGTTGTTCACAACTACCTATGCCCATATAGTGTATTAGTGTATACAATTACACGACATGGACTTTCTTACACGACATGGGAAAAAGTAAAACTAAATGTCGGGTATAGAGGACTAATATACACGAGAGGACTAATATACACGACATGGGGTACTGTTGGAATATATTTCTAGTCTGTGGACTTTTGAAATCTGTGGACTTTTTCAAAAGTACCTTAACTCTTATGAATTCTTTAGCATTGTTTTAAGTAAATGTTTATATTGTGTATTGTTTAATGAATTGAGGAGAGATTGTGAGGAAAATGTAGCTTTTATGATTGTTTCCTAAGTCTTAAATTATAATTACACAATGTATAACTTAAATCTATTTATTGTTATTACATGCATCATAAGAGTTTTTATTTTATTTTGTATCTTATACAAGTATTTTTTTAGTTTTTGTCTAGTTTTGGTCTTGTATCTGTACTAATCTTTTGCATGGGTAATTTACTTAAGAGAAATACTTTGGATGACTATAAACATGCATAATCTTATGACTAAACTGACGTGTCAGCATTTTATTGGTTGCAACAGAAAGACTTACTTCTTAACAGATCAATAAACTATTTTCACACAATTTAAAACTTCTCAAACTTGTAGTTTATTTTCTGAATTCTTTAAAGTAATTGCTCTATCTGAAATAACTTTAATATTCTGGGAGTAAATCTCCTATTAAAGTTTCTACTAGTCTATCATTTAGATGTACTAACCAACGATATAAGTAATTTTTAGCATGTACTTCTTCATTTAAACGCTTGTAAAACTATGGCAAAGGTTTCGTTCTATGGGCAAACATCGACACATCGTTTGTTGTGTTGTGCGCATCCCGAGACGTCATGGAACTCTTTGGGTGGAGCTTGTAGACTTTATAACGATAGTTAGTCAAATGTGACATCCAGTAATCATAATCAAACAATCACTAAAAAATAAATAATAAGAAGAAATAAATGTATTAAAGCAATTTTACATTGACTTTAAAAATTAGTTACACTATATCAACACATGTCTATTGATCTACAAGACTATAACTATCATAAGTCATAATTAAAATTTAGCTACACTAAAACATCATATGTCATAATCAAACATTACCATGTGATTTCCCTATGTCGTGTATTTTCATCCTCTATACCCGACATGCCCTAAACTTTGTCCCATGTCGTGTATTTACTCACCATGTCGTGTAATTCTATACACTAGATGAGCAGGTAGCGTGAACAACAATAAAAACCCATATGGGTATATATGGGATTTTGTACCGACATTGCTAAAAATTTAATTGCAAAGACCATTCCTAATATACACGCCCATGTCGTATATAGTGATGATAAATACACGACATGTATGGGTAGTTTTGATATTGAGAAGAAAGCGTGGGTGCAGCACACACCGTATTTAATATGGGTCTACTGATAATTTTCACTTATATTATTGTGTTTTATTTTGGGGATCCTCAATTCTTGACTCGAGTTGAGAATATGAATCGTTAGATTTGATCCAATACCAAATCAAAAGAACTTTGATTTAAGTTTATTCGATCAAATCCATCACCATAACGCATCAACTGGTCGAGTCAGACTTACAACTTGAGAGGATCTTTGGTCCTTTATTTTACGGGTCAAACTTAGTTTGTCAAGATCCTAGAAGTAGAAGTATAGGGAGTGGATATCGCAGACCGGGCCACGTGGCAATTTTCTCTTAAGCCACGTGGATCCGCAAAATCCTAAACAGGTTTATACGGGGTAAAAGTCTAGTTTCAAAATTGCCAAAAAAGTCATATGCAAAGTGACGGGTTTTTTTTTAATTGTAGGTGTGTTTTTAATACTCATTTAGCGAGTCAAACGTTTTAAAAGTATGGCCTTTGGGTAGACGTTACGCAAAGTAAATATTGGTAAACTTAGAAATTTAAAATGAAAAATTATGCACCGTAGAATACGTTGAAACTTGAGTTGAACAAATTTTAGTGCTATATCGTCATTCATCTAGATGTTTTCCTATTGGATGTGTGATAATAATATAAACATGCAATATTCTAATTTCTATGACGGGTGTTTTATCTGTTTTGAAATATGATTCATCCAAATGGGCCAAATCAAACTCATCATTCAGCCAAAAATATTAGTCCAAAGTGTAGTTATTCAAATAGTTGCATCATTGTTATTGTGATAACATATAACACCTCAACTATTTATAAAGCCCAAGAAAGTAGACAAAAAGTTTATACAGATCAGTTCAACTCAAATTTGACATGTGAATTCCACTAATTATCTTTTTTTATCAAAACGATAAGTTTTTCACTTGTCAAGATCCTAGAAGTAGAAGTAAGAATTTCAATTAGTAACAAATATAATTTCCTTAAGAAAATGATATGAAAAATTCATAACATGTCACCCAGCATGTATGGCCCACCCATTTTGCCACATACCTGTATTAGAGCACAAGGTATCGTGGATACCAATAACATGTTATTGGTATCTTGGCTCGCCACCACGTCACATCATATACCTCCCAATAACTCACCAATAACTAAAACACCTCCTCATAACACACCACTAACATGTTATTAGGTCCCACAAAATACCCCACTAAAAATACCCACTCACTCACAATACACAAAACAAAAAACAAAAAAACCACTAAACAACACAAATGGCTTGAGCCATTAGAATGGCTCAAATGCCTTTGGCTCACCAATGGCACCAAGTGGTGGTATGGTTTGGCTCACTAATGGCATGAAAAATAAACCTTTGACATGTTAAAAGCTCCCCATACCTTGTGCTCTTAGGACTATATTGTGGACAGTCAAAAAGGGCCACAAACCAACCCGAATCCGACCCTGGACCTGGACACTTCAATACAGCCAAAACCATCCAGCTATGCATCAATCCAAAACCAATATCAAGTTTCAAGATCAGTAGCTTTATGTCGCATCGTCCCTTACGACCTAAAAGATAATTTTATAAAATCGCTGCATGCTTTAACTGGCATCATTGGAGACCTGTGTTTGCTTTCAAGCAGCTACATGCAGATCTTAAAACTCAAGGTTGGATATAAACTGGTCATTGTTGAATTCAACTTTTTAAGTTTCACGTACATCATCTTCTGAAGATTAGCTCCGGATACTAGCTTTTAACATCTGCACTGCTTCCAACACGCCATCCTAAAATGAGCAATGTACGAAGTAGTCAATCTTGTAGCCTTTTAGCTCATAATGTCAAGCTTTTGCTTGAAGCGAACATTAATGTGGAAGAATGAAACAAGGATATATAAGATTTATAAAAAAAAAAAAAAAAAAAAAAAAAAAAAACGACCCATTTACTTATGTTTTGTTCCAAATGGATCAGATAAAAATATATATATAGCTTCAAAGAAAAAAGATCAGGGTTGAAATGTCGCCAAAGTCAAATGCACTCGAGCGTACAACCTTCAAAATCATATTGAATTTTCAATTGTTATTGTAATACTAAGGTTTGCTAACTGCTAAGTTATTTATTTAGATTGTTTTATGTTGAATTAGGTCTAATAGAAGGAGCAAAGAGTACTCCATAAAAAGTAATACAAGATTCTACTAGACATGTACTTCGATAATGAGGGAGGTTATTTGTTCATCGCCAAAGCTATGTTATGCACAGCAATCAACATTATGTGTTGCAGACTGTACAAGAACAAATAGCAAAAGTTCTGATGTGAAAATCAACTCCTCTAATGTAAGTGTTCGACTACTGGTAAAATATCTAAAATAACATTAAAGAATAACAAAATAGAGTAAATCTTGTGAGCCAAAATCAATCTATTAACAATTTGTATTTTGTAACAATCATCGAGGGGCAAAAATGTAACTTTGGACAACATACAAAATAACTTTTTGCATCTGTTACGACAGAGAGTGAGAATAGAAATATATGCCCAGTTGATAAATTTAAATAAATAATTTCCAAGAGGAAGCGTTACCTCGGAAGACAATCTTTGAGCAATTTTATCGGCATTTGCTCTGATTTGAGAGGATAAAGCATTGTCAATTGCACTAGTAAGAGCATTTGCAGCTTCTTTTATACAAACTGCATCATCTTCATCAGGAAGCAATTGGTTTCTCTTCAGGGGCTCTGGAGAAACTCCAAGCCAAAACATCCTGTCTGCCCAATAAAATTGATCTAGGATAAACGGGCACAATACCTGCATATGTGATCATTTATTTTAGATAGCATGGGCAGGTTGGGTAATGGATTAACAATGCAGGCTCTAAGCAGGCCACATGGTAATGTTGCTATGGGGTTGGGTACGGGACCACTTAATTGAGTTTTTGTCTGAATCTATGATATATCAGAAAGATTATTTGAGTGTCAAGAATTATTTCGGACATCATATTTTGTAATAAGAAGTCCAATTATTTTAATAAAATACATTTCATAAGTAAATTGGTCGAAATTGCCACCTCCAAATCGACCTATTTTACACCCATGGATCCAAACCCCGTAGTATATATCATCTAAGTGTGACATAATTAACACTGTCATCAAAGATGACAAGTCTTTAACTGATTGAATTAAATTGGTCGAAATTGTCACCTCAAAACGTATGTAATTTGTCCCTAGAAACAGCTTTAAGTCATAAAAAACAAAGATTAATTACTTGCCCTTTCTTTTTAATTGATATTGGACAAATAATCATTCTGTTAATGTAGATAATGAATGGTAAATGGTAAAGTAGAAACGAATTGTCTCAGTTTCTTTTGAACTGGAAGAAAACCTGTTTTTTTTATAAAGTGATGATAACTAAAACAAACAAACTTTTATTTGATGGTCAACAGAAAAGAACCACTAGACAAACAAACCTGTGGAATTCCGGCATGCAAAGCTGCTGCAGTAGATCCACTAGTTGAGCCAGATCATGACATACAACATAATAGAGAAGTTTGAAAATGAGGATAGAAGAAAGAAATCGTGGGAAAAGCAAACGACAAAAGAAAGAGGTTGGAAAAAAGTATCAGCGCGCTTACCTGCCCCCATGATGGATAGCGGCACCACATTTTGGAAAAAGCCACTTGTAAGGTATGGAACTAATTACAAAATGACAATGCATTAGGCATCTGAAAATATATATGGTTCTATAGAACAGTTTTAAAACTACTAGTATATTAAGAACCTTATAAGACAACTTATGCTTCGATACCAATAAAATGATAAACATGGTCCAGCCTTGGCCATGATTAGGGATAAGTATGTTAAATTGGTCTATTTATATTAATATTCAGAGATAGATGTGCAAACTGTACGTCTAAAAAAACTGACTACTCTAAAATCTTATATTTAATTGCATGGGATGCTTATCAACAGCTTGGGCACACTCCAGTTTGCTCAATTTAAGAGTTAATAGCATACTTAAAATAAGATTCAGAAGATAATGGACACAAAATGTTTACCCTGAGAAACAAAAAAGCCGGTCGCTAAAAAGAGAAATTCCATCCTTAACAGGTTCTCCTTTTTCTGAGCATAATGATGTTTCTGCGGCAAGGATTCTTGTTGCAGCATCCAGAGGTTCATATCCCGATGAGAAAAGGATAAAACGGTAACTGCTTAGCTCTATAACACTTTGAAGAACACGAAGAAGCAACTGTGGTTTTCTCATAAAGCCCATGCTGCAGATGAGATGAGTAATAAAATGTAATTACGATAATAATAGAAATCTTTGAAGAAAACAACTCAGGAAATTGTGGATTTGGCTGGTTTCCCTTTTAGCTAAGTTTATTAATTTGAAATGTTTGTAATAAAGTACAGCCTAAATCGATTCATAACTAAATGGGTCAAATTCGACACCTCTAATGAGAACCAAAATTGAACACATTATGCAAGGATGGAACCATGGGAAGAAAAGTTGAACTAGTCATATGAATATATGATACATAGTTGCACTCAAGAACCTTAACTAAAACCATTGACTTTAGGTGTCAAATTTTAAAACAATTTATAAATGAACTTAACTTGCCTGAACAATGTCATACTATGGGGGGGGCCGGGGGGTTTGCTTAAGCTTATATATGGGCTTATGAGCTTATATGATTCCGGCTTATATTTCAAAAGCCCATGTTTTGGGGCTTACTTTCAGCTAAGTTTTTTAGTTTACGAACTTATTTTTCATAATCATAATAAGTTCATAAGCCAGATCATATGGGCTATAATGCACGGGGACGGCTCTAAGGTGAGGGTACCCGTTCCGGGGACGGAAACGGCTGGGGGACGTCTCGAATTCCGGGGACGACGGCGGGAAGAGTCTGGGGACGTTTCAAATGAATATGGGGACGTTTCCTAGCCCATTTAGGGTTTTAAGTGTGTAGTCTCTTCAAATTTCATAACCAGCCCACTTATATTCATTCATTAAAATTAAAACCGACTTCATAATCTCTATTCTCTATATCGATTTTATGGCTTCTCAAGAAGGATCATCAAATACATCAGTATAAGAACCTCCATTGTGGGGCTATGTGACTAAAATCGAAAAGCAAGGAGCAACTTGGAAATTTAAGTGCAATCTTTGCGATGAAATCAGACAAGGATCATATTCGAGGGTTAGAGCACATTTGCTTGGTATAAAGGTAACATTTGTTTGATATATTTCTTCGCATGATTAAATTATAATGTGTGTATGGTACCTATATATGATGCTAAGATTTGCATATATAGGTACTGGGATTTCTATTTGCAATAAAGCAACATCGGGTGACAAACTTGAGATGAAATGGTTAGAAGATGTGTATGAAGAGAAGAAAGCCGTGTCAAAAGCGAATGAAGTCAAGTTGCCATGTGAAGCTGGTGTTGGATTTAAGAAAAGAAAAGGTATTTCAACACCTATTGAAAAAGCTTTTGGTGTCAATATTAGGGACCAACTGGATCAAAAAATAACAAGGATGTTTAATACTCGAGGTTTACCATTTAATCTTGCAAGAAATCCACACTATCTCAGGGCTTTTCAGTTTGCTGCCAACAACAAAATTGATGGTTATGTATCTCATGGTTATAATAAGCTCAGAACAACCTTTACTACAAAAAGAAAAAGATAATGTTCACAGGCTATTGGAATCACTTAGGTCTACATGGAAAGAAAAAGGTGTGACTATTGTGAGTGATGGTTGGAGTGATCCTACAAGAAAGCCTCTAATCAATTTCATGGCTACTTCAGGTAATAATGGTCCTATGTTTCTAAAGGAGTGAGTTGTTTTGGGGCAGTGAATTTTTAGGGAAGCATAGCAAAGTCCTTGAATAGTATGCAATGTTTTCAATGAAAAGTCGTCCTTTTGAGGATTTAAACAAGCATTTCAAAGATGGCTACTATGGAACCCAAGAGTTGGTGGGTTAACTTTGGTGCTCAAACTCCTTTTCTCTAGACTTTGGCTTTTAGATTACTTGGACAACCTAGTTCTTCTTCTTGTGCTCAGCGTAATTGGAGTACTTATGCATTTATTCACTCGCTTAGGAGGAACAGGTTGACTACAAGTCGTGCTCAAGACTTGGTTTACATCCACAATAATCTCCGACTTTTGTCAAGGAATCCGAATGATGATGCAAAGATGTGGGATGCGGGTGGTGATGCTTTTAATTCAATGGAAGATGTAGGTTTTTTGGAGTTTGCCGATCTCTCACTAGATGAACGTGCATTTGAAAATGATTTGATTATTGATAATTAATTACTTTGGAAGATTTAGTATTTTTGGAACATCAATATATATCTATTTTGGAATTTATTTAATATATTTTTTATTTTTTTATATTTTTTTATTGCCGTACCCGTATCTTGGATTTCTGATTTTTGCCGTTCACTGTACCCGTATCGTCCCCGTACGCGGATGTTGTACCCGTCCCAGTGCTACATAGCATATGGGCTTATAAAACACAAGCTGAAATCATTAAGCTCATAAGCCGGTATATAAGCTTATGTTACATGTGGTCAAACTAAGGTGGCCAGTTGACCTCTCAAAGAGGGCTTTTGAAGAGAGATGGCAATTTGAACCTATGTAGCACTGGGACGGGTACGGCATCCGGGTACGGGGACGATACGGGTACGATGAACGACACAAATCAAAAATCCAAGATACGGGTACGGCAATAAAAAAAAATATTGAAAAATAAAAAATATATTAAAGAAATTCCAAAATAGATATATATTGATGTTCCAAAAATACTAAATCTTCCAAAGTAATTAATTTTGAATAATCAAATCATTTTCAAATGCACGTTCATCTAGTAAGAGATCAGCAAACTCCAAAAAACCTACATCTTCCATTGAATTAAAAGCATCACCACCCACATCCCACATCTTTGCATCATCATTCGGATTCCTTGACAAAAGTCGGAGATTATTGTGGATGTAAACCAAGTCTTGAGCACGACTTGTAGTCAACCTGTTCCTCCTAAGCGAGTGAATAAATGCATAAGTACTCCAATTACGCTCAACACAAGAAGAAGAACTAGGTTGTCCAAGTAACCTAAAAGCCAAAGTCTGGAGAAAAGGAGTTTGGGCACCAAAGTTAACATACCAACTCTTGGGTTCCATAGTAGCCATCTTTGAAATGCTTCTTAAATCCTCAAAAGGACCACTCTTCATTGAAAACATTGCATACTCTTCAAGGACTTTACTATGTTTTCCCAAAAAAATGCACCGCCCCAAACCAATTCAGTGCCTTTAGAAACATAGGACCATTATTACCTGAAGTAGCCATGAAACTGATTAGAGGCTTTCTTGTAGAATCACTCCAACCATCACTCATAATAGTCACACTTTTTTCTTTCCATGTAGACCTAAGTGGTTCCAATAGCCTGTGAACATTATCTTTTTCTTTTTGTATACATAACCATCAATTTTGTTGTTGGCAGCAAACTGAAAAGCGAAAGCCCTGAGATAGTGTGGATTTCTTGCAAGATTAAATGGTAAACCTCCGGTATAAAACATCCTTGCTATTTCTTGATCCAGTTGGTCCCTAATATTGACACCAAAAGCTCTTTCAATAGGTGTTGAAATACCTTTTCTTTTCTTAAATCCAACACCATCTTCACATGGCAACTTTTCATTCGCTTTTGACTAGGCTTTCTTCTCTTCATACACAACTTCTAACCGTTTCATCTCAAGTTTGTCACCCGTTGTTGCTTTATTGCAAATAGAAATCCCAGTACCTATATATGCAAATCTTAGCATCATATATAGGTACCGTACACACATTATAATTTAAACATGCAAAGAAATATATCAAACAAATGTTACCTTTTATACCAAGCAAATGTCCTCTAACCTTCGAATATGATCGTTGTCTGATTTCATCGCAAAGATTGAACTTAAATTTCCAAGTTCCTCATGTTGCTCCTTGCTTTTCGATTTTAGTCACATAGCCCCACAATGGAGGGTTCTTCACTCGATGTATTTGATGATCCTTCGAGAAGCCATAAAATCGATATAGAGAATAGAGATTATGACGTGCTTTTAATTTTAATGAATGAATATAAGTGGGCGGTTATGAAATTTGAAGAGACTACACTTAAAACCCTAAATGGGCTAGGAAGCGTCCCATATTCATTTGAAACGTCCCTGACTCTTCCCGCCGCCCCCGAATCGAGACGTCCCCACCGTTTCGTCCCGAAAGTCCGGAACGGGTACCCTCACATTAGAGCCGTCCCCGTGCATTATAGATTTGAACCCATTCAGTTTTGAACCGGTAGATTTGGGGTAGTGGATAAAAAGAAAAAATTAGCTCAATGGAGAACGGGTCATACACATAGAACGTCGCCTAGACTATACTTTTTACGCATATAAATATATAACCTCTTAAATTATTAATTCAAAAATTTAGATTATGGCAACTATTTCTTTTTTTTAATCATAATCAAGTAATTGACGCAAAAAATTTCTGCACAAAAAGCAACACAGATAAAAAAATGTTTGTGGGTCGCTGAGTCTAACCAGTACTAAAAAGGCACATATATTAACCCAGACCAGATATGACCAGTTAACCAACCCGACTGACCAGTCGAGTTGGTCACCTCTAGCTCAAAAAAGAAGTTGTGTACAATATTGGCTATCTAAGAAAACAATAAGCATGACGATGAGCCTCGACCAGAATGCATCCATAGAGAAATGACTGATCCAGTAAAGGCTAACTAATAAAGGTGGCAAAATGGGCTCGGTTCGGCTGGGTTAGGTAACAGGTTCACGTCAAAACATTTTAATATAAAGTGTTGTTTAAATTTAGTTTTCAAATGAAGCAGTTTGTTGAGATTTCATGCATTCAAAATGCACCTCAGGTTGAGTATAAAGCTTGTAAACCCATTTGACCCATTCCTTTATAGTCAAATCCTTAACGTGCCCCGTTTGACTCATTAGAGATAAATATAACATAAATCAACACATTTACGGGTAAATGGTAGAAATTGCCACCTCTACTAGTGGATGACAAACTATGCTATATAAGGATGCAAGATTTGCAAAACTCTGAAGTCTAAATCCTGATGTATGAATTATAAACTTACCTTCCAATAGAACTCAAACCAATGAATACAGGTGGCAGTGATGCTGGAACATTTAAAAATTGCTGCAGTTCAGTGTGAGCTGAGCACAATTCAGCTTTCATGTTCCAATTCTCTGAAGAGGTCAAGACTGTAACTTCTGCACAATGTTTGCACGAGAACTGCCACTCCATAGGAAGACTCCAGAAGCCACAAACATGAACATTAGATGGCCAATAACCTGGCATAGTAGACATTGCAAAAGCAATGAAAAGTAGAACTGTTTTTTTCAAAAATAGCATGTAACTAGTATTCTGTCATTACAATAAGAGCTTCGGAAACAATAAATTTAAAGTATTGTAGAAACACATAAACTTAATATGAGAAAGGCCTATAATTTCATTTACATTATAGTTTCATAGTCTAATATGTAATATTTACCTTTTGCAGCTCTATAATTATAATTTAAAATCTGCTGTGTGCGAGTCATAACACATTTTGATTTTGCAACAAGGATTTTGACCAAGAGAGTTTACCATACCAGGGCATTCTACAACTTCTTTGCTGAAACCATACCTGTAATCAATTGATGAAAAATAATAATAATAATAAGCCACCATATGCATTCCAACATTCATCAAATAATGAGCACGAAGATATGAAATGTGGTAGTAGCCATATACAAATTTGTTCTTTCCCCCCACCAAAAACTGACCATGGTGAAATACTGGCTACCTTTATCATGATACAATGCAGTGTTGACTATTTATTTTTAAGCCACCTCACATTTCAAAATTTCTACATAGAATGTACATGAAGTTGACCTTATATAAACTGGCACACCAGTATTGATCTTACAGTAGCAAAGGAGATGAAGGCCTACTGTGCCACACTGGATTACTTGTGACTGGATCCTGGATGTATGAAGAGTCAATAGGATGACTTTAGTCAACAGCCAAATTACAGGCACCATACATTGCAAATGATAAAGCTAGAGGTGGCAAGATGGGCGGGTTGGGTAACAGGTCCTTTCCAGTTCGGATCGAAACAGGCTGGGGTCACATTGGGTTATTTTACAACACTAATTTGACAACTCATTATGTATCTAATGTGTTAATTATAGTTACAATAACAAGATAAATTACCACTTTGGGGGAAGTTCAACCCATTTGACCCCATTTTCCCCGTTTCCCTTTTAGATACCTTTTTTTCTATCAAACCTGTTTGAGATAATACACAACCTAAAACATGCCAATCATAAGTAAATGAACTGAAATTACTACCTTTAGATAAAGCCATAGCCAATTTTTAGATTTTAGTAGATGACAAGGAACTAAAAACTTGGTTTAGATTTTGTGATACTAGCTTTTTTTTAATACTGCAAAGGAAGGAAATTCACGGAGATTAGGTCATACCGTGAAAGGCAAGGGACTCAGCTGTAACTCAGTAGCTCTCCATGTTCCCCAGTCCTCGGTAAAAAGAGGCCACATCCAATGCATAACATCTTTCCAACAAATCTATTAACCCAAATTCAAACATCATAATTCTGTTAGTTAAGTTCTATGCATCAACTAAATTATAAAACCGGGACATGAACGAATGATTAATTGGTTCGAAAACTTTAATGCCCAGCCTGTGAAAATATCCTACACAAGTGGTTCAAAATGTTAACATGATCTTATTAAGGATCTACATTGAATAAATTAATTTAGGTCATAGGTTACGTTTTTAGAGTCAAGTTTTCTTAAAAAGAAAAATTAAACTGCGTATTTAAGGAAATTAACTGTTGATAGATACTAAAGATACCAGTTTAAGATCAATTAAACTGTATATAAAGCAAAACTGCAAATGAGTTGGACATCACACTTTAAGACAAACAAAATAAAGAGACAAGCAAACTATTTTAAGTAAAAAAGACGTGCATAAAGAGAAGGAAATGAGATTTGCCTCATCATTTGAAGCTTCTTGAAGAAAGTCGTACAAAAGTGGAAGTTCTTCACTAAATTTTCGTTCAAAAGATGAAGGAGCACTGCAGCAGTCGGCTAAATAAATGGTAAAAGAAGTTACACGAAATTGCATTGATAAATAAACGTCAACTTTACCTATAAGGAACAACATAAGGAGCTGCTACCACACAGCGAACATTAAAAAGCTCAGCAAGGCTCCAACCTTCCTGCAGAAATAGGAAGAAGGTTTCTCAGTTAAATCATCATTGTGCATACATCAAAAAGTAACTTAGAGATTACCGAACATGATACTATTACCATGACAATGCAAAATGATATAACAATTATACAAAATGAAGACTGTTTACTTTATGTGACAAAGTCAGATTACCCCCTTTTCCTCTCCGACTCATTAACATTATCCCTTCCAATATCTTCCGCTTTAGATGACTAACACAGATACCTATATTTCATAAATTTATGTGATGGAAGTATTCAGAAATTGTCCCCTTCAAGACAATTAGGGTACACTGCTAACATTCGAAAAGTGGGTAGCATTACAAAATCAAGGTATTGGAAATATGCTAATATACAAAGACATGTAATAGTTCAATCACAAAAAAAATATGGCATCATTTTAATTGAATGCATGCCAATTCGTGTTTTAGGTGTCAGGTAGACATTACCAATGCAAAAAAGTTTATTATGACTAGATCAGCCTCCATGACCGGGACATCACCAAAGATATCTTCAAATATGACTACACATTCTTGTCTATGTTCTCTTGTTATTCTCCTTTTCTCTTCACGAAAAGAGAACGGCACAGAACCTGAAATAACTCCAAAACAGACACTCAGACACAAAAATCTGGTCAAAGCACAGAGCTGCTAATTTTGTGCTTATTTTCTCCAGCAAAGACAGCAGCGTAAATTAAACTAAATGAGCTACAGTAACCAAAAAAAAAAAAAAAAAAACTATGCCAAACCTAAAGTGTTGTTATCTTCAACGGGAGAAAGAACAGGCGGAGATGAAACAGGAATATCTGAAACCTTTTTTCTGCTTAAATGCTCCCTTACATCCTGCAAAGAGCAAACAAATTTAAACTGTGATTAATAGATGGACATGTAACCTTAAAAAGATTGTTCTTAAAGTAGTTCTTGTGTATGCACGGAGGAGGGGGGGGTGTGGGGTGTTAAAAAAATTGCATACACCAATTTCACTGGACATATTTACACGTATAGTTTAGATTGTGTACTTGACTTTACAATTGTGTAACCTCAGTATGGTTTTGGAAATGAAGAGTGGTATATAACTTAAGCGTCCATTAAATTTATTTCTTATTTCAGGGGAGTCTTAAAACTTTCCATGATCAACAGTCTCAGGCTCCTAGCTTGAATTATGACTCATTTACGGACATATTGTTCGCTGGAGAATTCTTTCAAAAAAACGTGATGGTTTCAAAAGCCATCATTTCTTGACTTCAATTATATCCTACAAAGTGGGTGTTTGGGATTGCTTATTTTTTCTGCTTAAGCTTCTGCTTAAAATAAGTACTAATAAGCTGCTTAAACATAATTACTTCTGGAGATAGTGTTCGAATTTGCTTATGCAATAATACTTATAAAATTAATAATATAATAGAAATTTGCAATCAAATTCATTTATAAAAGCTCTAGGTTATATTTGAGAGTAAATAATAAATTCAATTAAATCTCAAAGAACCGATACGAAATAAGTAGCTCCTTACCTTGCTTATGACAAACTGCTTGCTTTTCTGCCCAATAAACAGCAGATAAGCAGAGAAAATAAGCAATCGTCAAACACCCGCCAAGTAGAGCGTCAACTATATTTTTCATTTTCCATTGTAAGAATATCTCTTTAGACTCTTTTAGGACAGAAGTAGCAATAGTATACACCATGCATGTCCTAGTATTAGAACTAAAACTCCTTCCATAAATGTCTTAATTTCTGTTTTGTCCGTAATATTTCTCCATACACAAATTTGGTAATGGTCACAAACCTTTATATTATTGTGTTCTTAAACATTTCAGATTCTTATCATTCTTTTTAATTATATTCTTGTTGTTTAACCTTTTGAATTTTGTATAGTTATGTTGGTTTAGAAGAGTTCATTTGTGTAACATTTAGGAGGAATTGGAAATGCCTTAAACTAGGTCAAATGAGCTGAATTTATGAATTTTATCCTCGATCTTACTATACCACTTCAAGAACCAGGTATTAGCTATATTAAGGACAACTAGTTGGATACCCGCGCACAGCGGCGGCGATAAATATAGTTCTATTATATAAATAGTAAATGAATTGCTAGCCCAACTCTCCCCGAAATTCCCTACCCGCTTAGTGAATTTGTTTCACAACACTCCGAATGTATATGTGTTAGTTGTATGTGTTTGCTTTCCCGTGACATCATTATTCCCGCATATAAAAAGACCTCGCAATCTCTTACCCGTCAAACACACCCCCCAAAAGTATATGATTTTGACGAATCAAAATTGTATTGATTGAAATAAAGGTTAAAGTTGTAAAAATTTGAATCAAAATAAAATAAACCCACTAAAAATCTAAAAACTAAAAACTCATAAAAATATATTAAAATGGATATGAAATTAAAGAGCATAAAATTTTAGAAAATATGGTGAAATTATCATTAAAAAAAATAGATAAAAAAGATATTTTAATTTGAAATAAAGGTGAATTTTTAGTTGAGAAGTGACACATGTCACCTAATGATTGAAGCTCTTTATCTTAACTTTTGGTGGTTAGGAGTTTGGTAGAAGAAGTGACACATGTCACCATATGATTGGAGCTCCTTATCTTAATTTTTGGTTTAGAGTTAGGCTTGGAGTTAGGTTTTGATTATGCATGCATTATAATATAGTATAGAAGTATAGAAGCATAGATACATGAAAAAGAAGTACTGCTACTGTGAGAAAGAATTGAACAAACCTGATGTGCAGAATGAGATATAAAATCCACATGGTACTGCACCTGGTCACAAGCAAAAGCTGCAGCAATTGCCTACATATAAATATTAACACGTATAAAATTTTACATAAGTTATTTTTGTATTAAAAGAAATAAACTTATAGACAAAACGTTTGCATCTTCTATTGAATATTTATATAGTGTAAAAGTAGAAAAAGCTAAAGGCTTTAGGTATTAAATATATATAATAACAATCAGAAGTAATCAATAGAAAATAAAGAAAAGAAAGAAAAAGAAAGTAAAATAGGAAATCACTGAGCAACATTAATTTAGCAAAATCACATACCAGTCAGGTTAATTTTGTTTACAGTGACTTTTTTTATGGTGAAAACCCTAGAGGTCCAACAATGAGCATTCTATTAGCCTAAAGAAACACTAAACCAATATGACATAATATCCCATCAATGGCATGCTAACAAATGTCAACATGATTTCCTTACAGCATCTTTATGTCATACCTGATATCGTGAAGGAAAATCACTTAGCTCCAACACCTGATCACACTACTAGAGGCCATTGTTTCTTTTACACATGATATTGATACATCTTATTAGTAAATAATAATTGTTTTATAGTGTTGTATTTTTTCAACCAATTTGTTAATAACGCTTTCTAGCAGATTTTCATCATATGTTCCACTTCTATATCGAAGTTGAACTGCAGAGGTAAACATAAACATGAAGTATGTGGTGCTCTAACCAATATAATATCCTGATACATTCATCATAACAAACCAGATCGTACTGGAACATAATATATTTCATCTTTTCTAAAAATCATTGATTGTCAGGTAACTTAAACTGATTTCCATCAACTTCATTTGCAGAGAATAGCAGGTATCTTTCTAGGAATGTTTCGAGAGTCATTTACTATAATTGGAAAAATAGTGTAGTTTAGCAAGAATAATAGTATAAAAAAGTCACGTTTCCTAGAATCTTTTCTTTTGCTAAAACATTCATTCATTCAATTAGGAATAAAAGGAGAAATTAAATTGGTCTCAAATTTGGAATGGAGAAGATAAAATATGCAGAAGACAGAGAGAATTACAGCTATCGGATACACGTCCCCTTTCGTCCCAAAAGCCATGAAAACAGCCTTAGGCTGCCTTCTCATGGAAGACATTCTCCTCGCCTTCAATCCTTCCGATTGATCAATATAACTAAGAAACAGCCACTAATAAACAGGTCAGTAGCAAATTATAAATAAGATAAATTATGCATTAGCTTATAATATATACGAATGTGTTGAATGTAACGACTGTACTTTATTTTAGATGTGTTCTACCCTAACATATACCTGCGATGGAACTTATGTATTCGTTTAGTTCTGTGGTAGCAAGTGTTAGTAAATTGAAAACTTGCATGACTTTATTCGAATAGCCCACAATTGCAATTACAGATTTACAGCTTCAGAAGTGTGAGCAAGAAAGCTGATGTTTTACATGACATCTACATTCTAAAACATTTGTCGACTGCCCAATATCTTAGCAAATTATAAGATTTCTCAGCAGAGAACATGTAACTGCTTAAAAAACACATCGTAATCTTCTAGGAATGTTAGAATCCTGCTTACTAACAATTAAATAAAATGTAATAATTGTATTTATAGATGAATCAACCCCATTAATTGTAAACCCGGCATTTCGAAGTTGACCTACCAACAACAGCCAAGCCTTGTTTGGCAAACCTTTCGTTTTTCTTATGCTCACATTTAATGAAAGCAAATCACCAAAACAGTGTTTCAGAAATGTTAACATCTCCAAATAAATCGAAATTATAGAAATATATACTCCAGACATAATTTTGATGTTTCATGGTTTTCAAGATAAAACATGTGTGCTACTGCTTACTATAATAAGGTTGAGTTATTGTCTTCCTGAACTCGATTAAACATAACGTTTAAAGTTAATTAAGCTTTCATCTTGTGTTTCATTAATAGAAAGAAACAGTCTCACCAAATTCGTTTTGATTTCAATGTTAAGTATAACAAGTTTTTTTACATTACAAAGACTATGTAACAGGACATGAAGTCTAACCAAACAAGAACTAAGGCTTCCTAATTATACCAGCGTATAATATAGTGTCAAGTCGTCTTAACCTGATTAGTATTCAGCATGCACCTACGCGGTAATCTTTGGAGATCTTGTCTTCCTGAACTCGATTAAACATAACGTTTAAAGTTAATTAAGCTTTCATCTTGTGTTTCATTAATAGAAAGAAACAATCTCACCAAATTCGTTTTGATTTCAATGTTAAGTATAACAAGTTTTTTTACATTACAAAGACTATGTAACAGGACATGAAGTCTAACCAAACAAGAACTAAGGCTTCCTAATTATACCAGCGTATAATATAGTGTCAAGTCGTCTTAACCTGATTAGTATTCAGCATGCACCTACGCGGTAATCCTTGGAGATCACTAGTTTAAATCCACATTCCAACCTACCAGTTAAAAAAATGTGTTCGCATACTACAAATAAGTTAAAGCTAGGTATGCAGTTTACGCAAGTCTTTACTGTATGAATTATTTCTATTCACGATGAGCTAAATTAAATGTAACTCTCACGTCTCCCATATTTTTGTTAAAAAATAAAAAATAAATAAATAAAATATAGAGATGGGATACAAAGAAATAACATAAAAAAAAAAGTATAAAGATTATATTGGGATTTTGATGTAAAGGGGCGTAAAATAGAAACGAACGGTAGAAACCTTCATTTTTTACCTAATACTTTTCAAATATCATTTATTGGCATGTCCATCACTTAATATTCCTTTCTAACTTAGAGAGAGATATGTAATTTTTCTATATTACGGACTACTCTCTTAAAGGAACATCCATGATTTTAACTCTAGATGAACTCTTGGGTTTAGGACATTAAATAGCAACGGACTTTTTTGAAAGTACCGTTTTGATACGTGAACTACAAAATGTCCCATAAAATGTTAGAAAATTTTCAAAAAGTGTTCCATTTGCACAGTTTTGTGAGCTGTCACGTTAAATAGTGACACGTGTCAGATTTGTGGTATGGCAAGTCACCAAAATGTGCATATTGGAACACTTTCTGAAAGTTTGTAACATTTTATTAGACATTTTATAGTTCACGTACCAAAAGGGGACTTGAAAAAAGTTTGTTGCTATTTAATAGCCTAACGCCTTTATGGAATCAAAACGTCATTAGCTAAACAAGATGTGGGTGATATTCGAGAAAGTCATTGTAATATAATCATCATAATATGCTTCCAGTGGTAGAATACATGTGAACATAACACATGCATATGAATATATTTGTAATTTTATCCATTTATTACAGCTATCTAATTTTAACTTTATAAATGTAATTAGCTCATATTTCTAATATCTCAATCAGAATGTCATTATGAATACAAGATACTGGGCAATATTTGAAAACATTATTGTTATTTATCCATATGGTAGAATAAAAAAGTCATTGTAACATGTTTCCCTATGGTAGAATTATTTTGAACAGGAACAACGGTAATAGATAACGCAGTCACATTACAGATTAACGAAATGAAAACATATAATGCTTTAATCCAGCCACGCTCGTACTTAACTACCCATATAGTTTGTTAAAAAAATCTCACGAAAAATATATCAGTATCTACCATGACTAAAACTAGGTACTGCAAAACAAATTAATGTTGTTCCAAAAACTATTGCTCATGTATAGAAACAAAATTGTAAGTCAAAGTCTATCGCTCATGTATAGAAATTTAATTAATTTCAGGCTAGGTACTTCCATGTTACTTTATTTTTTATATCCTCCTAAGGAAAACAAGTAAATTTTGTTCAAAGATATAAAAGATAATTAAACTTTAAATGCAGATTCATTTAAAATCCTTGAAAAGTGAATGTATATGACAAAGACATGAGTTTATGAAAGATATTGCAGAACAAATTAACGTTGTTCCAAAAACTAGCATTCATGATACTTTTCGACTTTTCCTGAATTTAATCCTATTCGTCATTTAGAGTTATATATATACACCTATCATTTCATCTATAAATTGAACACTTGCAAAGACAAAAGAAAAACTTTCAAGAAAGCACATCAAAGCTTACAGGTAACCCAAGATAGTTCGAACTTTTAAGTTTTAACCTTGTTCTTTCTGTAAAATTTTTTTGGTTACTTCTGTTTTCCTCAATAGTTATGTTGGTGAGACTAACTAAGCTTTTTGTGTGTACTTCACTGTTATAGTGCCAAAAGTTACCCAAGGAGTAAGCATGCCGAGAGTCAAAAGGGTGAAAAAGGGGCCTTGTGATCATTGCAGAGTCACACGTAAGGCTGTTCTTTTTATTTCGTACAGGCAATTCATTATTATTCATATGATATTTACTTTTTGGTACTTGTCGTATGTCCGTTATTAGCGAATCTGTGTCGTACACTACTAAAAATGCTTACATTAAATGTAAATAATTGAACCGCTCTTTTCATGAATACTTGTATGTCTTTAGCCAGATAACATGTGTAAATCGTAATAATGTGTATAAATTACATAAATTCATATACATGTGAGCGTGTGTGTGTGCGCGCGTATGTATCTAACCTATATAACACAAGAACGGTCAATAAACAGCAAACTATATGGCTCGTTAACGTTTAGACATGAACTTAAAAACATGTTTTGACATCTATGCCAGAAATAGGGCTGTCAAAGATACCCAAACCTGAATAACCTGGCCCGAACCCCCAAAAAAAATCGGGTCGGGTCGGGTTGGTACATGCTGAAGCCTTATTCGGGTCGAGTTTCAGGTTGACCCAAACAAGGGATTTTAAATTTTTATTATCATATATTTCCTTGTTTTTATTTTCTGAAATTTGCCCTCTTTGGTTATTTTTATGCTATATAGTTCTTATTCGGGTTGACCCGAACCCGACTAACCCGAATCAAGTAATTTGATTAAAATCGCTTTAAACATTTAGAGGAAAAAAAAAAAAAACACGCGCATTAGTGAGTCGGTAAAAATAATTTGAACATGTGTTTCAACAAAATTACATACCGCCGCCATCCCGAACATGTTGAATTAATTTTTTATCAAGTCTTACATGGATATAGATGACTCTAAAGAGCAGTAAATGGCCGTTTCAACCTTTTGAACAAATTTAAGGCTGAATTTGTTTTACGTTGAAATAAATAGTCTCAATGACATAATACGATTCTTCAATAAATGTTAGCTACTTCTTTGATTTATATTTGTTATCGAATTACGCTCTTAACTTTTTTTTGTTCACTTTCACTATACAATATGTGTACATTTTAAATGGGAACAAAATTATTTCGAAATATACCAAAATGGAAAGATGAACAGGGCGAATTAAGTAACAAAATTAATCTAACAATAAATAAAAAGTAACGAAGACACAAATAGCCCTAATAAACACCTAATTTCATTTCAGATGAGTTTATATAAATAAATAATTACATATACAATAGATAGAATTATAAGTTATAGATGAAAACCTAATAGGGGAGAGGAGGTCGCCGGAGCAGCAGGTGGCGGACGATCACTCAGTCGTAGGGGTTTTATTTTTTTTATAAGTAACTTTTTAACGAAAAAGGAAAAATGAGGGAACTGTTTTTATTTTGATTTGATGACGTGGAGCAATTTGATATTATTTGATTGATTCAACAATGTAGGCTAGCGATCGCAATGGACAAACTGAAGAACTGCTACTAGAACGACATTTAAACCCAGGGACTAATTTTGCCAAGTTCTATAGATAGCAATTTATCTACTGAGAACTTCTTGTCTGTGTCAACTTAAACCTCGAGATCGTTTTCTTAAGTTGTGAAACTTTGCATTTAATGTTGGACTTCTGCGGTAGCCACTGAACCTCGAGACTGTTTTTCTAGAGTTGGAAAAGTTTGCGTTTAATCCAGCGTATTCTTGTTTCCTCCCGACATTTAGTATATATATATATATAATTAGTATAATTCAAGGAAACAAAGTTTATACCAACTTGAATTAAGTGAGGTTTTGAAGGATGAGCTGGTATGGAAGATAGAAAGCCACGTTTGTATTCGTGACTTAGTGGATCGAAACAACCAGTAGAGATTTCGGATCTTATGCACACTTTGATTTGTATTTTATTTGATTAACTCGCGTTGTATCATTTAAATTTATCCACTCCTTTGTATTTACTAAATGAACAAGAGTAAATCAAAAAATTTGCGATGATTGAACGTTACAAAATAAATGAACAAAGTATACTTAGATTCTCGTTATAGGAACATATGATATAAGATTTTAAATGCTAAAAAGCATTTCATCATATATGTTTACTTAGTGTGCAAGTTTATCAAATATGATCCGATCAATAATGAGGGATTGTTGTTAAAATAAAGATAATGAGGGGTTGGTTGCATGCTTCCATATAACACAATGCTAGATTCTAAATCTCCATATTCACATCGTGAAACTTGTATTTAGTGATGGATGTAAACATTATATAACAACAAAAATAGGCTAATAGTTCACCATATTGATACAAGAACTTCTCGAAGCATTCTGAAACACATTTGATGCATAAATGTTTGATATATGTGGTATAAGATCTAAAGGCAATCTTCATGCCATACAGATACACCAATGTGGAGAAACGGACCACCTTTGAAGCCAGTGTTGTGCAATGCGTGTGGATCACGTTGGAGGACTAGAGGAACTTTAGGTTTCTATGTTCCGAAACACAAGCAAAACAATGTCAAGACAGAAGAAACTGATAACGTGGCATCATCATATGACGAGCCTCACACAAAAGGTAATTACAATAGTTACTCTCTATTTTTATTTACAATTAAGTTTATGTAACGTTACGAAACCAAATTATAAAGTTACGTTATTTGCTAAAATAGGTAGCAAGTATACCAGTTAGGTGTGTTAAGGGTTATGTAACGCTACGAAACCAAACTATATATTTTTTTGGACAATATGCTAAGGTTTGATAGATTTGCAAATTTTGATTTATTCTCACAAAGAAAGAAAAAAAAATAGACCCCGCCGCAACGTACGAGCTATTTCAAATAAAGAATGCTTCAAATCGGAATAGGAAGAATAAAACTTAATTTAATATGGCTTTTAAATATACCTTTGTATCGTTTAGCAACTTTAAGCAAATAATAACTTCTGTTTTGAAGACAACAATGTATAGATTATTTAAGAATTTTAGGTTTAAAGACTTACTTAACCGGATACATAATTTGTTACTTGTATATACACATAGTATAAAGTTATATAAACTCGCAACAAAGTGCAATAGAAACTATACTCACTATCAAAATATAAAGATAACATTTGTTTTATTATCACTTTAGTAACTTTTTCTCTCTCGCAATGTAATTTCTATTTTCTATCAATTTGAAGGTAATTTAGGATGGTGCATGACATTGGTAATAAAAGTACAGAAATAACAATACAAATAAGATACTTATTACTACTCTACATAGTGTCTTACAGTGGTAAAAAAAAAAGAAAAAAAATGTTATAAAAAACAGATGGGCAATCAATCTCTTTTTATGTAAGCATAACTCTTAACTCTAATCAATTCAAGTGTAGTGGATACAATCTTAGATTCATGCCTAGTATATTCATAAATCATATTTTAGATACTGATTTTTTCTAACTCTTAGGGCACATGCTTGAGTGAAAAAGTCAAGTTTTAGTTTTTCAAATTGAAGATTTTATATAATTATAAAAATATATATATATTTTAATTAATGTGTAATAGTTGTAAACTTTTATTTATATGATAATATTTTGTTTAATAATTATATCTTAACATGTGCCCGATGGTACATGTTAGAAAAACCTTTTAATGTAATTTTAACCAAATCATATTCAATCATAACTAATGTTAGCCAATCAAAAGGCTTCATTTTAAAATCATAATCTCCTATTGGTCAAACTAAAGTGATCACTTTCAAATTTGTGATTTCTCTTATTGTATAATAGATTATACAAACGTATATACATAACGAAAAGTCATCAACAATACAAATATGTCTAAGTATGCAATTTTAGTTTTTTAAGCATTTGATATATAAAATATTCACGTTTAACAACATGTGTTTATACACAAATTTAAAAGCCAATGAAAATTTTACAAGAAAGAATTTATACGTAAAACTATGATGGTTAGAGATTATACTTGCCTTTGCAGCACTTTTTAAAAAGTTCATACATTAAATATATGGATAAAAATATTTGAGTGTTTTGGTTGTTAATGGGTTACTTTTTAATTAAGCAACGTATTTGTGATATTATTATTTATTTATTTTTAAAATTCAATCCTTATTAATTATTCATTTTTTACTTTTAGAATTTATGAATATAATGTTTTTTGTTTTGTAGGGCTCTTGGATCAACTTTTTAAAAACATTCCCAAGCGTAGACGATCATGTCTTAAGAAGTTTGTTATGACACCTATGGAGAGGTTAAGTAAGCAACTTTATGACATCGCACACAAAGAACCCGATATGTTTTTTAAGGAGCCTGTGGTTGGGGACATACTCATTGATGAGAGAGAAGACATGATGTTCACTCCATATGAAACTGCACTCGGTGTTGTGGTCTTAGGATCTCCATCAAACTAGACAGAATGACGTGATTTAGTTATATCTTCGAATGTGTAAACATGAGACCATTACTCTTGTCAAACATATAGTCCCAATTTGTCGCTTACATGAGAGATAATGTTTCCCTATATTGAGACTTGTATTATTACTTTTCTCTCTAAATACTAGACTTGTCATATCACTTCTTGAAATATCTACCGGTATATGACCAAACATGTGTGGGCTCGAAACAAACGAATTAAGGGGTTTTAATACATATGCACTTTTTAAATTAGGCTAGTCGTGAAGCACCACCAGGTGGTGGCCTCCACCACACGCGAACTCTATCGAGACCACCAACCACCGCGTGCAGTGGTCTGTATTTGGACATTGTTTGGTGGTGATCACCACCGACCAAATCACCATGAAATTTTTGTGGTTGGGAAAAAAGGCCCCCCAATGGTCACTTTGGCTTTAAATAAAAAATAAAACTTAATTTAAATTTTATCATTTTACCTATAAATACCCCCATTCCCCATCATACTTATTCACAACTTCAAATATCATCTTTCTCAGTATCTACACAACTCAAACAAAATATTTATCATTTATCATTTTTCAAATGGACTCTGAAACATACATGTTCACAGACTAGTGGGAAAATAAGAAGTTAATAGTATGAACTTGTCATTTAAAAAAGAACGACATTGTTTATTAAGAACAAAAGAAAAGGTGAGAGTTCAACGATCTCAAAGACGGAAAAGCATCAGCTGTTCCGTTTGTGACTAACGATGTAAGTTACAGATATGGTTGTTATCTTGTTGACGGGATATATCCGGAATGGTTGACACTTATTAATTCGATTTCACATCCAAACGATAGTGACCACAAGCGAACATGGAATATAAGCGAACACATGAATCGGCAAGGAAGGATGTGGAACGAGCATTTGGTGTTCCAAGAGAAAATGGGCTATATTAGCCAATCCCGCACGATATATATCTATTAAGAAAATAAGGAATATTATGTATATATGCATCCTTATGTAATCTGATAAACACAAAGGGAAGATGATATCTCCCAACTAGCATCCAAAAGAAGCACATCATGAGGACGAACTTGAACCAACTCGGGAACAAACGCTACAAGTTATTAGACAAATCAAATCGGCAGAAGCACATCAAAACTTTCATGACGATTTGGTCATACATCTTTCCCGTGGGGTTTACTTTAAGTTCATAATATTTATGATGTTTTAATTTACTAATGTAATGATTTTGATTAGGAACAAATGTTTAATTTATTTTAATTAAAATTGATAAAAGTTGGGTTTGTGGTGACTATAGTACCTAAAAGGTGGTGAGTTTAGTGGTGTGGTGAATGGTGATGTGGCGCTGATGTGAAAGTGAAGAGTTTAATAACCATAGTATATAGTCTTAGTATAACAACTAATTTAAACTTTTTAAAAGTGCTTTAAAAAAAGATTGAATGACAATTGTGTTGATACTATTTTTAATTATCTCTTTATTGTCACTTTGTGAAGAGGACTGATGCAGGTTTTACTGAACAGGTTTTAATATTTATAAAGTCTCGTTATACCTGTGGTCTACCCTAGTGCACTAATGGGCAATGTACCCGGTCGCGTGTAGTGTAGTATTCGGTAAAGCCGAGGTCGTCCCAAGAGCTATGTGTGTTGGATTATTACTAAGTCCAGGTGTCACAGATTTTAAATATGATTTCGATAAGGAATTAATTATTAAACTACTAAAGCAGATAAAAGCAAATAAAGGCAAAGGATAAATCAATAGAGGATAGTGGTGCTAACCTAGTTATTCCTCCTATCTAGTTATGTCTACGTCTACTTAATTCTAATTACTTCACGTGGGGTCAAAGTCGAGAGGACATCATTTGGTCAATTTGCCCTAACCTATTAGCAAAGATGCCACCACAGAGAATTCAAGTGTCCCTCATAAGTCCTGTTGTTCTGGTCCCCTAAGCCAAGTCATTAAGTCCGCTACATGCTAGATTTATAATAGTGAGTGCCGGGCGTTAGCAACTTAAACACTCACCCCTAATTCTTAAGTTCATCCAAACGGTAGGTGATCGGTTGGTCAAATCGCACAAGTAGAAAGGGTCGTGGGTTGGTCATATCTTACCCTTCCGTCTCGGTCCGCTCACCTAGGGTCACTTGGTCATATCTCTAGTCAATTGGCCTCTACCGCCATTCAAAACTACCAAACAAGGGTAGCTACCAATAAACTATGCATGCATACATTTAGAAATAATTATACGGAAGTAATGTAAACGCAAACAAAACAATTAAGGAATCATAACTAGGCCAAGACCAAGAGGTGCTTAGCGCTCATATTAACCATACAAATCAATTCAATATTCAAAGGTACGAAATACATGAATCGAAAGTAAAGAAAAGATAAAATGCTAATGCTTATCGTAGGGAGTGATTTCTCCTTGGAGACAACTCAGATGTTCCTCTAGACCGCCTTTGGCTTTTTCCCACGTTCTCGGTTGTTGTGTGGAATGGGATAATTAGAAATGCCGGAATTCGTGCGGTATTTATAGGCGGATATGGGTTACGGCGTAACTAATATAAGAGTTACGCCAGTAACCATCAATTCCTTTGTATTTTGCACTAGATCCGCTAGTTACGACGCACTTTATTAGTGGTTACGCCGTAGTCTTCAATATACTTAGTTACGCCGTAGTTGATGAAATAGTTACGGCGTAGTTATCAGCGGCGTGGAACCTCATTTGACCTAATATAATGTAACACCCCCAAATTTGTTTAGCGGAAGCATACGTGTTATGGGGAATGTTACTAAATTGGAGATCACAACACAAGTAATAAAGAACGGAATACATACTCCGTTTAATTTCATAAAATAGTTTTAAAACGTTATCTTACAACATTGTTTAGATAAATGGGCACATCCCATAAGTTCAGTGGTCCCAATTTAAAAACATCGTTATGTGGAAAAACACTTCTTTAGATATTACTACGACCATATACCGCCTCTTGCCTTGCATCCATGATCACAAACTAAGCACCGAGAAAATATGTTAAAATGTCACTAAAAGTCAAGAGTTCATAGGTTTATATTTAAACAAAGAAGTTTGGACCATAATCAAAGTCATATAATCATTACAACGAATATAATGATATATGGATGAATGTCTATTACGTTAGCTCTAAGTTCATGCAACCGATACTACGACGGTTCAGTATGCTAACAGATATCATACAATATAAGGGCCCATTCGAGTGTTTTGTCCTCAACACTCGATTCCGATATGGTATACGTTTACCTTGGCCTAAGCATGGCCAACCGAACGGAGGAGTCACCCTCAATAGATCTATTTATAACATTCGTGCTTCCCATAGGGCCGACGGTTCATGAAAAGGGCATTTTCTAGGACATAAGGGCTTAGGCTACACCACGTAATAGTAATCATGCGATGGTTTAGGTCCATAAAAGGTTTTGCATATTTTCTCACCCCAAAATGTATAAAACAATTTATCAAGTAAAAGAGGGGCTATGAGACTCACCTTAGCAAATGTGCAATCCAAAAGTGGGATTTAGTGATTGTTGTGAAGCGGCACCGACACGCGACCTAGATAAGGAGGGCAATGTTTTAGTTCATTGTTTTATGATGTTTATCTGAATACGTTTGATGTAAAACTTTGATGTAAACTTTATTCAAGTAGATTACGTGTTCACACTAGTTTCGGGTAGTCATGTTTTTGCACTTGTTCACTTGTTAACTTATATGCGTAAATGAGGTAGAAGGGTTCGAATGGATGACAAATAAGTTGGGTTTTATGGTTAATTTCTAGTTTCATGTTACTCGTTTTATTTTGTGAATTCGTTTAAACCATCAAACGAATACCCAGAATCGACATGGGTCAGCGGCCCGTTGTTTATAGTGGTGGGAAATGAATGGGCCAGGCCCGATGTGAACTACATGTAGGAATGGGCTTGCCCAATGGTGGTGTAGGAGTTGGCCCGATCCAACAGAGGATGTAACAGGTTGTTACTCATACTTTTTAGAGGACAATTTCTAATATTTCATTACTAGGTTATATTGACATGCATAAGTCTTGTTTCAAAGCTTCACGGAGCAACTTGTCTCGAGATATACTTGTTCGCTCATGCTCCAACTTGTGAAGCCGAACCTCTCGACTAGAGTGTGACTCCATCACTATGGTACTACCAAATGAGGTTGTCGACACACTTTCATAGTCCTAAAGCATATCTATTAAATGACTATTATGCACTTAATAAAGATAAGTTAACAAAGGGAAATGACCATGTACGAGACTTGTTTCGAACAGATTGGCTAACATCATTAACTAGAAAAATGTGAGCAAAGGTGTGACGATATCATATATTAGTTGAGTACTACTCAACTCGGTCCCATTCAAGTCAACTATTTTACCCTTACGGACCTTGACAAATATAGACTACTCATAATATGTTTTGGCAAAAGAGCACACTTTACTTGGATTTCTCCTAGACATACATAACGGCTTAGACACAAGGTCTCAATCAAATTGAGTCACATGACACTAAGATAACACGCATGTTTTTCAAGTTTAGGCAAGGTTATAACATGGTTCGACACGCTTTATATGACATGAATGTCGACTGAAGAGAAATGCGAGTATCAAGCATGGATTCCTAGTAGACCTTATGAAACTTGACTTATCAAATTTTTTTCTTGTTCCATACCCTCGACAGAAAGCTCAAACACAACACCCAATGACACCATATTTTTCGACATAAAAACAGTTAAAAGGAGATACACCTGATCAATTTATATAATGAATTTTTTTATACAAGTTACCAACTTAATCATAAAAAAAACAACACAAAAACATTACAACAAGAAAGATCAATAACCTCAACTCAAAAGTGATGTGCGAAGGACGAAGGTTGCTTCGTGGGTTTCCAACCAAACGAGACTTGAATTAGCTCCAATGCACTCCCAATTGCAAAACCCCCAATTCAATTTTTGAAAACCCTAAGTTCCACAAACCCTAATTTTTGGTACAAATGATGAAGAAACTGAGTTGGGGCGTTTCACATCTCTACTAAAGATAAAGGGAGTGTTTTGGGAAAACATTGACCTTCTTTCTCTTTTTGGTGTCTTGGTTTGTAGCCAAAAAGATTAAAACCCCTACAACTTAGGGAGTCTTGAGTTTTGACTCTAGGTAGATTGATGTTGATACATGCTTCTCTTTGGGTGGCTTTGTCTTGAAGTGTTTGGACCCATTCGAATGGTTGTCAACGCCTCAAAGGAAAGGGTTTGGGAGACAAAAGATACATGGTTTTGATAAGGAAAACTTGGAGATGATGAAAGTGATATGTTGGTTTTCTTGTTTTGGGAGATTCGACCTACAAGAGCAACCAGAGTAGAGGTAGAAGATGAATAGGTTTTCTTTTCTTTTTCCGCTTTTGGTGCTTTTGTCGTGTGGGGAGAGAAGACAAAGAGATATATAAGTCTCAATTTTAATAAAGGTTTTATTTATGTGATAAGTGTATGTATATATATTATACTTATGGTATTAATGTGTTTGAGTCTTATAAGAGCCATTATTTAAGTGAAAGTGTGTTAAATATTTTGTGTCCCGCGATATTAAACCGTGATTGAAGTATCATTGTTTGATAATTTTATAATGTAGTATCTTATAGATACGTGTCGGAAATATTATTATCTTTGTAATATTCTTCATTACGGACGTTTGTCATTTGTTTTATCAAGCCCTTATCATAGTGTTTCGGTACACGTGCAAAGGTCGATCATCGGGGAAAACGAGATAACCTCTCGCCTTACAATTTAATCATAAGACAAAAATGAAATATTCATAAAATGAAATGAATGCAAAAGTTATGCAATAGTTCATCAGATGCGAGTTATCTACTCAAATGATCGTGCAAAGCTTATGCATGCTTAATGACTAGGCTTAGTAATAATAAATTACCATTTATTAGTTAAATTTGAGTGAAAATTTACCGTGTCACATCCTCCCCACTTAGAAGGAAAACCGCCCTCGGTTTTCGCTAGAATTACTTGTTGAAGTTGAGAAAAGATGTGGTATTTACGCTTGAATTGGTCTTCACGCCCCACGTGTATTCGGACCTCTTTGAGAGTTCCAACGGACTTTGACGATAGGAATGCGACTTTGCTTAAGCCGTTTGATTTCTCGATCCATAATCTCAATGGGTTCCTCGACGAAATTCAACCTTTCGTCAACTTGGATTTCTTCCAAAGGAATAGCAAAAGTTTCGTCAGAAAGACATTTCTTCAAGTTGCATACGTGGAACACGTTGTGTACAGAGCTGAGTTCTTGTGGTAATTCGAGTCGGTATGCTACCGGTCCGATTCTTGCGAGAATTTTGAAAGGTCCAATGTAACGAGGATTTAACTTTCCACGTTTTCCGAAACGGATTACGCCTTTCCATGGCGCAACTTTTAGCATAACTTTATCTCCCACTTGAAACTCAAGTGGTTTCCTTCTTTTGTCCGCGTAGCTCTTTTGACGGTCACGAGCTGCTTGCAGTCGGTTTTTGATTTGTATAATCTTCTCAGTAGTTTCTTGGATTAGCTCCGGACCAGTAAGTTGACTTTCTCCAAATTCGGCCCAACACACAGGTGATCTACACTTTCGACCATAGAGTGCTTCATATGGTGCATCTTTGATGCTTGTGTGATAGTTGTTGTTGTAAGAAAACTCGGCTAATGGCAAGTGCTTATCCCAGCCATTTCCAAAGTTTATCACACATGCTCTTAGCATATCCTCCGTAGTTTGAATGGTTCTTCACTTTGTCCATCATTTGAGGATGGTAAGCGGTGCTCATGTCAAGGTTAGATCCTAAAGCATCTTGAAGTGACTTCCGAAATTTGAGGTGAAACGGCAATCTCTGTCCGAGATGATGGAGATGGGTACACCATGACGTGCGATGATTTCCTTTAGGTACAATCTTGCAAGTTGGTCCATTCCGTCGCTTTCCTTCATCGGTAGGAAATGTGCTGACTTGGTGAGACGGTCAACTATTACCCAAATAGTGTCGTAGCCATTAGAGGTTTTAGGTAGCTTGGTGATAAAGTCCATTGTTATGCGTTCCCATTTCCATTCGGGAATTTCGGGTTGTACTAGCAGACCTGAGGGTCTCTGATGTTCGGCTTTGACTTTTGAGCAGGTTAAACACTGGCTGACATATGTTGCAATGTCGGCTTTCATGTTTGGCCACCAGTACAATTTCTTCAGATCGAGATACATCTTGTCGGATCCTGGGTGGATGGAGTATTTAGATTTATGGGATTCGTGCATAATGATATCGCGAATTCCTCCGTAAAGTGGAATCCAACTTCGCTCTTTGAAACACAAGATTCCATCCGACCTTTTTACGAATCCATTTTCACTTTCTGGCATTCCGTAAAGGTTCTCATTCGGACGATTTTCTTCTTTGAGTGCTTCTGATTGTGCCTCAAGAATCTTGGATGGAAGAGGTGAACTGATTGTCATACCCAAAGATCTGACTCTAAGAGGTTTTGGTCGCTCTTTTCTACTGAGAGCATCAGCAACTACATTCGCTTTACCCGGATGGTAACGAATCTCGCAATCAGTAATCACCGAGCAATTCCAACCATCGGCGTTGTCTCATGTTCGCTTCTTTTTATCTAAAATGTGTTGTAGGCTTTTGTGATCGGTGTATACGACACACTTCGTGCCATACAAATAATGTCTCCAAATCTCGAAAAGCGAACACAACCGATCCTAACTCCGTGTCGTGTGTTGTGTAGTTTTTCTCATGGGTTTTAGTCAAGGCGAGGCGATGCTATCACCTTCTCTTTGCATTAACACCGCCCCTAGCCCCTTGTGTGAAGCGTCACAATAAACAACAAAGTCTTCACTACCCTCGTAAGGCCAAAATAGGTGCACTACACAACTTTTCTTTAAGGAGTTGAAAAGCTTCTTCTTCTTTTCTCCCCACCAAACTTGGTGTTTTTCTAGGTTAGTTTGGTTAAAGATTTGGCAATCTTTGAGAAACCTTCAATAAATCTTCTCAGAGTACCCAACGAGTCCTAAGAATTGGCGATTTCAAGAGGAGTTGTGGGTGTCGCCCAATCCTTTATTGACTCGATCTTAGCGGGATCTACATGAATACCCCGTCACAATTACATGACCTAGGAATTGCACAATCGATATCCAAAACTCACACTTCGAGAACTTAGCATACGCCTCCTTCTTCAAAGAATTCCAAGATCAATCTAAGATGCTCCTCGTGTTCTTTCACACTCTTGGAATAAATTAGGATATCGCCAATGAATACGATCACAAATTTATCCGTAGGGTTTACACACCTCGGTTCATGAGGTCCATGAACACAACCGGTGCATTGGTTAACCCAAAAGGCATGACTTGAACTCGTAATGTCCATAACGAGTTCTAAAGGCGGTTTTGGGAATATCTTCTTCCGAACTCTTAGTTGATGGTATCCGGACCTTAAGTCAATTTTTGAATAAACGCTCGAACCTTGAAGTTGATCGAATAAGTCATCGATCCTCGGAGTGGGTAACGGTTCTTAATGGTTAGTTTATTCAACTCACGATAGTCGATGCACATCCTAAAAGTTCCGTCCTTCTTCTTGACGAATAGGACTGGTGCTCCCCATGGTGATGAGCTCGGTCTAATGAACCCTTTTTCCGCAAGTTCCGACAACCGGTTTGATAACTCCGGAGTTCCGTTGGAGCTAATCGATAAGGTGCTCTTGCCACTGTGCGGCACCGTGCACTAAATCGATCCGAAATTCAACCCGTCGGGTCGGCGGAAGTCCCGCAAGTCTTCGTGAAAGACTTCGTGAAATTCTCTCACTATTGGCACGCCCTCCGACGCTTTTCTTCCTTTTCTTTTCGTCCTTTCCGGTGACTTGTGCTAGGAAGATGTGACATCCTTCCTCGATACACCTCAATACCTTGGTACAGAAATGACATGTAGTCTTGACGCGCTCCTTCTATCACTTCTATCTCCTTCTACGCTTAGGACTTCATCTCCATAGGGCACTTGGACGAGCTTCGTCACAAATGATGGCAAGATGGTATTTTGATAACCAATCCATCCCGATGATGACATCGAAACTACCCAATTCTACCGGTATCAAGTCGATATTGAATGGGTGGTTTAATAGATCTGTGGTGCAACCTCTTATGATGGTATCTACCCTTTCTACGCTACCGCTAGCTAGTTCCACATTGTATGCATTGCCTAATGCAACTTGGGGCAATATCGAGTAGTGGACTAAATGCATTAGAAACAAAACTCCTATCGGCCCGTATCAAACAACATGGATGCATAACGGTTATTTATAAGGAACGCACTGTCACAACATTCGGTCTTCCTGAGCTTCCACTTTGGTCACAGCATAGACTCTTCCACGAGCTCCTTCGCCATTTCCCTGGTTACTCGGCTGTCCAACATTTCCCTGAATCCTGCCATTTCCATGGCTTCCTGGATTTCCTCGGTTTCCTTGATTTCCTCCATTGCCTTGGTTTCTGGTCTTTCGGCATTCATTCTTATAATGCCCTTTCTCACCACAACCAAAGCAAGTTATAGCAGCTTTTGGGTCCTGAGCTGGTGCTGTTTGAACCGTCGCCAATGACTTGGACCTGCAGTTTCTGGTCAAGTGTCCGATTTTCTGACAGTTACGGCACTTGACTGTACACTGTCCTTGTGATGCAGTGTGCATCGGTTACACAGTGGTGAAGTCCCTGCGTACGGTTTCCTTTCTCCAATCCCAGCTGCATAAGCTCTAGCAACATTTTGCCTTTTGTTCTGATTGTTGTTGTTGTTTCCACTGTTGTTGCCACGGTATCCATTGTTGTTGTAGCTTCGAGAGTGGTCGTCCCATTTCCTCTTATTGTCAACCACTTTGTCCATGGAATCCTCAATCACTTGATCCATGAGTTTGTTGGCTACTTCGATGGTTTCGTGAAGGTCAACAGCCTTAGAAGTGGTGACATTGCCCTTGATAGATTGGGGCAGTCCCCCGATGTACCTTTCCAACAATCGGGTCTCATTTTGAACCATTTCAGGGCACAACAAGGCTAGTTCTTGAAAACGCTGGTTATAGGCAGCCATATTGGTGCCTTGAACTTTGAGGTTCCAAAACTCATGCTCGAGTTTCTTGATTTCATTACGAGGACAGTACTTTCGAAGTACCATCTCCTTGAAGCTTTCCCATGGCATGGCATAGGCAACATCAATACTTGCAGATTTCAGAAAATTGTTCCACCAGGTCAAGGCAGCATCTGTGAAAGTGAACGATGCATACTTAACCTTAGCCTCTTCTTCACAATTGCAGATTCGAACACGCCTCGAGCTTCTCGATCCATCTAGTCGACCGACAGCCCTTCTTGTTCCACTAAAGCCTCCAATCATGGTCTTACGAAAATCCGATAGTACAAGTGCGGTGTGGTGGATGGTCTCAAGTTCCAAAGATCGAGAGACGAGTGGTTTCATCGCAGCTAAAGCGGCATTCACTCGCTCATTGACCGCTTGGTCTATCATAGCTTGATTCATGGTAGGTTGAATTGGAGTAGCCCTAGCAGAGTAGTGGCTTCGGCAGCTTGATCGCGTGTGACTGCTTTGGAATAGCAAAGTTTGCGGCTCGGTTGCGGTAACTCTCACGGAATAGGAGCATTGGAAGCTCCACCATGGTTGGTACGGTTTGATCTTCGCTTTGGCGGCATTTCGCAGAAGAAAGGTGATGAGATATAGAACCTTTAAACAAGGTAAGTGCCAAGTAATAGTGTAAATATCGCAGATAGATCATATGAGCAATCTATGAAAGAAAGGACAATTGGATAGGAAAATAAGCTTGACATAGATAGAATTTCGCCACAAGGTTCCTAAAGTACATGATGAGATACTAGTCGGAATACAAACCAAATACAAATACAACCGAAATACAACGGAAATACAAATCAAGTACAAGAGTAATAACTAACACTAATCGTTATAATCCGCTTTAGTGTGATACATCATGCAATAAGATCTAAGGATGTCCACGCCGCACGTAATCGCCAATGCTAGCAACCAACTCTCGCCAGTAGCCTCTAAACTCGCGATGCGCCTCATTTAAGAGGCTAACATGGACTCCAAACCCGTAGTCCTCTCGCCACTGCTCTGGCAAGATCTCTAGCAATCCACCGGATGCGCCTAGCTCCTCAAGTCGGCCGTGCATCCGGCTCGACCTCCGCCCAACGCCTGCTCTCTCGCCGTCCAACTTTCTAACATCCTCAACCCGAGCCTCAAATCTATAACCCAACCGAATCCTCTCATGCCTCTCTAGCTCCATACTCTCAAACAACACATCTATGGTGCGGTCTAGACCTCAACATGCCGCCGCAAGCTCGCAAGCGCTTGGATCGACTCTTCCAACCGATCAAGATGGACCCCTAGCAAGGTCTCATGAGAATCCAATCGAATAAATATTCTCTCGGAGAGTCGCCTCATCATCCGGAGATCCAGATAGGTCCGACACAGTTGTGCCTCACCCGGTGCGCCTACCTCAATAGTCTCCAGTGCCTAGTAGTGTGAGCAAGGCGCCCATGTCCGATGCGTATGGTATGAATGAAGGTGATGATGGATCGTAGCTCGGGCTCGCGATATGTGGTATGTAATCGATCAAACAACCAATATCCTCCAAGCAACCTCATCACTCTCCTCCCGGCTGCGAAGGAAAGCAGCTCTCGTCCTAACCCAACTGGTGCATCAATGTCCATGTCCTCGCCAACCTCGAGCCATCCCGAGCTCGCCCTATCTCCCGAATACTCGACAATCTCCAAACCCAAAGTATCCATATCTGTTGTTGTGCTAACATGTCCAGAACACTCTCAATCGGCATAGGCTCGTAGCTCCTCCTCCGGATCCTCTTCCGGATCTTCTTCCGGTCTTCCTCCGAGTAGAAATCGAGCTCTCCTAAGCCTCCGTGGGGTGGTGACTCGGTGGATGATGGTGTCGCGACTCAAGTAGTGGGAGGACCCATGTAGGCGCTGGGTCATCCGAGAAGCTAGTGCGAGCATGAATGAATACCGCCTCGATATCCGTGTACTCTCACGATCATGCGAGGTTTTCGCCGCGTGTCAATAAAGCCGATGGAGTGGTGGTGAGGGTCGGTACATGATGGAGTAGCAAAAGGATCGGTCGAAATGCTAGTGTGGCCTCGAATGTACGGATCGGTGGCCATGTGTGCAAGCCGATGGATGGTAGTGAGTGAGCAAGTAGGATGTTCTCCTCGAACATCGTGATGGAAGGTCAGTGAAGGCATGGTCCGTGACAAGACGGTGCATATGTGTAAGTATGTGGAAAATACTCATGATGAATATGAAATAGTGCACTAGTAAATAGGAAATAAAACATGCAATCCTATTTAAATGAACTCTAAGTAAAATGGCAAGTAAGGCAAGCGGCAACTGACGGTCGTAGTATGATGTTTTTGTAAAAAGTAGTTATAGTTTAGGGTTTATATGTACCTAGTTCTCTATAACTTAGGCTCTGATACCAATCTGTAACACCCCCAAATTTGTTTAGCGGAAGCATACGTGTTATGGGGAATGTTACTAAATCGGAGATCACAACACAAGTAATAAAGAACGGAATACATACTCCGTTTGATTTCATAAAATAGTTTTAAAACATTATCTTACAACATTGTTTAGATAAATGGGCACATCCCATAAGTTCGATGGTCCCAATTTAAAACATCGTATGTAAAAACACTTCTTTAGATATTACTACGACCATTTACCCGCCTCTTGCCTTGCATCCATGATCAAAAACTAAGCACCGAGAAAATATGCTAAAAGGTCGACTAAAAGTCGGTGAGTTCATAGGTTTAGATTAAAACAGTAAGTTTGGACCATAATCAAAGTCATATAATCATTACAACGAATATAATGATATATGGATGAATGTCTATTACGTTAGCTCTAAGTTCATGCAACCGATACTACGACAATTTCAGATGCTAACAGATATCATACAATATAGGGGCCCATAGCGAGTGTTTTGTCCTCAACACTCGATTCCGACATGGTATACGTTTCGCCTTGGCCTAAGCATGACCAACCGAACGGAGGAGTCACCTCAATAGATCTATTTATAACATTCGCGCTTCCCAATAGGGAACTGACGGTTCATGAAAAAGGGCATTTTCTAGGGACATAAGGGCTTAGGCTACACCACGTAATAGTAATCATGCAGTATTTTAGGTCCATAAAAAGGTTTTGCATATTCTCTCACCCCAAAATATATAAAACAATTTATCAAGTAAAAGAGGGGCTATGAAACTCACCTTAGCAAATGTGCAATCCAAAAGTGAGATTTAGTGATTGTTGTGAAGTGGCACCGACACGCGACCTAGATAAGGAGGGCAATGTTTTAGTTCATTGTTTTATGTATTACCTACTTAAATTAATTCAATTGTTTCTATAATTGAAATAAAACTAAACTTTAGTTTGTAAAAATGATTAAGTGGTTTTATTAGTAAGCATACGAAAGTATATATACTTTTCATGTTGACACTATAATGGTGTTATTGACATTAGAGTGGTTTCAAAATAATCACGACGTTCTAGTAGTAAGTATATAAATGTATATACACTTAGTTAAGTTGACACTAAATAGTATTGTCAAAATCAATATTAGTTTATTTACTTTCTAATTGTTTTTAGAAAATACTTGAGTTAAGTTTGAAGATTTTTAAATTTAATACAAGAAAAAATGATATGGTGGTCTTTATTTGTTTAGCAAGAATTGGGTTCTTCATATTTATAAATTGGACCAGTGAATTACTTGACATATACGTGTTTATCCGAATACATTTGACGTAAAACTTTGATGTAAACTTTATTCAAGTAGATTACGTGTTCACACTAGTTTCGGGTAGGGCTGAGCATCGGGTCGATCCCGACCCGGCCCGACCCGAATCCCGACAAGCCGGCTAACACAAACCGACTCCCGACCCCGACAAGCCCGACCAACATGATTCGGGACTCGGGATCGGGACGGGATTCGGGATTTGATCGGTTTTGTTTGTTGTTTTTTGGTTTTCAGCGCGTCCCGACCCGATCCCGACAAGCCCGAATCCCGACTAACCGGAAAACATAAACCGACTCCCGACCCCGACAAGCCCGACTAACATGATTCGGGACTTAGGATCGGGACGGGATTCGGGATTCGGTCGGTTTTGCTCACCCCTAGTTTCGGGTAGTCATGTTTTTGCACTTGTTAACTTATATGCGTAAATGAGGTAGAAGGGTTCGAATGGATGACAAATAAGTTGGGTTTTATGGTTAATTTCTAGTTTCATGTTACTCGTTTTATTTTGTGAATTCGTTTAAACCATCAAACGAATACCCAGAATCGACATGGGCCGCGCCCGTTGTTTATAGTGGTGGGGAAACTAAATTGGGCCAGGTCCGATGTGAACTACATGTAGGAATGGGCTTCGCCCAATGGTGGTGTAGAGTTGGCTCGATCCAACGAGGGATGTAATGATTGTTTTAGAGGACAATTTCTAATATTTCATTACTAGGTTATATTGACATGCATAAGTCTTGTTTCAAAGCTTCACGGGAGCAACTTGTCTCGAGATATACTTGTTCGCTCATACTCCAACTTGTGAAGTCAACCTCTCGACTAGAGTGTGCCTCCATCACTATGGTACTACCAAAATGAGGTTGTCGACACACTTTCATAGTCCTAAAGCATATCTATTAAATGACGATTATGCACTTAATAAAGATAAGTTAACAAAAGGGAAATGACCATGTACGAGACTTGTTTTGAACGAGATTTGGCTAACATCATTAACTAGAAAAATGTGAGCAAAGGTGTGACGATATCATATATTAGTTGAGTACTACTCAACTCGGTCCCATTCCGTAAACTATTTTACCCATACGGACCTTGACAAATATAGACTACTAATAATATGTTTTGGCAAAAGAGCACACTTTACTTGGATTTCTCCCTAGACATACATAACGGCTTAGACACAAGGTCTCAACTAAAATTCGAGTCACATGAGACTAAGATAACACGCATGTTTTTCAAGTTTAGGCAAGGTTATAACATGGTTCGACACGCTTTATATGACATGAATGTCGACTGAAGAGAAATGCGAGTATCAAGCATGGGTTCCTAGTAGACCTTATGAAACTTGACTTATCAAATTTTTTTCTTGTTCCATACCCTCGACAGAAAGCTCAAACACAACACCCAATGACACCATATTTTTCGACATAAAAAGCAGTTAAAGGAGATACACCGATCGCTTTATATAATGAAATTTTTGATACAAGTTACCAACTTAATCATAAAAAACGCATAAAAACATTACAACAAGAAAGATCAATAACCTCAACTCAAAAGTGATGTGCGAAGGACGAAGGTTGCTTCGGGTTTCAACCAAACGAGACTTGAATTAGCTCCAATGCACTCCCAATTGCAAAACCCCAATTCAATTTTTGAAACCCTAAGTTCCACAAACCCTAATTTTTGGTACAAATGATGAAGAAACCGAGTTGGGCGTTTACATCTCTACTAGAGATAAAGGGAGTGTTTTGGGAAAGCATTGACCTTCTTTCTCTTCTTGGTGTCTTGGTTTGTAGCCGAAAAGATTAAAACCCCTACAACTTAGGGAGTCTTGAGTTTTGACTCTAGGTAGATTGATGTTGATACATGCTTCTCTTTGGGTGGCTTTGTCTTGAAGTGTTTGGACCCATTCGAATGGTTGTCAACGCCTCAAAGGAAAGGGTTTGGGAGACAAAAAGATACATGGTTTTGATAAGGAAAACTTGGAGATGATGAAAGTGATATGTTGGTTTTCTTGTTTTGGGAGATTCGACCTACAAGAGCAGCCAGGAGTAGAGGTAGAAGATGAATAGGTTTTCTTTTTCTTTTCCCCGCTTTTGGTGCTTGTGTCGTGGGGAGAGAAGACAAAGAGATATATAAGTCTCAAGTTTTAATAAAAGGTTTTATTTATGTGATAAGTGTATGTATATATATTATACTTATGGTATTAATGTGTTTGAGTCTTATAAGAGCCATTATTTAAGTGAAAATGTGTTAAATATTTTGTGTCCCGCGATATTAAACCGTGATTGAGGTATCATTGTTTGGTAATTTTATAATGTAGTATCTTATAGATACGTGTCGGAAATATTATTATCTTTGTAATATTCTTCATTACGGACGTTTGTCATTTGTTTTATCGTCCTTATCACGATTAATGTCGGTGCGCGCAAAGGTCGGTCACCGGGGAAAATGAGATAACCTCTCGTCTTACAATTTAATCATAAGACAAAAATGAAATATTCATAAAATGAAATGAATGCAAAAGTTATGCAATTGTTCATCAGATGCAGTTATCTACTCAAATAGTCGTGCAAAGCTTATGCATGCTTAATGACTTATGCTTAGTAATAATAAATTACCAATTATTAGTTAAATTTTAGTGAAAATTTACCGTGTGTCACATATAATTACGTTGTAGCCTTTGGGGAGAGTTACGCCAGTAACCTTCCGATGAGTTGGTATTCGAGTCACGCTTTGAGTTACGGTAATGCGAGAGATGAGTTACGTCAGTAACTTCTTCAAAGTCAACATACTATGATAAATCTTTTGATATTTCTCCAATTTCGCGTCTCTTTAGCTCCAATGCTCGTAATTTACCCGAAAGTGGAAAACAATGGAAAACAAGCGTAAATCCATATAAATGATATAAATTACAAACATTATCGGGAAATTGACACTTAATATTCGTGACTATTTGATGTTATCAAATATCCCCCACTTGAACTCTACTTGCCCTCAAGTAGACCTTATTAGAAAGATTCCTAAAATATATCTCCCATAACCCGAAAATATAAGTTTACAAATCCCTTATGCTAGAATAAAACAAAGTTTTACACCTCACGAAATGGGAACGAAATACTCAAATCTCTCAACTATTCTAAGTGTCAATTTCGGGTGATCACCAATCGCATACCATAGCATGTATTCTATCATAAGCCCCGGCGGTTACACAAATTTCCACCACTATAGTTAAGGGCTAAACAATTCTCGAAGGCAATATGGGTAGACACGACAAAGGTTAAGGGGTGACTCGTCATTACTAACATGTCACGGCGAAGTGGACAAAATCAATGATACATGACCAAATCCATGGCCAAGACACCAAAGATTGCTCGTTACATCACCTAGACACGCTTCATGACTAAAGGGTAGGATAAGACATGGGATATATAAATGGTGTAAAATAAAAAACAAGCAGGTAGTCTAAATCTATAACCAAGTTATCACCACTTACCGTCCGCCCAAAGTTCAAGCTTTGAAGTCAAGAAACCGGATCATGAAATACTAGGTAGATGTGTCATTAGAGGACGTTGTGATGGGCAAACTACATTTTCTCCAACTGTTGGCATAATTACCAACTCTAATCTTCAAATATGACCGAGGTGGCCTCCTCGATACTAAATTTATAAGGCTCATAACATAGTGCTTATAACATCGCACTTTACAATAACATAACATAACTTTTTTTTTCAACATAACAATAATAACTAAACATAATATCCCCCCACTTGAGATGAACAATGGGAATTTGGGGGGTCTTCAATGATCTTCAGGAATATGTCATCGACGAAAGTGTGATTTCCGAACCTTTCCACTTGAACCTTGAACTTAGGCAAATGATGACTTCCCAATCACAAATAAAGACTACAGGGTAGGTTAAGGTGTATAGGTGTATCGAAACAATATATTGGGTTAACAAAATGAAAGGAATAGCTCAGATGGGTGTATTTAGGGGTATCTTGCACTAAAGGTGAGTGCAACAAAAGGGTTTCACATGGGGGTCGAGAAGTCGAGGTGACTAATCGATAGACACACAATGGTAGGCTATTTGGGTGATAATCCTATAATATTGCCTTCTATAACTGAAAAGTCCAAATACATCGAGCTAACTCAACATACCTCGCCTATGGTCTCGAAATGATGCAAAGGCCAAGTTCTAAAGTTTACAAGCTACTCCAAGACACTCATAATTTGGTGGATTTGGGGTAAAATATTGGAAATGGATAAGGCTAATCTCACCATATAATATCAAGGGTTGTATGTGCTCGGCTAAGGTCTAATCTAGTTAAGTTAAGAAAAACATGTCAAAATTTTAAAATGGCATAATTTTCAAAATAAACCCGAAAAACGAGGGCACAATAATGTTCAAGAGATAATTCTACTCCGTCCCCCAGCTTAAATTGTACAAAGTCCTTTTGTACTAAGCATTAAATAAAAGTGAAGAGAAAAGTAGAATTAGGCGAGAACTTCCCCGAAATTTGATCCAAAAAGAAAGAAGGCCCACGAAAAGATACGTGCCTTCAGATAAGCGTCATGAACAAACTTCAATCCACGAAATCACACTACCGACAAGCATAATTCTAAAATAAAAATGAAAATGAAAACAAACCTAACTCACTTCGTAGGAATCACGGTTGCATTTAGCATATGCAACAAGTTTTAAACCACTTGGTGTCCCAAGTGGACGAGTGAAGTCTCGTGAGGGTTTACAGAACACACCCACAAAGTTCATTTAAAATACTAATACAAGGTTATTGTGTTTTAAAATGAAAGAATTAAAGCAGAGGAAGGTTACGTCATAACTCTTTGAGGAGTTCTGTTTATCGCAAAACCCGACATAAGTCAGAAGCGAGTGGTTACTGGCGTAACCATAGATGGTAATACGTAGTAATTGGTACTGCGTCTAAGATTCTACTACAAAGGTTGGTTACGGCGTAATCACATAGATGAGTTACTGCCGTAACTATGGTCGATCAAGAACCGCAACAATAATTACTTCTCGCTTCCCGCAAAATGGTTAGAAAACACAAAACCCTACATAAATGGAAATAAAATAAAAGAAAGGGATAATTCGGGTTGTCTCCAAATAGCACTTTTCTTTATTTACTGAGTCTTTAAGTTAGACTCAAAACCGCGGGCTACCAGTTCTTGTTTGTCATTTCGTGGATATGGAAATCTCCACGTTGGATCCAACTTACCAAATTCTCATCCGCTTGTAGTCATCCCTAATTCTAAACAAATTGAGTAGAAACTCTTGATTTTCTGTTAAGGGTGGTCAATACCTTTTTATTTGTCTTCCTCACTGATATCGAGCAGTGGTTGGGCTTGGCTTAACTGCCTCTTGGTCCAATTTTTAAAATTCTTAATCGTTCTTGGCACTTTGAAAATAATGTTATCATCATTTATCTTCAACCACACTAACCCTTCTTTTTTATTTTTATCTAACCCCGACATTTCCTGAAAAGGCTTTCCTAAAATTACTCCCGTAAGTCCATCTTCCACAAATTCGCTTACGTCGTCTAAAACCATAAAGTTCACCAAAAATGAATGAGTTCCAACGAAGAAATGGATGTTAGTTGCAAACCCAAGAAAGTTATTTCCCTTATATTCTAATTCTTTCTTCATAAATCGGCTGTAGCATTCTTTCGATATGATGTTGACTGGGGAAGTAGTGTCAATAAATGGGTGGAAGTCGATGAACCTGATTTTGCATGAGATCTTTAGATATTAAGGCTTTCTATGATGTATGCGGGTCCCTACCTCATAAAATCTAGGTTGATTGGTTTGCAAAAAAGCCTTTACAGAGTTATCTTGCTAATGAGCCATTTCGACGTCTCTTGAGAGGTCTTCAACACTGATTCCTAAATTATCCTCTTTCTCGAAGTTGACGAAAACATCAAAATCTCTCCCCGAATCAACCTCGCCAGGATCCAGGGGGTCGCTAAGAAATTCTTCTAAAGCGTCACCAAAACTGCCTACTGGGTCAATTGCATATACCTTTTGAGGGGTAGACAAGAGTTCATTAGGTCCGAACGTTGCAATTTCTCCATTAGCTTCAAGAGTTAACTTTCCAGCAAAGACATCCACCTTAGTATGGGCAGTGGCAAGCATAGGCCTATCTAAAATGACAGGTACTATGTTGTCTTCCGGAATGTCAAGAATCATAAAATCTACTGGTAAAAGGAATTTCTTAATCTTCACCAACACATTTTCAACGATGTCCAATGGCGATTGCATAGATCGATCGGCCATTTCTCTTTTCATCTTGGCCGACTTTAAGTCACCAATCCCCATACGCAAAAATCGAACGAGGCATTATGCTAATACTTTCCCCAAGATCGACTAGGCATTACACATATTGAGACTCCGATCAAGCAAGGAGAGTGAAACATCCCTGATCTTTTCCTTTGTGGTAGCTCATTTCTCAAACTACGAACATCTTTCGTTGAGGTGAATTGTCTCATCATTGCTTAATTCTGCGGAATATCATCATGATTAGTTTTAATAGAATTATAGATAGGGAGTTTACCTAAAGCTTGGTCCGAGTGATTGTCTTTCCATGCCGATTCGCCGCTTAACTTTTTCCGAAAAGGTCATCGACTCTTCAAGGATAGTTTCCACCGTGTTGACAACTTCCTCTTCCCGAGCTGCTAGGTAATTAGTGATGGCTTCCGAACATGAGCTAACACTCCTTTCCAATCTCTTAATCCTATCTTCGTGAATTTTGAGAGAAGAGACTGTGTTATCCACGAATGTCTTCATCATTTTTTCAATTATATTATCTCGTTCCCTTGATTCATTGATGTGGTCAAGAATCTTCTTTTCAAGATTGCTCCCGGTTTTAGTCCCAAACACACTCTTAACCCTCTCAATCCTGCATGCTTTAGCTTCTCTTTCTATCCTTCGTTTTTCGAAAATTTCCCCATAATTATATTCTTGTTTTGTTATCATCTTCATTACCTTATGATCGAAATTATCTCTTGGTCCGTACCCTGTATCCATATGCCATTTATAGCAATGTTCATAAATCCGTTGAATACATTCCAAGGCTTGGTCAGGAGTCATGCTAGGAATAGGTCTCGGGGAATCGAGAAGTTCTAGTGTTTGCGCATTAATTCCACGGTAGAAGACGTAAATGATCTGATGTTTGTTCAAATCATGGGTGGGGCATCGATAGAGTAGCTCATTAAATCTTTCCCATGCCTGGTAAAGCGTTTCTTCTCCAACTTGGACGAATTGATAGATTTTACCAAGAAGTTTGGCTATTTTTAAGGAGGGCAAATTGTTGACTAACTCTTTTCTTAGTTTATCCCATGCTTCTTTACATTCGCTAGGATTTTGTTATACCATTTATTCGCGGTTCCAAGAAGAGTCATAGGAAAAATCCTTGCGGTAATCGAATAGCTCGGGTACCTCTTACGTTGAAAAGAGAGGATAAGTGGAGAACTTCTTCACGTGATTCGAACGTCCTCATCTTCATCTCCGTAAAACTTAAGTTTGTGTAACTCTCGAATAATTTGATCTAGAATAGAGTATTTTTCAAGATTAGAATCATGTGTGAAGCTTCGCTGGCGATTCTCATTTGGTCGCTCCAAATCCGCTCCATAGTTAAATCATCGATATTATTTTCATTGATGACCTCCGGTTCGCGTCGATCGGTGCGATTCAGTAAAATCTAAGATGTTGTGAATAGGAACCGGAGAGTAAACTTTCCTTGTTCGAAATTGCTTCTCCGGATCGTCGAATGGGTGGCCGTAATAAGCCGAGCCGCAAGTCTTGTATCCCGACATTTAAGAAAGAAAATTAAAATAGACTTAATATGAAATCATAAATAGCTCCCAAGGCGCCAAAAACTTAATGCAGTTTTCTTGACTGTGTTTTAATATTTATAAAGTCTCGTTATACATATGGTTCACCTTAGTGCACTAACAGGCAAAGTACCCGGTCGCGTGTAGTGTAGTATTTAGTAAAGCCGAGGTCGTCCCAAGAGCTATGTGTGTTGGATTATTACTAAGTCTAGGTGTCATAGATTTTAAATATGATTTCGATAAGAAATTAATTATTAAACTACTAAAGCGTATAAAAGCAAATAAAGGAAAAGGATAAATCAAGATAGGATAGTGGTGCTAACCTAGTTATTCCTCCTATCTAGTTATGTCTCGCTCACTTACTTCCAATTACTTGGTGGGGTCAAAGTCGAGAGGATAACATTTGGTCAATTCGCCGAACCTATCGAAGAAAGATGCCACCACAGAGAAGTCAGTGTCCCTCATAAGTCTTGTTGTTCCCGGTCCCCAAGCCAAGTCATTAAGTACCACTACATGCTAGATTTATAATAGTGAGTGCCCGAGCGTTAGCAACTTAAACACTCACCCCTAATTCTTAAGTTCATCCAAACGGTAGGTGATCATTGGTCAAATCGCACAAGTAGAAAGGGTCGCCGCTTGGTCATATCTTACCCTTCCGTCTCAATCCGCTCACCTAGGGTCAGTTGGTCATATCTCCTAGGCAATTGGCCTTTACCGCCATTCAAAACTACCAAAACAAGGGTAGCTACCAAAAAACTATTCATGCATACACTTAGAACTAATTATACGGAAGTAATGTAAACGCAAACAAAACAATTAAGGAATCATAACTAGGCCATCATCAAGAGGTGCTTAGCCGCTCATATTAACCATACAAATCAATTCAATATTCAAAGGTACGAAATACATGAATCGAAAGTAAAGAAAAGATAAAATGCTAATGCTTATCGTAGGGGAGTGATTTCTCCTCGCAGACGACTCCGTATGCTCCTCTAAACATGCCTTTGGCTTTTCCCACGTTCTCTGGTTGTTGTGTGTGGAATGGGATGATTAGAAATGTTGGAATTTGTGGGGTATTTATAGGCTAGATGCGGGTTACTGGCGTAACTAATATAAGAGTTACGCCAGTAACCATCAATTCCTTCGTATTTTGCACTAGATATGCTAGTTACTGGCGTAATCTTATTAGTGGTTACGCGTAGTCTTCAATATACTTGGTTACGCCGTAGTTGATGAAATAGTTACTGAGTAGTTATCGGTGTGTGGAACCTCATTTGACCTAATATAGTTACGCCCTAGCCTTTGGGAGAGTTACGCTATAACCTTCGATGAGTTGGTATTCGAGTCACGCTTTAGTTACGGCAGATGTGAGAGATGAGTTACGCCATAACTTCTTCAAAGTCGATACTATGATAAATCTTTTGATATTTCTCCAATTCCGCGTCTTTATCTCCAATGCTTGTAATTTACACGAAAGTGGAAAAAATGGAAAACAAACGTAAATCCATATAAATGATATAAATTACAAGCATTATCGGGGAAATTGACACTTAATATTCGTGGACTATTTGATGTTATCAAGGACATTTGGTGAAGTCGTAAACTATTTTTATTTCAAAGGATAGAAAATATGGTCATCCACACATAAAATTTGATTTCTCAAATAAATTGATTTTTTGATGCAGGATCATACTCACATATATAGTTCTTGATGTAACAAACAAGTTCCCTAACACAATCAATTAATGTAGGCTTTGATTAGACATACATTTGATAACTTTGCATCCACACTACGTATAAAACATGAATCACTAGTGTTAAAGATTTCAATAGCAATATTACTAAAATGTGTAGGGTATTAGTGATCACATGCATAACTTATATAACACGTGCAACATAAAATAAACAAATAAAGGTCATAAAATCCAAAACCCTAATAGTATATCTCTTAATCCGAGATATAACCAAAAACTAAACACGTGTAAATTGTGTTTATAGAATCTCTTACTTGTTCATGTTTTCCTTGAACCGGGTTTCATGGAATTACCTTCTTGTTTCTCTTTGATGCTTGATTGATCATCTGAACAGTTTACGGTGAGAATCACTTGTGTTGGATGCGTCAGGTATCCATCAGTACTGCACATGTAGAACGCTGGCTAGATCCCGTGCACAAATGGATTATGCGGGTTGACTAGGAAGTCGAATTAAGGATTAGAACCCTTGGGTTCACTCGATGAGAATGAAGAGGAAGAGGGGATCAATTTTAGGTTAAAGGAATTATAGTGATGTAACACTCCAAATTGTAAAGTTTTAGCTATAAATGTTATAATAGTATTTTGGGATTTTAGAAAAGATATTTGAGTTAGAATTTAACTGAAAAAGGAACATGAACACAAATAGTTAAAGGAAAAGGACCACCGAGAAAATCAACTTAATGACATGGACTAACAGTGCAAAGTGAAGTTGAGATGCAGAATTACTATAATGCCCTTATGGGGTTACCTATCATCCAAGTATTTAACCCCCATATGTCGCGTGTAAGGGTATGTGTATTAACTTAGTGTTTTGGAGGAAAAGAATTAGTTAATGAACATTATTGCTAGAAATCTTCGCAGGAGGTTTAAAGGATCAATTCTTGGAGCTTTGACGTAACAAAAAACAAGATTGCAAGTGTTTTAATTATTTCCTCATCAAGGTAAGCATGTTTTATGCGAAGATTTTTTGTTGTGATTCAATTTAGGGGGTTATGTTAAAATGGGTGTTATGTTAACTCTAAATTTTTGTTATGATCATTCGAGGTTATAGATTATTATGTTATGCTTGAATATGATGATAATTATTTAATAGAAATCTTGGTATGAAATTAGAAGAAACCATGTTATGATGTTAGTAGAAATTGTATTAAAAGATTATGATTATGACTAGTTTATGTTAGTGAAATGGGTGTTTGGCATAATGCCACATAAGACCAGGTTTAGTAGTTATGATTGAAGTTCATACATAAAAGATGAACTAGTGATTGTTAATAGTGTTAATATGGTTGTTATATGTTTAGGTTCTAGCGGAAAACATGTAAAGAGCCTAAACCAACCATAAGGTGAGTAAGGAATTAGCCTAGTATGTTTAGTAATATATTTATGTTTATGTTATGTTTTGAATATATCTTAAAATAGCTATTTTATGATCTTAGTTTCGGATGTATCCGGTTCTAGTCAAGAATGCCTAAATGATGCAAGTTTAGCCAAATTACGAGTACCTAAGCGATGTAATATTAGTGAAGTTACGAGTGCCTAAGTGATGCACTATTAGTTAAGTTACGAGTGCCTAAATGATGCATTATTAGTTATGTTATAGGTGATTAATTGATGCATTATTAGCGTAGTTGCGAGTGCCTAAGGGATGCACTATTAACCTAGTTACGCATGCCTAAGCAACCCACCACTAGTCATGTTAGTGTGCCTAAGTGATGCAAAAAAGGAAAACTCCCATCATGTATAATGTTCGTATGAGGATTGCTTATAAATCTCTCGTATGGAGCATGTAATATATCGGACACATATGAATTAACTATGTTGCCTTATTAGTAGTCATGAACCGGATTGTATCCGTGCAATAGGGTAAAGGTCGCTCATAAGTATTGATGTGTCGTTGTGTGTAGGTAATTTATTTATTCAAGTTTTTAATTTATATTTTGCCGACTTTACCAATAATAATCACTAACGGGCAGTTACCCGATCGATGGTGAGCTAGTTGGTAAGTAGGGTGTCGATCACTAGGAGTGGAACATTAACACTTAAATCTATCAGTATTTTAATTATGTAAGTTAGTCTAATTAAACCTAATTCTAACGCATCAAAAGGGTTTTTCAGCATGAGAGACTGACACGTGGTTTAGATCTAATAAAACTATAAATGCAATGAGACAAATAACACACACAAGCAGAAACACAGATTAAAAGAAGAGGTCAAGCCGATAGTAAGGAAAACGTATTAACCAAGTTTAGTCATATAAGATTTCTGATTAGTCTAAAAGCTTTAACGACGATACTCACGACCTGGCATTTCTGACCTAAATCTAAGCAGCCCCTAAACTCTAGATTTGCATGTTAAGTTTCTCAATGATCTAACCCTCATCACGATTAGTCAAAATCCGCATAAAGTGCAACTTAATGGTTATCAATTTATCATTTATCCCCTCAGGGATTACATTAACATATTGACAAAAATGAATGAAGTAATAAACGTAATTAATGCGCATGACTAAGTAAACTATCCAATTAGAAACAAATCAAAATATCAAATAATCATTAAACTTGGCTAATACCTACATGTATTAGCCCATAATCTCAGTCATTATACAAGATAATATGTTTATAAAGGTTCAAGTATAAATCGAAAGAGAAAAAATACGCTAACCGAACGATTACAGTGTAGTAAAACAAATTAAGTGAATTCTCCTATGGAATTATGGCACTAGCAGAACCTTATTGGTCTTTTTTTGTCGTTGGTTTCGTACTTGGTGGTTATGTGCTCTTTTTGAAAACCGGACTTAGGGTTTTCTATTTATACTTTTCGAATACGGTCGATACGGCGTATCGGATTTGTCGGATACGGAGTATCAAGGTAACTTCTTGGGGTCCAAGATTATTATTTTCCATAATTTTTATACACGGCCTTCCTAATACGGCGTATCATAGAGATCCATACGGCGTATCAGGCCTTTATTATCTTGGAAATATGGTGAAGTCATTAAGATGGATACAACGTATCTTGATAAGGTCATACGGTGTATCTGGACTAAAACAAGCTCGTTCTTCTGTTTGACCAAAGTTTCATATACGGCGTATCCAATACTTAGATACAACGTATTCTTCAAAGTCAGGAAATGGTCTTCATAATCGTCTAAGTCTTGGTATACGGCATATCTGTCTAGAATGATACATCTCTTCCTAGCATCTCTATTCCCCTAGAGAACGATCAACCCCCTGGGCTTACCCATACTACACTGCAACGATTAGATACACTACCTAGAGAGTTGTAAAGCTTGCTCATAGAAAAGGAAGTATTTTGACCCCGAACCCCTGCTATCACTTACCCTCGACTCCATAACAACAAAACCAAACGGACCTTTTGTGGGTCTCGGCTTACTTCAACGACAACAACAATAACAAAACCGGACTTCTTGGTCCCGGTTATCGCCACAACAACAACAACAACAACTTCAAGAGTTCAAACTAAAAACAACAACAATAATAATAACAATAACGACTATAACAACAACTAACTAGACACACACAACACAACACACGATACCAAACTATATTTTGTTTATGTTTTTATTAATAAAACGTGTTTCCATTCATTTTAGATCTTAACCCGAACCAAAAAGCAAAAACGTGACTCGGTGAGTCACGAGTTGACTCACACCGAGTCACCAACGAAAGTGACTAGCGTTTTACTACCCTCTTTTGCTCGATCTATTCGTACACAACAAGGATAAATAGAAAGGGTAGCGCGTGGGTGTGAAAGCGGTGGCGGTGGTGATGGTTTTGGAGCGTCTGGGTGCTAGGAGTGATAAGGAGGTGTGGTGAAAGTTTTGGTGGTGGTGGTGAGGTGTGGTGAGTGGTGGTGATGGTGGTTTTGAGGTGGCGGCGGTTTGATAACATCAAATTAGCCCGATATTTTATATATCAAATTCCGCTTATGGCCTCATTTGTATTAATATGGTACTTAATTCGTTAATATTCGCTCATAATTGCATTTCGTGATAAATGAGACTACACTCGTCCACTGGGACACCAAGTGGTTTAAAAGGCTTGTTGCATATGCTAAATGCAACCGTGATTCCTAAAAAGTGAGTTAGGTTTTAATTTTCTTTAATACTTGTTGTTTTTCTAGTATGATGTGTTTGGTTGTCTTAAGTGAATTCAGTTATTAAAGTTTGCTCATAGATCTCAAAGCGGGACACGCTTACTCGTGTGTTCGATCATGCCGCAAATCCAGGGAGTTTTCTTTTCGATTTTAACCCTTCTTATCCTTCATTTTAGTATGACCCAAGTGGGGAAGGGATTAGACATAGACACCCACTTGATTTTACTTGCCTTTATTTTTATAGTTTTTTATGGAAAGTGTTTCATTAGTAAATTTTGACATGTTTTTCATTAATTAACTGGATTATTCTATACAGAACACACATATCCTATATTTCCATTGTGTGAGGATAAGCCTTTCCGTTTTCCCTTATACATAATACCATAAAATGATTGTGCCCGGTGGCTGTAGTAGACTTTAGAACTTGGCCTTGCATATCTTTTCGAGACCATTATCATGAGCATTACACTGAGGTAACTTGGTGTGATCGGTGCAGTAAGGATATAAAGCAATTTTAGGATTAAACCCAAATAGCCCATATATGTATTGTGTATATTGACTTTTCACATCGAGCAGTCAATCCCCCTGTTAAACCCTTTTTGTTGCACTCACAATTAGTGCAAGATACCCCTAGATACATCATTCAAAGCCATCCATTTTATTTTGTTCACCCAATATATGTTTGTTTTGTTACACCTATCGCCTAGCCTACCCTGTAGTTTCCTTATGTCCATGGTCCGGGCGTTATTGGTTAATTTTGGTTCCATTAGTGAAAGTCGCCGGTTTTGAATAAAGGTATCTGAAAGAAAATCGGGTTTAGATGATAGCTGATCTCAAGTAGGGGATGCTTTATTTGTTCAGACGCTTTTTTTTTTTTTTTTTTTTTTTTTTTCATTACCTTTTCTTGCATAAAACAATAATAATAATAATAATAATAATAATAATAATAATAATAATAATAATAATAATAATAATAATAATAATAATAAAAAAAAAAAAGAATGCAAGCAAGAGTTTGTTAGTTTGTTTATAGTCGGTAAAATAAATCAGCTTATGTGTCATATTGTGTTGAGTATTCTCGCCTTGTTCAACTAGGCGCAATTTTTTACAAATCCGTTTTGTCTTACGGATAAAATTAGAAACCCGAACATTTCTATCTCGCATTTAAAATTTTAATCAATATTCGTACAATGGGGGCATTGTACAATTCAAGTGAGGGGATGGGAGATAGAAATGGTTGATTTTGGTCAAATTATGTGCTAAAAATACCCTAATTTTATAAATTTTTATAGCACATACTTTTTTTTCATTGATGATGAAGGCCGAGTTAATGCATCTTATTTGCCTAAATTTATGGAGATTATGAGGCATTACATTATATGTTATATGCATTAACTCGTGCATTGAAGATCCCTTGACTCTTGACCCTCATATTTTGCTATGAGATTGAATGCGACTAGTGGTGGGGCGATTGTGGACTTAGGAATCTATTTGTTTCGTGTCTTTTTGTTTACACCCATTAAATGTTTTCCCATGTCTTATCCTACCCTTGGTCGTGAATCGAGTTTAGGTGAGGAAGCGAGCAATCATTGGTGTCTTGGCCATGGATTTGGTCATGTATCATTGGTTTTGTCCCCTTCGTCATAGCTCGTTAGTAATGACAAAATAACCCCATAAGCCTTTATGTTGTGTCAACCCATTGCCTTTTAGAATAACTGCATCTATAGACTCTAGTGGTGGAAATTAGTATATTTGCCAAGCCTATGATAGAATATTCACCATGACTGAGCAGTTGAGTGATCACCCAAAAATAAACACATGAATTATGAGAGAGAGTGTGATTTCAATTCCCTTTTCGTGAGGTGCTCGGTTTGGAATTTTCTAGCTTAGGTGATTTTTAAACTCATAACTTCCAATTAATCTTGGGAGATATCTTTTTAAGAATTATTTAAAGGGTCTACTTGAGGACAAGTAGAATTTAAGTGGGGGGATATTTGATAAAATATAATTAGCATGATATTTTATATATCAAATTCCCGTGTTTATGGTCTCATTTGTATTAATATGGTACTTAATTCCTTCATATTCGTTCATAATTGCATTTCAGAATAAATGAGGCGTTGGAGCGAAAAAAATGTGAGAAAAGGCCGAGAAATATATCTTGAAGATAAGTTACGGCGTAAGTGGTACTTTTGACTATGCAGTAACTCACACTACGAGGGCCTGAGAATTCTGTGTGAAGATTACGTCGTAAATGCTTAACAAGGCTATGGCGTAAATAGGTTGCTTTGAAGGATACGGCGTAACCAACTCTTATGGTTACGTCGTAATTAATTTTGTGAAGGTTACGGAGTAACATGGTAAATTAGTTACGCCGTAGAGATAATGTCGGAGTGGATAATCATGAGCGTACGATGGATTACGGCGTAACCCGGATAATTAGTTACGTCGTAATTAATTACTTGGGCGCAAAGTTTTGAAGTACAGGGGCTAAAAGCGGTCAAGATGATATTAAGTTTATTTATTACAAGGACCGAAAGTAAAGATTACAAAACTTCAAGGGCCAAAGACGTACACAAGGCTATTAAAGTTTCAAGAAAATAGTATGACATGAAAAGTACGGTTAACTATTTCATATTAGTTACTACAGAATTAAATATTTTAGTTACGACTTAATTGTTCGAAAGCCGAATTTATTTGCACCGTCATTAATTACGGCGTAATTAGCCTTTATGGTTACGCCGTAACCATGTCGGGGCATATAAATAAAGCCCTAAATCTGCATTTTTTAGCATCTCTCTTCACCCCTCTCCTAGGGGTCGATTATGGCACCACTCCAGGGCAATTTCCAGCAGTTCCAAGCCATCTTTCAAGGAAGAATTCTCTTGCAATCATCATCATTATTAGCTCTACATCAAGTAATTTGTATCAAACAATATATTCAATTCAATTAATGTTTTATTCATTTTTGTTGGTATGATTTACTATATATTCGGCTAAGCACCTTTGATGCTAGCCTATTTATGATTCCTTAATTGTTATATTTATGTTTACATTGCTTCCGTATAATTGTTTCTAGTGTATGCATGCATAGTTTGTTGATAGCTACCCTTGCTTCGGTAGTTTTGAATGGCGGTAGTGTCTAGTTGCTTAGTAGAATTGACCAAGTGACCCTAAGCAGGTAGACTGAGTGGGAAGGGTAAGAATTGACCAACTGACGACCCTTCTTCGCTTATGCGATTTGACCAACTGATGACCTACCGTTGGATGAACTTAAGAAGTTAGGGATGAGTGTCTAAGATGCTAGCGCCTGGGCACTCATTGTTATGAATCTTGCATGTAGCGGAACTTAATGACTTGGCTTAGGGGACTAAAAACAACTGGACTTTCAAGGGTAGTAGCTTGATCTCCGGTGGAAACCTTTGCTGATAGGTTAGGACAAACTAACCAAATGTTGTCCTAGCGACCTAAACCCCCACTTGAATCAATTGGAAGTAAGTAGACGTGAACGTAGTATGATAAGATGAATAACTAGGTTAGCACACTTCTCTTCTATTGATCACAACCCTCGCCTTTATTTGCTTTCTTGCATTTCTTTCTTTAGCTATTAATTAATCATTTCAACCTTAAAATCTGTGACACTTAGACTTAATTAGAATCATCTCACATAGCTCTTGGGACGACATCGGTTTTACCAAATACTACACTACACACGATCGGGTACACTGCCCGTTAGTGCATTAGGGTAGACCATAGGTATAACGAGACAATTATAAATATTAAAACATGATCAGTAAAACCTGCATCAGCGGCGCAAAAGCGAGGAAAGAGGGAGGTGTGATTTAGGGTTTGGGTAAATGAGGATGAAATGTGATGTTAGGGTTTTTATTTCTCACAAGGGACCAAAGTTGTAATTCTTGTAACATGGGGTGGGGGGGGTTTTATAACACAAGGACCATTAGTGAAATTTTGTTCAATCTTTCTCGAAACACGATTAAAGGCTCGTAAATTATTCTAGATGTGACCGAATGATTTTCTAAGTTGCGCTTTTGTTTTTAAAAATATTTTCCGTTAAAATGATTGTAAATATGTATGTATTCCTTAAACGTGTCAAAATTTATTGTTTAGCGTATTATTAAGTTTTTCTAGTCTCGACTCATGTAGTGCCTACAAGAACCATACAATCAATCATACCATCCATCATTCAACATATAACGATAATTTCACATAATCTAATCATGAATAGAAATAATATTTCAAGTAAAGGCTCACCAAGATCAAACCGATTTTTTAGTTTTGGGTTATTCAGGATTATTCATGACAACACATATAATTAAATTTCAAATTACAAGGTTGTCACAGCAACCGCCATACATGGGTAAAGGATCCCATACTACAAATGTCTTCACCCTCAACACGACTAGTGATGACGTATAACACGTACAACATGCCTACTGGGCTTAGCTCGTGCTATACGTATTCCGGGCCCAGGCCCAACAACGAAACAACCACAAGTACTGGATCAACAATAAGCCCAATAGAAAAATTGGCTACGGTCCAAACTCAAAGACGAGAGCCCGTGGCCACGTCACGAGTAGATGTCGACACAGTCTCAAGCGCAACTTCAGACATCAAAACAATAGTTCCGGTAATAGAATGAACAGGTTCCGCAACATTAGCGCCAGCAGAAATATCACCATAGTGAGGATTATCATTTTCAAAACCAGCTTCCATATCTTCATTGCCTCCCAACCCATCACCTGAAGGCGGAGGATTAAGGGAAACAATCTGATTTGCAGTAAGATCCAGCAACCTAGGCTCACCTTCATTTCGCTCCCGGGCCCCAATCTACAACTTCATAGGAACCTTAACTTGGATTAACGAAATCAAATCCATCCCTTAAATAAAAAAAAACTACGGCTTTGAAAACACAAAGTTAAAACAGCAAATGGAGGGATGCATATACGGCATACCCACCCTCTCCATTCTCATAAAAAAATAGGGGATAAGAATTTGCATCTAAAGTGTGGTTACGACTCAACCCAATCAAGCAAAGAAAGGGTTCCTGGAATTTATGAAATGGAGAAGGATTGGCAGCAAGGGAAACAAAGTGTTCAGCAGCAAATTCATCATCTTCTGGAGTAGCATCTCTAGGAATGCTCTTAGCAGTATGCCACAGATAAATAATAGGGTAGGCAAAAGCATCAACCGAGAAGAAGTGGTCATTCCAACTCTTAAGAGAGTCGATGAGTTTGGTATAACAAACACCAGTACTATCCGACCATTTGCTAAAAGACAACCAACCGTTACTTTTAGATTGAACATAAAAACACCTAAACAAACCAACCGTTGGTGTGATACCAAGGGCGCGACAAAAAATCTCAAAATGAAAAACCTTAGCAGCTCCGATGACCGAAAGTTGGGATATATTAATACGATAATATTTAAGAATGGCTACTAGGCAAACAAACAAGGGTAGACGGAAATTGGCATACTCAAAAAATCGGGTATAGACACCAATTTTTCCATCCGGCGCCTGGTGAATGGTTTGGTTAGGGCGGCAATCGGATGAACGATCAGTGGAATAGAAAACTTATCACAAAAATGGTCAAGCGCCCCTTGTGAAAGTTTAGATTTAGCATAGGTACCCATAACGGAAGGAAAAAGTGTTAGACTCTAACTTGAAAAAACGGAAGAACCTGGGAAGAAAGGAGCAATCCAAGAAAGACAGATCGAAAGTCAGAGAAATATCGTTCGCAACAAAGAACAGTAAAACGAAAAAATAAAATAGTTGAGACTATGAAGGGTATTTATACACACGGAACATTTGCTTCCAAGGAAACCCTAAGGAAAAACACGCGTAAAAAATAATTTGATCTAACGATCAAAATTGAAAGTTAAGGATAAGGGTGACAGTAAGACGGATGGCCCACTAGGTCAAATCAGCCAAAAGATAAAAAGCTGAAGAGAGCCTACGTCGCATGTCCCACTTACCAAGAAAGAAGCGTCAGAAAGATGCTTCCAAGACGCGGAAAAGAAGCCACTTAGTTACCTTAAGTCTAGTAACATTCACCGCACGCGATAAACAAACCGCACAAAATGAATACACTGGACTGGGGGACTTGATGACGTGTAACACGTACAACATGCCTACTGGGCTTAGTTCATGCTATACGCATTTTGTGCCCATGCCCAACAACGAAACAACCACAAGTACTGGATTAACAATAAGCCCAATATCAAAATTGGCTACGCTCCAGACTCAAAGACGCATGCAGAATGCCTAGCGGACCAAAACTCTGGCCGCGAAAAGTATTCTATGTCCGCATCCGCGATTATTACGGAACCTTTCCCGACAAGGGTCCCACTCCGGCTAATAACTTCTATATGAGAGTTGTTAGGAAACCCTAGTAGTGAGCCTCGCCTAAAAAAAGGGTTTTAACCCTCTCATAAGGTACATTTTTCTCTCTTATAATAACACACACACTATTATTATCTCTGACAATAATGTATACTTACTTTCACGCTGAAGCTTAATCGTGGGGTCCGTCCTCACGGTAAGGCTAACGGTTTACTCTCACTTGTGCAGGGATTCAATCAATCACTTGTATTAGTACAAGATTAGCCCATCAACAGCTTGTCGGCCCATTCCAACAAGCATCATACACACTCATTATAACCCGTCACACTTTTTGTACTAACTAGTCTCACACCATAAAAACCGAAGGAAGACAAATTCCTTTCGTAAATATAATAAAAAACCTATGAAAAAATCTTCTTGAAAAAAGTTTTTAGGATTTGAAAAGAGATGTGAAAAAATGGGAGAAAAGAAGGCTCTACTGTTTCAAGTTATAACCTCCCACTTTTCTAGCCTATTTATAGGCAAAGAAAACGAATAAATGAGTTACACTTAGCAAACGTCCACTGGGTCAAAACACATTTAATAAAGCGCGTGATAAACACCATGCAAAGCCACGAGTACAACTGACGTCAACACACAGTCATGTACAGTTGAAGGGACAAGTTATACAAACCGCTCAAGAAAAGTCAGGATGACGACGTCTATAGTATCAAAGGCAACGGGTCAAATCCCAAAGATATCAAATAAACCCGAGGCAAGATATTCCTACACTTCCCCATGAAAACATCAAGTACACACATTTCCCAACTCAACTTACAACCCTGATCGAGATAAAAAGCCTGTAACTAGTTACAAAGTCCAAACCAACTTACAACCCTGATCACAAAAGACAAATATGATTGAGACCCGGAAATGAAAGGCCTAGGAAAGAACCCTGGCAGTGTTACACGAACTAGGAGGACTCAGTTACAAAGTACAACATTATATCAGTGCATGATCTAATACTAGACGGGGGACTTGATAGCGTATCAATATTAGTGGCCCAAGCCCACTAATTACATGCTTGAATCAAGCCCGTTACCAAAGCCCATCAACACCTGATGGAAGCCCATTACCATGCCTGGCCTAGTAAAATTTCTTAGGCCTGACTAAGTAAGACAGTACTACTGCTCCCCAACTGTCACTAGCGGTTAAGATGTACCGTTTGACACTGTATATTGAGGACGCACGACAAGAACCATTATGTATGAGCTAAAGAACGCATGACACATGTCCTCCTTGTCTGCTCTTAGATGATCAACACCTTGCCCTCTAGCAGCCATTGATCATCCCCAAAGGGTTTATCTCTAAACCCTACAAGCCTCTCTATAAAAGGAGAGAAACACACACAACTTCACAAGTTTCACACACTTGGGCAAATACTACCTCATAGCAGTGTAGTGTGGTTCTTGTTTAAGTGTTACCCGAGCTTCTTGATCTATATCAATCTCATCGGATCCTTATCGTTCAACACGAGAAACCAAACAACAAAACCATTCCCATCCCATCTCTAAACCGATTTACACACCATACGTAAATAATATTCTTGCCCCAACCACTATAAACAGTGGAGACATTTAGTTTTTCATTTGTAAAATTGGTATATTGTATTCTTTCATAACTTTGTACGTTATTGTGCACCAAACTCTTTCAATACAACTATTGTCCGAGGATAATTTTGGCATTGTTCCGTGAGTTTAATATTGATATTTCTTGGCGGGTAATTTGGTATTAGTTATGGCAACATTTTAGTGAGTTAAGAATTGATCTTTTTTTAATAGTTTAATACCATTGATAGATTGTAAAATGTCGAATTCACCATTAGCACCTTTAGCGTAGTTATGTAGATTGGACTCACTTATTACAATAGATTTTTAGGAGCGTATTTTTATAGGAGTTGGTTATTACTCGAATTGACGAATAATTTAGTAGTTAGCTTATGTAATTTTTAACGACATAACAACAGTAAACCCGTACGATCACTATTCCATGAAACCAGGGAGCATATTAAACGAGTGTACCTTTTATGTTACAACCTACATTTTGTGATATTTTATTTGAAAGATTATTTGTTTTCCGTTCTAACAGTGACAATCAAACCTTTAATAAAATAATAATTAAATCAAAACACGATAACCCATAAGCTTCATAGTTTCCAATGTTCGATCCTAGACTTATCATAACTATACTATACACTAGAGGTGGCAATTTGTGCCCAAACTCAAAAGAATGGCTTAAATAAATGACTTTTAAAGATTTAGGCGCATTTGGGTCCCTTCTTTTTGAATGGGCATGTATTGCCCATTTGTGTTTAAATGGGCATAAGGCATAATGCTTTTCTCGAACATAAGATTATTTTAAAGAAAACTTACATTTTATTTTTAAATATAAATGAGGTGTTACGTTCGATGAATTTATTTCATCGTTTTGGGTCTTTTAAAAGCGATTCAGATAACACGGTAATTTGCCGTCTTGCTTTTAAATTTATAAATTGTTTTACCAGAAATTGCTTGACCTGTGAGCCGCGTCACTGTTTTGCCACCTCTACTATACACGATAGAGTAAACGGCCGGTTGTGTAATACGTAGTCGGTTAGTTTCTTTCTCTTTATTTATTTCTTTAGTTAAATTTTAAAACATGACCTTACACCTAATGACACTAAAATCGTAAAATGTATATCGAGAAATATCTAATTGGCCCAAGCCCATCTCGACCCAACACCATCCCATTAAACCCCCTCCCATCTTTCCCTCCGATTTCCCAAACCAAAAAAAAAACCCCCAAAATTTTCAATCAAAACCCTAATTCACCCAAGTTTCAAAATCCAATCAAATGGGGAAAGACGACGAAGACATGAGAGGCGAAATGGAGGAGCGTCTGATAAACGAAGAATACAAAATCTGGAAGAAAAACACACCCTTTTTATACGACTTAATAATAACACACGCCCTCGAATGGCCGTCGTTGACAGTGGAGTGGCTGCCTGATAGAGATGAGCCAGCTGGGAAAGACTATTCTGTTCAGAAGATGATATTGGGGACCCACACATCTGAAAATGAGCCTAATTATTTGATGTTGGCTCAGGTTATGTTGCCTCTTGAGGATAGTGAGTATGATGCTAGGCATTATGATGATGACAGGTCTGATTTTGGTGGGTTTGGTGGCAATAGCGGCAAGGTATTATTATTTTTTTCAAATTTGTTTGATTTGTGTAATTTGATGTTTTTTTTAGGGTTTTAGAGAAATTTGGTTGTTGATTTGTGCAAATTGATGTTTTTTTGGGGGTTTTAGGTTATACGTTTTCTCAGGCGATCGGAAAATAAAGAAATGGATAATTTTGTTTATGTTTTGTTTGATTGAAATTGATGATTAGTGTACTTAGATGTTTTTTTTTAAGGATTTTAGGTTAAAATGTAGCCTTAATTTTTGTGATCTGGTTGTTGTTTTGTCTGATTGAGGAATGATGATTTAGATGTTAAATTTTGTTTCAAGTGGATAAATTTTTGCTTTTTTTGTGAAGTGCAGCTTTAATTTTGTTTATGATTGATGAATATATCTTTTGATTGAAATTTATGGTTGATATATGGGAGTATCATGATAGTTATGTTATTACAAGTTTAGAAATTCAAAATTCTTGAAGTCGGTTTTCCTTTTTCAGCTTTAGAGTCTATTTTGCAACTTCTAGAAAGATTATCGGCTGTTTTGCTGTTTTCGGTCTTACTCAGAGTTTTATACGCCGCCTGTGCATAGATTGCTTTCTCTTTTCTCAAGATGCTTGATTATATATGATTTTCTACGAGTACATTTGGCTTCCTTTTTTTCAAGATGCTTGATGTTATATGATTTTCGTTTGCAGGTACAAATAATTCAGCAAATAAACCACGATGGGGAGGTGAACAGGGCTCGTTACATGCCCCAAAACTCTTTCATAATTGCTACAAAAACAGTCAGTGCAGAAGTGTATGTATTTGATTATAGCAAACACCCGTCAAAACCTCCTCTCGATGGAGCATGCAGCCCTGATTTGAGATTGCGTGGCCACAATACTGAGGGTTATGGTTTATCATGGAGTAAGTTCAAGCAGGGTCATTTGCTGAGCGGTTCAGATGATGCACAAATTTGCTTATGGGACATTAATGGAACCCCCAAAAACAAATCACTGGATGCTATGCAAATATATAAGGTAAATTTATTAATTGTAGAATATTGGTTTTCTTATCATAGAATGAGTTATATATGGTATTAAAGTCCAGAATCGAGTTTTCATTTTCCCGTTAACCCCCAAAAGATTCTGTGTTTCTTATTTTTTGGCCTAAAACTTCATCACAGTTGGGTTCATTAAATAATTAACTATTATAAGAAGACAAACATGACCTACTTTTTCATTTTATACATACAAGAATTTGGTTAATTCCCATGAGATTTTTCATGCTTAATAGGTACATGATGGTGTTGTAGAAGATGTAGCATGGCATTTGAGGCATGAATATTTATTTGGTTCATGCGGAGATGACCAATACTTGCACATATGGGATCTTCGGTCTCCGTCAGTTACTAAGCCTGCCCAAAGTGTAATGGCTCACCAGAGTGAGGTACGCACAAGATTTTGTCATTATGCTTTTCTATATTTATCAATCCTAGAGCAATAACTGATACTTCTAATTAAGGCAATGATTGTGCATGGGTGTTAAATCTTACGCGGGTTTCAACATAGTTTATGCCCCATGCCTATTGAACTGTAAACATATATTCGTATGTACGAGGTCTTTGGATATGTGTTATAAAAGGGATTTTGCAATTTAAATATCAGAATAACATAATTTAGCAGCAATAAACTAGCTGTCGAGGATAGTGTTTGTGTGTGATTTTGCTGTTTGAATTTGTAATACTAACATACTTAAGAGTATGAGATATTCTGTTAATTTGTGAAGATAGTACATAAAATGACCACAAAGGATATTTTTGTAAAAAAGGAAGTACGCTTTGTGGGATGAAAAAGGATAGGTAATACAGTATTATTTAACCCGTTTATGTGCTGCAGCAAATATGAAACTAATTATCCAAAACTTGACTGATAAGTAGAAACATAATATACAAAGATTATAATCTGATTATTGTGACTTTAACTAGCCACAATTAAATTATCATATAATCAGTGTAAAACCACAAATTAAAACATCGCCCAAGTCTCCTGGTGATGAGAGGAGACTTTCTTTCTAGAGAACAAAAATCAAGTTTTTCTCGTTCAACAAGTTTACTGCATACTTTTACAAGAATTTATTAACGTTTTTTCATGTTTATGGGGGTAGGTTAACTGCTTAGCATTCAATCCTTCTAATGAGTGGGTTGTGGCTACTGGTTCAACTGACAAGACTGTAAAGTTATTTGATTTACGAAAAATCACTTCTGCTGTCCACACCTTTGATAATCACAAGTAAGAATTCTTACATACCTTTGATTTGTAATGTCTTAAATCTGTTTCATTTCTGGTGCCAATTAAGTTGTTTTATTATGTTACAACAGGGAGGAAGTGTTTCAAGTTGGATGGAATCCACAGAATGAGACAATATTAGCTTCTTGCTGTCTTGGCAGACGACTAATGGTTTGGGATCTCAGCAGGTAAGCACTTGAATTCTTCATTAGTACTGTGTTTTGGTTTTGTCTTTATTTCTATATGGGGCTTCTTGATACTGCTGCTTAATTTTCTATCGCATTGCAACCACATAGATGATAGTTACTTTTCTCAGATCAAGTGACATGAAAGTGAAGCTCAGTAGGTTAATGTTACCTTTCTCGGATTAAGAGCTAAAGTTTTCCAATATTTAAAAAGTCTAATGGTGTGATTAACCTGATTATAGAAATTAGTAACTAAGATAATCTAGTGTCTCGAATAAAATGATCTGCGATGTCTTACGTAAGTAATACATCATGGGTGAGGGGACCTATGCGACCTGTAAATCGACCCATTTATAAATGAATGTGCAAGTAATACAATGGTTATTGCTTTGTTTGAGGTTTGGTGGTAAGTTCACATTTCAATACAAAAAAAGTTATCTTGCTATTGTATGAGCTCTAACTAGTCCCGATGCGTTCATATCTTTATAGTTGAAGCATAGGGAAACGAGTACACTGTGATTTGAACTTCTTGACTTCGGGTTTTATATAATTTCAGTTATTAGAGGTGGCAAATTGGGCAGGTTAGGTGGGTTAACGGGTCAAAACAGTTGTAGATTGTTATATTTTTTGGTACGAGTGGAAGTCAGTAGTGTTTGATTGGTTTGACCCAAAACACCTTTCTCCAAATACTTTTTTTTTTTTTTTTATTTTATTTTTATCACAAGGTATATTATTTCACAAAAATTAATACTTTTTTTAACATCATTCTGATGTAGTTTGCATAAAATGCACTAGCAACTTTTGACTCCTCGACACAATGGCTTTTTTTCTTTTAGCTGTTTTTTTTTTTTTTTTTTTTTTTTTTTTTATTATTATTATTTTTTATTTTATTTTTTCTATTCTAAATTTTATGTTACAGATAAACTGTAACTTAAGTTGAAGTTTCCACTCTATCAGCGTGCAATTAGCTTTCCATGGAGTTACTCATCTTTCAATCATAATGAAAATCTTTTAAATTTAGATCAAACTTCGTTTTTTACAAGAAGCTGATGTTTTGTCCCGCTTAACACTTTATGCTACGAATACCCTTATTTACTTATCTCACTATTTTTATGTTCAAAACGCAGGATTGACATGGAACAGACACCAGAGGATGCTGAAGATGGCCCACCAGAGTTGCTATTTATTCATGGTGGACATACAAGCAAAGTTTCAGATTTCTCGTGGAACCCATGTGAAGATTGGGTTGTTGCTAGTGTTGCTGAAGATAATATCCTTCAAATCTGGCAAATGGCTGAAAACATTTACCATGATGAAGATGACTTGCCTGCAGAGGAATCCCGTGGTGCCTAAATGCGAAAAAGTTATCTCCAACTCATCCTGCATAACTATATGAACAAGCATGACCTGTTTCTTCCTTTACATTCAAGACATGTTTTAGCTTCCTTTCTGATGATGGTTTTATGTTGTTTAAGTATGTTGTGTTATAACGATACCGTAATTAGTTAATTTCCGAGTTGGTTTTTGTTCTGTTTTGTGTATTTTGAAATCGTTCAGAGTTTGTTTGAAAAAGTAAACTGCAAACCATTGCCTTTATGTGATCTAGGAAAATTAAGCTTCACTAGCTTGGTTTTGTCATATACATAGCAACTTATATGAGTACCTTCGGATCTTCTGGAGTGGAACAACGAAAGGGTTTGTTCACAATCACGTTGTGCACAGGTTAATTGCAAAAGCAAATAGCCAAAATTTCTGATTCTTGAAGAACAGAAGAACAAAACGTGTAAACACGATCAAAGTAAGTAAATAATCTAAGGGCGCGCTTGGTAGAAGGTTTTGGGAGGTGAGGAATGGGTAAGGTAATGAAAAAAAGTGTTTGGTTGATTATAATGCAATGACTCATTACCCAATAGTGGGTAATGGGCTATTACCCAATAAATTGGGGGGAATGGATTCCTTTCGCTTTCCTTAGCATTACCATTGCCTTTCCTTTTACTATTACCGAGTTTGAACCAAGCACACCCTAAATCTGAAATACAATGTGTAAGGATGTGGTTTATAAAGACCTACAAAGCCTAAAACGATTGAAACAAAGTTTCTCTAACCGAATAACAATCCTAATCAAATAAGTGAAAACCTAAAAATATAACTAGACTCAACATAAATCCTTATTTCTTCTAATCCAAATTAATTCTGCCAAGACTGTCCTTTTTTTTGGTCCTCCATCATTCTCCCCTTCCTGAAAAGAACTCGACCGAGTTCTAAATAGAAGATAGCACCTGATCCGGGGGAATAGTTGTCACACATATCTTCTTTTCCTTATTCCTCAGCGAGCACAACAGAATCGACTTTGTCTTCGCTTTGGATATTGTTGATTTGTCTTCAATTGAACAAGGACAGAGTGTGAACCTTTAACCATCTTTAGAAAAGGTGTAGATATTCTCCTTTCCTTTGTGCACCACACTCAAGTCGGATTCCAAGGTCTTCCTAGTAGAACATGACAATCATCCATGTTTATTATATCAAACAAAATCGTGTCTTTGTACTTGCCCATGGAAAAGGTACCTCACATTTTTCGGACACTCTTACCTCACCAACAACTTTGATCCATTCAATCTTGTATGGTTTTGGATGTTTCTTTGGTGTCAATTTGACGTGTCACGCTGTCTCGTGAGATGATATTCTCACTACTTCCTCCGTCAATGATAACGTTGAACACATCTTGATTAATCTTGCACCTCGTTTGGAAGATGTTGTGTCATTGACTGTCTTCACTTTTCTTACTGTTCTAAGTACTAATCGTCAAACAAGACCTAAGAAGGCTTCATTATGATCACCATCATTTTCAAAACAGCATCAGGACTAATAACAACTCCTTCATCTTCAGATTCATTATGTGCCCTATCACCTTCTAATAGGTTAACTGACTTTGTAACTCGACATTGATTTGAGGTATGACCAACTTCTTGGCACCGATAACACTTTACACCCACAGGACGAGCATATGGGTTATCAGATGATTTTTTTACGGCATGTGTGGAGGTAATGGTGGTCGGTGTTTATTTTCACAAGCAACTTCATGTGTGGGTTTGGAATGATCTACTTGGGCATCACCTCCTGATTGGCTACTACTGCTTTGGTTTGTATCAGTTATGGTTTTGTGCATGAAGCTACATTTTCCTTGTTGGTTGTTTGTTCGGTCTTCAAGGCCATGTGAACAACTTCATCCAGGGCCCATGCTGTTTGAAGGGAAACTATGGCTTGAATATCATATTGAAGGCCATTGTTGAACCTCACAACTTGTTGTGCTTCAGACTTGCTTAACTGATTTCGAGATGCAAGTCTCATGAATTCTTCAGCATATTCTGATACCGGTTCGAGAAGATTGAAGACAATTTGATATAAAGAATACAGAGTTGTTCGTAATCAACTTGAAGAAACCGCGTGGACATTAATCTCTTCATCTTACGCCATGTGGCAATAGGTTGTTTTCGTTGGCGACGGCGACTTGTTTGAAGGTTGTCCCACCAAGATGAGGCAGCTCCTCTTAGATTGTAAGCAACATATTTGATTTGGGATTCTTCGGGAATGTCCATGAGTTCAAAATAATTTTCTGTTTCAGAAACCCAATCAAGAAAATCTTCAATGTTTAACGACCCTGAAAAAGTTGGTATGTCTTTATCCATATGATTTCTTTGCTGACTCGCGGGATTAACTTGACCAACTTCTTCACTTGAGGACTCATAAAGGTCGTGTTCACGTTTTGGTTTTTCGCGAATATTAAGATTCTCAAGTGCCTCGAGAATTTTAGTATTTGTTCCATTTGTTGAATCGCTTGTAGGGCTTGCAAAAATGCGGTATTATCAGTCGTCATGATCACTTAAACAAAGTAGTTTTTTTTTTTTAATTAAACAGCTAAAAGAAAAAAATACGAAGAACAATCGGGGAAAACCGAATTGATAAAAGATCAAGATTGAAAGTGGTAACCTGATGTCTATTTAGGAGATACACAAATTGAAAGTGGCTCTGATATCACCGGACAATGGAAGGGTTTGTTCACAATCACGTTGTGCACAGGTTAATTGCAAAAGCAAATCAACCTAATTTCTTTTTCTTGAAGAACAAAACAATAAAACGTGTAAACACGACCAAAGTAATTGAATAATCTATATCTGAATTACAATGTGTTGAGACATGGTTTATAAAGACCCAAGAATCCTAAAACGACACAAACTAAGTTTTCTAATTGAATAACAATCCTAATCAAACAAATAAAGATAAACCTAAAATATAACTAGACTCAAGATAAATCCTAATTTCTTCTAATCCAAATTAATTCTGCCAGAACTATCCTTCATTCTTTTTTTTCTTTCAGTTTTGGTCCTCTATCATCTTCCCATACTTATCTAGGGTGTGTACTTGAGCAAGTGATTCAGAACCTGATGACATGGAATAAGTATTCCATTCTTTTGATTAATTCATAATATTTTGCTTAGTTTAATCGTCATTCTAGATACAACAACAATACCCAATCTCGCTGGAGCGAGGTATGAGAGAGGTGAGATGTAGACTGTTACAACTCTACTCGAGGGTAAATGTAAGTGTGTGTGCAAGCAAACAGACAAAATGTAAGGGGTGTGTGAGGAAAGAGAAACAATAACATAAACAGAAGCATATAGCAAAAACATACAAGACAGTAAAGACATAAACGCATACAGACAAAGAAACAAGGGAGCATGGAAACCAAAAATAAGGAGAAAAAAAAGCACTTAGGACACATAAGATCATATTTCAGAGAGGCAACATATAAGAAGATAAACCAAAACACACAAAATACCAAATAAAAGCATTAAAAACGCAATAGCATACAAGAGTAAAAAAAAAAAAAAAAAAGCCATAAAACATCTACGGGATATAATCATACGAGCGTAAAAGGATAGAGCTAAACAAACATACATAAGTGAAAACGATAAAAGCAAGAAAATCTACAGGCATGAACTCTAAGAGGCTGAAAGGACCTACGCCCAAGCTACAATGCATCTCAACACCTATGCGCCCTACTCATCTACCATAAATCTAGTTTTTCACGTGTTTCTATCAGAGATCGTGTCCTTTAGATGGTTTCCATTATTAGATTAATATCTTTTGCTTAGAAATTATCTTTTAGTTAATGTTAAGATAATATATACTCTCTCCATTCCAAATTAATAATTCACGTTCTTTTTAGGATGTGTCAATTTAATTGTTTACTACTAAAATAAATAAGGATGTTTGATCGAGTTTACCACATTACCCTTACTTTGAAATGATTATTACAAACTAAGAGGCTTATAAATATATGTAGGGAATACGTCTATTAGAGCCACTTATTGGGGAGTAGTTAACATTTCTTGACTTGTGAATATAGAGGAAGTAATAGAAGTAAGTAAATCCTACTTCAAAAAAAAAAATACTATTAAATGTTTTTGGGAACTCATTCCCTTACCTTCCGTTATCATTCAATTCTGACTGATAATAAATACCGGGACTTTGCAATGGAATCAAAATGATCTCTGGATTGATCAGAAGATCCTTTCAGGTAAAAAAATATATATTACCACAAAAAACACATTTTAGACCATTTTGCAAAAATGAACACTTTAAAAAGCTTTTACAAAAATCGACACATCGAGAAATATAAATTGTTCGTCACTTTTCCTTTTGCTCGCTTGTTTAGGATGACCAAGGATGGACCTTCATAGAGACCCGGGAGGGCTATGGTCTCCCCAAAATTTGTGGCACCTGGTGTAAATATTATAGGTTTTAGGGGTAATTTAATTGAGTTACAAACAAATCTCGATTCTACTCCTAAAATAAATTCGGTATCCCAAAAAATGTTCAAGTTCCGTCTATAAGGATGACAACATGTTTGACCAAGATGAACCTACTATTTTTGTAATTCTTTGTTCAGAGCTAACTATGATCAAATCAAGAGTATTCATGCATTAAACACATATACTTCATGCAAACAAAAGTTGTACAATAAGTGACTATAGTTACTTGAGGTATAGAGAAAGTAGTTTATTAGAAATGACTTAACCTTCTTTATCTTTGGAAAAAGTAGCAGGTGGAAAAAGTAGCACGTGGTCCTCTGCAGAACTTTACAAATCTTTCTTTATCTTTGCTAATTCTTTCACAATGCATTTGGTCCACACAATGCCATGCATGGCGAGCAAAAAGGGCGAGCATGGTATATTTGCTCGTCAAAGTTCAATTTTGTATTAGAATGTAGCGAGCAAATGATAGGGCGATCAAATCAATTTGCTCACTATAGCCACGTGTAATCATCTAAACGGCTCAGAATGTCCACATGTCATCATATAGGGATAGGCAAGCAAAAAAAGTGACGAGCAAAACTCATTTGCACGCAATGTTCATTTTGGTAACACACTTTTCGATGGTTCATTTTAGTAATTCATGGTGTATTGTGTTCATTTAAAAATCTTTTATATAATAAATGAATTACATCATTTTGTTGATTTTGTCGATTCATTCTTATCGAAAAACAATTGGTTAATAGGAGAGCTCGATTTCGTGGCGTAAGAAAATCGTGTGATGCGATTTAATAAAAGTCAAAATTAAATTAATTTTGGTTAAACTTTAATAAATTTGGTGAAGAATTTGGTTGATAAAAAACACATAAAAATATAAGTGTCAAATTTGAAAACAAAACTTAAAAAAGATGAGGTAATTAATAAAACTTTAGTGATTCAATTTTAAAAATTATATAGAGTTAAGTTGTAATATTATGTTTCTTGTGTTTTTAATAACTTTGGATTATAAATAAATACCTTCCTTATACTTTATATCTTAAAAATACAATGTATATGTTGTTTTAAAATAACATATAAATTTGCATAAGATTATAAGTATCAATTTTTTTTTACTATATACGCTCAATAAGCGACTAATTTATTTCATTTTAAAAAGTTTAACCTATGTGACACGAGTTTACATTTTAAATACTTTAAGTTCTTCGAAATGAGAATATAATTATCAAATTGTAAGACGAGTTAATATAAAATAAATATATGTTGTTGACTTATAACAACGACTACGAATTTTATTTATTTAGATAAGGATATTTAAAAACATTTTAAAAAACTTTAAGAAAGATACTTTAACTTTATCGACGCCATTATGTCTTTATTAAACTTGATCACGTAGTACAACATAATATCACACATTAATATCAAGAGTAAATTTAAATAATAACATCAACATCTTTGTCAATTAAATAAAATTAAATATTGAGTTAACTAACATAAATTTTTACAAATATTTTATCAAATTTAATAGATATTAATGATAATAAAAACTCTCATGCGTAAGTATGAATTGTACTTATATCACAATTTCCATGACAAATTTTTATATGTGATATATCAACTAAAATATTAAAATAAATTGATGATATGTAATTTTCATACACAGTGTAAACTTATAACTATATAATTATACGAATTACCTTTAAAGATACAATATTCAATATTAATATAGAATAATTTTTTTTAAAACCTGCGTATAAGATTTATTATAACTATTGACTCTAAAAAAAAACACCTAATTATCACATGCATAACTCTCATTCCCTTGCCAACCATGTAAATTTTGTCAATATGGCCAAATAGTGAATTTCCTCATCATTGTCTCTTCATACGTTTTCATGCGAGCAAAGATGTAAAAGCAGCCTGTAAATGCAATATAACTCCACACTGAATCAAGAACAATCTGATCCCTCAAACAAGAACCACATATAGATGCTTGGTTCTACATTACATATCTTGTCTATTTAAACGACATATAACTTGTTTAACATGGGAGTATCATATTAGACAATTTTCACATCTTAAGCGATATGTTGGTGGCAAGCCATCTTAACCTACAACGGATTCTCTAAGATTATCAGCTGTCATATACTAAATCAGTTTGCAGGTGGCAAGTCAAATACACATTGGGCAGTTGGTACAAAAAACATCACATGATGTATCAAACTGATTAAAAATTATGTATCGGCTATTATGGGATGTGCCAACTATTCAGAAGAGCAGGTAATGCAAAAATCAATATATCCTGACCGAATGAAAAACTGTGGCTTGACCCGTTACAACAAGGAGCAGTTTATAAAAGCCATCACAAAGATTACTCTTCATCACTACTGTCGTACTGTTGGCATAAAGATTGTAGTCCAGTACTTGTAACATTGACCTTGTTTTCTTCTTTCGTTTGTGTTCTCCCCTCGGATGACTTCTTTACAACCGAAAACTTTATCGTCGAAGACGGGAGAACAATGCGCCCCCTTGAACTATCTGCAATAACGATGCATACAAACAAACATCAGCACTACGGTTGTTTAAAACATTAAAATAGTAATTAGCAAACTATTAAAACAGAGTTGCAGGAAAACAAAGAAAAACGTCCATTTGACCTTTTTTATTGTTAGTCTTGTCATCCGTGCTGGTCTTTGTCAAGTAATCTGTTGGGCTATCAGAAACCTTCCTTTTCTGCAATACAAATATACTAAAGTTTAATATCAAATGTGTTACATTGACTGATTAAAATTTCAACCCATATGAGTATAAGATCATACCTTTGAGCCAACATTTGAAGTTTCACCACTGTTGAGACCAGACAGAATTCTATCATTGTCATCATCAAGCTCGTCATCGTTAATTCTGCGGATAACCTCCTTAGATCCCTGAGTTAAATTCAATAACAGATTATCTTGTAAATTAACATATTTATAACAAAACAGAAACATAGCATAATTATAGAAATCACACTAACCTGGAAGATGGATTTGATCAGGGCTTCGTCATCCTCTTCAAGCTTGTCCTCTTGCTGCAGAAAGATCCAGAATCGATGTAAACATAACAGATACACACCCAATAGTAATCATAGAAAACTATAAACAGGCAAGTAGTGTCAATGTAGTCCAGCAACGGGCCACGTCTTAATTAAAATCTTAACATACATGAGACCTAGCGGTTGCAAAAACGAATCACAATCGATCCATCAGTTGAGGGATGTTTATGTGAGCTTATAAAAAAGAACAATATACAAATGGGTTTATACGCGTTGTGATCCATTGAATTGTGAGTCGGGTCATGATCCATGATTAGGTTTTGGACCCACTGATAGTTTGACACTACTGTAATGTTTGTATAAGCACAAGATTTGACTAGATGCAAGAACTATAAACTTTCCATACCTGTACTGGAGCAGATCGCTGCAAGGCTTCAAGCATTGAATCCACGCTCACATGTGCATGCCTTGACTGCAAAATAAAAACAATTTGTACGTTAAAATCTTAAGTAAACATATGACAGTAGAGAACAACAAAGAGTTAAGAAAATCAACCCGAGAATACAACTGACAATAAATTTAAGATCAACATGCATATATATGGACAGTAAACTAAATACAAACCTTCATGGACTTCATTTCATCCAGAGCAGAAAGGATGTCCATCTCTCTTTTTGAATCAAGTGTTCTATTCTCCAAGCTTTTCATGGCGTCACCCATCTCCTCTGCTTCTCGTTTCCGTTGCTCCTCCTCACCTACCTGAAACAATGCATATTTTCATTTCAGTTAGTGACAAAATGCTTATTAGAACACGCCACACGGCAGAGGTGACAATATGGGTGCGTCGGGTAACAGAATCAACATGAAACTGTTCATTTTAAGTGTGGGTCAAAACAGGCCAGGCCAGGTCAGGTTCGGTTGACCCCCAAATACCTCTTTTGTCTACTTTCTATAACTACGTCATGTGTTAAATACTCTATAAAATAGATTAAAACAATTTTAAAGGTTTATGTATTGAATAATAGACATTGGAATATTTTCACCCGTTTAACCCTTTTTCCCATGTTTTTTTAACAGAAACTTTATTTTATTAAAACACTCTACTAGTCTTGGCTAATTAAAAGCTTTATTTTTTAACAGAATAATAGACCGTGGCTGTTGGTAAATGAACGGAAGAATTGGAAATAATTGGTACTCGTGTAAACATCAAGTCAACTTGTTGCTATCTAGGATCTAAATGAGTTGATCCGAGCTCGAACATTGGCTTGTGTAGCATTGAAGAAGTTTAGCTCAGACTCATTTACAGTCTGATTTGGAAAGCTTAAGTTCGACTCTTGAGCTATTTCTAAAACTTGAGTCGGTTTGGGTTGTCTCATTTATCAATTATATTTCTTCCTAGCTTTAGTGTCCAAGACATAATTAATGTGTTTAAGATCAATTGTATTTCATGTATTATAAATAGAAAAACCTTATTTGATACAACAATATATCTGAATCGGTTATTTATCACAAAAACTGTATGTTATATAACTATACTATGTTTGCATATGTAAAAGTTGTCTAAGTTTGCGAACCTAATCAACCTCAGGCACGATCTCTTTTATCAAAGGAGCTTTATGTTAAACACAAACTCGAGCTCATTTATTAAAATAGATTTTTGTTAAACACAAGCTTAAGTCAAGCTTCTAACGAGTCGAGCTAGAGTCGCTCACGAGCCACTCAACTCATTTACACTCCTACACGTGGAGTTTAGTTTTATTTGCAAAAATACACAGCATAATACAAAAATCGAAAACAATACCAGTAATAAGTTTATAAAAATGCTTTCCAAATCAGATGGGAATGAATAAAACTTATAAAACCTAAATGTGACAACCAAAGCAACTTTAACCTGAAATGTCACATAAACTGTATGATGTCACATAAGTTTCGTGTGATCTCAAATCTTGTCCAAAACAGTTCAAACAGGAGACTTGCAAAGTGGATTCCAGACTGTTAAAGGCGTGTATATCTTGAATCAAAACACAGGGTTTAAACAGTCCTCCGTTCATTAAGCAACAATGTGTACTTAACAAGAGCTTGTAATTAACCATAAACCAATCTAATTGAGAGAATGTTTTTCCGCTTTACTTAAAATCCAAGTAAAAAATTTGATACTGTACCATGTAAACTGACCACAGCCCAAAGCGACCATAATTAAGTAATTGTGTTGAAATTGCCACCACTAATACGCAAAATCAGCATCAAAAGATAAAAAAACATTCATCTATAAAAATATACCTCATCTTCAGCACGCCAAGGCTCAAAATTTCTTGCAGCTCCAGATTCAACAGTATAATCAGAATTTTGAGGGTCGGTCTTCATAGTAATCTCAGCTGAGCACTTGGTGCATTTGAAGTAGAACCTGAATATTTGAATCCCGAGATAAGTCTGCACAAGTAAGAAACAAATGTCAGTTAACTAGTCAAGTATAAATTCTTAGCCTAAAAGTCATCATATGACCATAATGAAAGTACTGAGTCTTAGACAAACTAAAAGAAGATATATGCAAGCTCAATGTGCTGTAAACACGTCCTACAACACACTGATAATAACTATAAGTTTCCCGTCTTCATTACATAGGTAAGCTATGAAGTTTTAATAGTTCTCCCAGCCAATCTACGTAACAAGTAATTAGAGATACAAGTATGTGATATACACTATATATAAATGCAAATGTATCTATGTTTGATCATGAATGGCATACCTCTCCAATAACATCTTCTTTACGTGAATTAAACTTGGTACCCTGGTAGATATAATTTCCACATGTTTTACACCGTATGCTCATTGGAAGCATCATTCTAACTTTTATTTGTTGATTCTTTGGCATACGGCGCCTTGGGATTTTTGCCGGATCAAAGTCCGGCGGATAGTACTTGTTCAGCACCTTTCTTTCCGCCATCTCTTCTTTCTTTCTGTCTTTCTGATGGAAATCGCTTGATTATCCGCTAATCTTCTGTCCAAATAGACAAGAAGTAAATCAGAAATCAATACGAGAAAAAAACAAACACAACTAAGTAATGTATAGTAAAAAGCACATGATTCTCTAAGACCAAAAAAAAATAAACATCATTAGAAAACCTAAATTGAAATTATAATATATTATACAAAACCACATATATATAGCATTCAGATAATAATACAATACCAATCAACACATAATAAAATCACACAATTAACCAATGTAGGAAATTTAAAAAACCCTAATTAGAGCAATAAAAGAGACAATTAAAAGTGGAAAAGCAATATTAGTCGATAACTAACCTTTATTATACGATCGTTGAACAGTAGTTAATCGAACGAGGGTTTCGAAAGAGTGATTTAAGATTTGGGGATTGTGTGTAATGGTTATAACCAGGGTCTTATAAGTAGCACATTAGTTTCAACACCGGATACGTAAACATAAGCAGGTCGGTTGACCTCCGAACACTTTGTTCAATTTTTATACGGATGAGGGTATGATGTTATGGGTCTTCAATTAATTAAGAGTAAACTACATCATTCGTTCTTGTGGTATGCATTGACCGACAAGTTTCATCATTTGATCGAAAAAAATGCATCATCCATCCTTAACTGCGAAACTTTATGTATCGTTAGTCCCTCACTTTAACTGACATGACTAACGGTCGTTATACCTCATCCACTCGAAGGTATTTCAGTCTTTTCCCACCCATAAGGACCAACGGCGTAATTTCGAAATTTTCGAAAAAAAATTATTTCGAAATTTTTTTTTCCCAAAAGATTTTTTCCTAAAATCTTCGCATGTGAAAAAAAAAATTCGTCACATGTGAAATTTTTTTTCACATATGACGAAATTTCACATTTTTCTTCATATGTGAAAATATTTCGAAAAAAGAATTTCTAATAATTTTTTCACATGTGACGAAAAGAATTTTTACGTGTGACAAATATTTTTTCACATGCGACAATTTTTGGGAAAAAAAAATTAGGAAAAAAAAAATTGGGGAAAAAATTTGGAAAAAAATTTGAAACAAAGTTTGGAAATAAAATTTTCGGAAAATTTCGAAATTACACCGTTGGTCCTTATGGGTGGGAAAAGACCAAATACCCTCGAGTGGATGAGGTACAACGACCGTTAGTCATGCCGCTAGAGTGAGGACTAACGATATATACGTTCGCGCTTAAGATGAACGAATGCATTTTTTGGGGTCAAAGGACTAAACTTGTCGGTCAACGACACCACAAGGACAATGGTGTAGTTTACTCTAAAAAAAAAAAAAAAAAATCCTTTATTCGGTCTAACGGGTTGACCCGAACCCGACTTAGCAAAAATCCAAACCCGATGCCGGCCTTATTTAGTATTCGGGTTACTCGGGTTGACCCCGAATAACCCGAATTCAATTTTTAACCCGAGTAACCCGACCCGAATATGCTTAGTCAGGTTCGGGTCCGAGTCTGGTTCGGACCGGGTCAGGATTTTTGACACCCCTACATGTGAGTGCATAAATATCCATACATAATTAATTAATGAGTAAACTACACCATTTGTCCTTGTGGTATACGTTGACCATCAAGTTTCGTCATTTGACCAAAAAAATTGCACCGTTGGTCCTTAACTGCGAAACGTTACTCAGCGTTGGTCCCTTACCCTAACTGGTGTGACTAACGGGCGTTAAGCCTTTTTAAGTGGAGGGTATATTTGTCTTTTCATCAAAAAAAACCCAGGTTCACATCTTCATCTTCCACACATAAAAATCTGTCATGAAATACAAACACACAAATCACAATCACTCCGGTATGACCACACACAAAATACAAACACACCCAAATGTGAACCTGGGTTTTTAAAATACAAACACACAAAAACACACCCAAATCCTTGACCCAGCAGCTATGAAATACAAACACACAAATCACAATCACTCCGGTGACAACTACGAAATCCTGTACACAAACTATCAATCTTAACCCGAATTCAATCATCACCACCCACCACTTTCTTCTTCTTTCATTTTAAATTCATCTTCTTAAAAAAAAAAAAAAAAAAAAAAAAAAAAAATCTAGTCCAAACAAAGTTAAATCTTTATCTCATAAAACACATGAGAAATTCAATCGAAACCTCAACAAGACACAAACCCCATTTCAAAATCCAAACACGCTACAACATAGAAATTGTAGTGACCCATAGACAATCATCTTATTTGTAAACCGACTTGACCACATCAAAATACCAAAGACACAAGTATGACTTCGTGTTTTCCACCATCATCGTGCCAAGACATGATAACAAAACCTATGATACGAGAAGAACAACACATGGCAAAAGTAGAACATCACGGCTATACATAACTGTCCACAAACAATAACATCATATCTACCTATACACACTTCCAATTCATACATAACTGTCAACAACCTCTCTTGTCTAACCATCATCAAACAATTAATCGAAGACATGTAAAAGACACAAGCTAGATCTCAGAATGATTCAGTGTTGTCTCATATATTTTAAAGATTTTTTTAGTTGAATCATTATCATCACTGATCCTTTAGAAGCTAATCCTCTTAATTATTTATCCGAACAAAAAGAGAAGAATAATAACAAGATTGTTATTTCCTTTATTGGTTCGTTTACAAAAAACACAAGGACGATAACATCAAAAACAAACGGATACACCTTACCCGAGACCCTTAAAGGATCTTGATGCCTAAACTCTTGCATCCTTCGTGGGTTAGTTCTAACTGATGATTTCAGCCCTCTACAAGACTATCCAAAACCATTTTGATGATTAGCACCACACGAATCTTGATTCAAAAACGTTTTAAATTCATCTTTTAATCCATGAAGTCTATACAAATCGATTTATATTCGATTTTAAAAATAAACAAATGAGGGTTTTGTTGTGTTTGACATACCACAAACGGGAGAGATGAGAAGGGACGATGGTGGTGAGGATGGTGGCGGCGTGGCTGAGATGGTGGTTGTGGTGGCGTCACACGAACAAACACACCCTTGGCTATTCTTGATAGTGATGAAAGTGGTATTATAAGGCGGTGAAGGTGATGATGCTGGCTTTGATTGTTGGTGAAGCAAGAGTGAGAGGGAAAGATGGATATATTTGTCTTGTGTGTTTGATGCGAATGAGATAAGAAGAAAAGAACAGATTTATCCATTCTTAAACAAACAAGAGGATAAGAAGGAAAAATTAAAAGAAGATAAAGTTGAAGGTGAGGGTGGGAAAAGACAAATATACCCTCCACTTAAAAGGCTTAACGCACGTTAGTCACACCGATTAGGGTGAGGACCAACCGAGTAACGTTCGCAGCTTAAGGACCAACGGTGCAATTTTTTGGTCAAAGGATGAAACTTGATGGTCAACGTATACCACAAGGACGAATGGTGTAGTTTACTCTTTATTTTAGAAATTTTCTATATAAATTAGAACAAATAGGCAATTTTGTCACTATTTAACTTATATTCGGGTTGATCCGAACCCGAGTTGACCCGACCCGAATTGACCCGAACCCGACTAACCCGAGTTCAAGTAGGGTCGGGTTCGGGTAAATTATTTTTAGCCTTGACCCGACTTTGACCCGAACCCGACCAACCCGACCCGACTGACACCCCTACTCACGTGGGTGAAAGTGTAAGAATAAATGTGAGGATATAAATGTTCAAATACAATTAGTTGGAGTGTCTTAATTATTTTATGGAGTGTGCAAATCATATGGACCTCCTATTTCTCATTCCCAATATAGTCTCGGTGGACTAAGCAAGTTAAACATGATTGTAGCCGTTTCAAGGGTTAAAAGCAAGTACCATGGTTAAAAACAAGAGACGTCTAAAATTATTGTGTTGTGACAAAGATTAACTACAATAAAATCTACAAGCAACTTCTTCGTAATTATATGTTTATTTTATACTCTCTTTTTTATCCACAATAACGTATATGTACTTTTGTTACGGTTATTAAGAATATGAACCTATTTTTCATTTTAACATCTATGTATCAAGCGTTTTAACTACAACAATGTTATAACAAACGTTGTGAATAAAGAGGTTCTTCACAAATTATGAGTATCTTTGTTCGTTTATATTTTGCCAAACTATAATAGATATGTATCTTTTTCTTTTACGATTATGACTCACAAAAACTTATTTTTGTTGTGAACATTATATTAAGTTCAATGATATCTAAAAGACTAAAATACACGGTTGGTCCCTAAACTTGGCAAAACGCTTCGCGATGGGACAAAAATCGCCGTTGTCATCGCCAGAGGTCCAAACCTTGGCCTTTAAATTCCAAACTCGTCCCTTGACCAATAATGTCGTTGTCAACGTTATGTTGGTGAGGGCAAAACCGTCTTTCACTATAGCGTACTAAATAGAAACCGTTGTACAGTGTTTGTAGCTAGTATATGTCTGTGTAACACGGTTTGGTCGACATTTATCATCCATCCCTAAACTATCATCCATCCCTAATCGTTTCAAGATGGTACGTTCTTTGGTGTGGTAAGCAAGCTATTATTCGCACTTCAGGACCTCTCGCCAACCAGTATGTCAATTCTTTGGTTGTCCTATCAAGTAAGTGCGTCTTAATATTTATTGTGTTAGTTTGTTTCGCAGCGACAAAGTACATTATAACAGATGGTGGTTGTTTAATGACTTGTCATAATCATCAATATGGGTCTTCTTGTCGATGGATAAGATGGTATGATCCGAAATCTGTGCTCGTTCAAGAATGATCATACCGAGCCTTTGAGGGGAGAAATGAGCTTGAGGCAAGATTAGTAGTTCTTTGAAGGTGATGTGTGGAAGTGGAAGATTTACACGGTGCTAAGTTGGATGTTGTTCTTCATTGTTTATGCATTGGGATAACTTTTTTTACCTTTTATGTAATGAGGCGAGATGGTTAATGTTCAGTATCTTGAATTGTAGTAACCTTGTTATGAAGTATTCAGTTTGGTTTGTTTATAATTTTCAATTCCTTATGGGTATGCAGATGGTTAGCAATTTGTTTAGGGTTGACTTTTAAATGTCAACATTCTTATGAGGTTTTGTTTAGCTTTGGTTACTTTTGATGCAAATTATTCACACATCAAGTTTAGTCAATCTAATAAAATACACAATAATGACATGTTTCCATGGTTAATGCAAATGAATATAATTTCAAATGCATAAAATTGCATACTTTTCAAAACATGAGAACTACAGTTAGACACAGACACACATATGTTTTTAGAGTACATAATGTGGAAAACTAGAAGGGGGGGGTTGAATAGTTTTACCAATTAAAACTTCGTTTTAAAATATTTGGATCGACTTATGTTAATCTATTTAGATGTGTATGTTGGACGTTGATAGATAGATATATAAAGAATGTAATGAAAGATAAAGAGTAAGAAGCACATAACCACGACACGAGTATTTATAGTGGTTCGCTACAAGGACACCTTCCTTGCCCTAGTCCACCCCCGAGTCACCTACTCGAGAGTTCGTAATCACTACGACACCAACTCCTTATGGCGGAGAAACCTTCACAACGCCGCCTACTTTTTTCCCAGTACTAGGCTAACCACGGGTTCTTTCACCAGGTGAACCACTCCTAACACAACGCCGCTTACCCTTTATCGTGTACTAGGCTATACCGAGTTCCATTACAATGGAAGAACTACTACCCAACACTACACAACACCTAATCCCAAAGGAGACCCACTCCTTATTACAACGCCATCAAGGATATCAACATCCTTGGAAACAATCTATCACTATTTGTATAACGATGCACCTCATCGATTATACGACCTTGGCATTCTTCACTAATGCCACTTGATTTGATTCTTAGGCATTTTTCACTAATGCCTTCGTCTTGACACCTTTAGCATTCTTCACTAATGCTTTTGACACGGACGTTAAGCACCTTTCACTAATGCTTTCATCTTGACTCTTTCGGCATCCTTCACTAATTCCTTCGACACAACACTTCTATGGAGGAAGAAAGAACTATCAACAAGAGAACCTCGATGGTCTTGATGATGACGGTATGGCAACTCATGGACTTGAGCTTGCTGACTTCAAGAAGTGGTGATCTCGCCTTTAAGAGGAACCTAGAGAATCACACGAAAATAAAAGACAAACTACATAGAAAGATCCCTTAGGATCGGTGGTTAGAGAGTTACAATACTTTGGGAAAGTATGTGTGAGTGGCAAACCAAAAGGAAGAAATGACTCACTATTTATGTAGGGAAACAACTCATCGCTCCACGGATCCCACGGATCCCACCCTCGAGGATCCGTCTAGTGTAATGCTAGGGATCCGTGGGACGCCTTTTCGCCCATGGGTATTTTGGTTGTGGGTCATGGGTCATGGGTTATGGGTTGATCCATGGGTATTTCATTAAATACAATGTACCTAATGGGTGCAATGCATTTAGTCAAATGGGTATGGGTCAATACCATAGGTTGTAGTTTTTACCCATTTATAATACATAATAGTTATGTATATATTTGCCCAATATGTAAACACTAGTTGTTGTACATATCTGTTACTAAATCATAAAATCACTTATACTTGTTTTAGTGTTTTATGTGAAAATGTAAGTGTGTTAGAAACCTATTGGCTCAAACTATTTACGTATTTTATTTGTTTCGTTAAATGATTTTACGTTTGTTATCGACAAAACATTGAAGATCGCAAAATATAAATAAAAGTTTTACGGCTTATTTGTATTAACAATCTCCCCTTTTGTTGATGACAAAACATAAAATTATTTTAAGGAAAAACTAAAATTCGTAAAAGTTCGAATTGGAGTTTTTACTCTCTTCTCACCCTTTTTGTCGAAACAAAAAGAGCGTCGAAAAGAAACTAACACATTGTTTTTAAAAAAATGTAAAAGAGAAAAAATGTAAAGAGAGCAAGTTACGGGAATGGTTCTCGTCTTAACTCCCACTTGACGAGTCCATCCCTTTGTGAGGGCGTCAAGTAAATAAAAATTAATAAGCTAATGCATTGCAACTTTGTTTGCAAATGGTTTCGTCCTTGTGACGAAAATGCTCCCCCTTGAAGATTGCAACTTTGCAATGGGGTGTCATGAAGTGTAATCCAAATAAGGATTATGTTGCAAATGGTTTTGCAATGTAATGTTTGACACAAAGCTCCCCCTAGCTTAGGGTGTCAAGGTCTTCATGTGTATTTTGAAAATCTACAAAATAAAGGTTAGAAAACAAGAGTATGTTGCATAATTTCCTGCAAATAAGACTCAAGTTAGTAGAAAATTTGCCTTCTGTTGCACGGTTCCCGCGGTTCCCTCCTCTATGGGATCCGTCTAGGCAATTTCCAGGGATCCGTCTGTCTGGTGACAGATTTTTAGCAATGGTGATATACCAAATAGTGCTAATATGAGAGTGAGATATGTATACACAACAAACATATACTCAAGGCGATATGGCAAATAAGTTATCATTCAATAAAACAAAGAGATAATCAACAAATATCTAAAACTAAGAGAATGATTTAGCCATGTAATACATATTCCACTTAATACTAATGGGTGACCTAAACTTAAGAAGCAACCATGTGCTTAAGGATGATCAAACATGAGATAGGATTCCTAAACGTTCTAAGTTGAGCTTGAGACTTTAGGCTCATGGTTATTTAAGTTTGTTGACCTCATCGAAACGTTCGAGGAGGTGATAAAACATGAAACGTTGCTCTTCACGTAGTTCATGTATCAACTTTCAACATGTTGACAATGATATCAATCCTTGTCATGGTTTTGAAAGGATGGTGGTAGAGGTTGAGTGTCTTGAAGCGGAGGTTCAAGTGAAGTGGGTTGAAGATCCTCAAATGAAGGAGGAATTTGTGGGGGCACATTAAGTGGTGCCTCAACAAGGGTTGATGGTGGAGGTAGGGAAGTGTCAACTTCCATGTGGTCGGGTAGTTGACTTTGATGTTTCCTCATAATCCAAAATGGGCCATTATAGGGAAATGGAGAGATTGACATTGGTGCAAGTGTTGATTCAACACTTTGGTTTTGTTGGACAATCTTCTCTAGTGAAGAGCGTATCATTAATGGTGGAGGATGAGATGGCCTAGGGGGTAAGTCTTCTAAGTTGTAAGAATGTGGAGATGATTGTGAGGTGGTAAGATGAGAAAACTAGAAGGGGTTGAATAGTTTACCAATTAAAAACTTTGTTTTGAAACTTATTGAAAGATCAATTGATATTGATCTTAGATATGTTAATGAAATATGCAAGCAATATGTAAAGAGTAAATAAGGAAAGAAATGATCAAACCACAACAAGTTGTTTATAGTGGTTCGGTCTACAAGGACTCTTTCTCCTTTCCTACTCCACTCCCGAGTCTCACACTCGAGTTTAACTTCACTAGTCAACAAGCTCCTTTCACCGTGGAGAAACCTTTACACTTCGCTTACACTATTTCCGACACTAAGCTAGATGTCGAGTTCTTTCCAAGGGTACAACTACTCCCACACACAATGTATTTTGAGGACTAAAATACTAACCACTCACACTCACAAGATTATGATGGTTTAATGCAACAATGAAGTATGAATCAAAACAAGATCATACAACACTAAACAAACAAGACTTCCAACTTCTCGTTTGAAGCTTGAATGTGACTTGATCTTCTTTGCTACAAAAGAGATCACTAATATGATATGAAACTGAGTTAGAAAGGTTAGAGAGAAGATATGTAAGAGAGTATGATAGAAAGGGATGAAAAACTACTTGGTTTGGCTTTGCTATTTATAGCCAAAACCATCAGCAGGCACCACGGACGGCGGACCCCTTGAAAGGGTTCCGTCCGTTATATATTTTGGTGCCGCCAGGTCTGACAGCAAGATATCAAGATCTTGCCAAAGTCAACCATATCTATGTAAGATTGTGTAAGATATGAAGAGTACAAATCTACACAAAATATCTAATGAAATCTTCCAATGATTTCCATGATGCATCACATGATGTCATGTGTTGTTTTTCTATTTTTAGAAATATGCAAATACATAAGTAATGTTTAGTTTTAAGAAACTAAAACATTCTAAAACTACTATCATACATTATGCTTAGACTCATATTAAGATATGATTAGTCACAATGTAAATGCTTAAATGATGAAGATATTGTTTGAAAAAGCTTGTTTTAATATCTATTAAACTTGACAAGCTTTAAGCTTTATGAAAATTAAATTTACTTTTGTCGTTAACAAAACTTAGGTAAAGATCAAAATATAAATAACGTTTAATGACGATATTTGTATTAACAATCTCCCCTTTTGTTGAGGACAAAATATAAATTTTATTTTATAAAAGATACAAAGATTGTGCAAGAGTTATAAAATATTAGTTTTAGAACTTGAAAAGGAAATGATAATGCAAGTGTATGATGTTTGACTTTTCAAAAGTCAAAGTATTCACTAGTTGATGCATGATGTTGACTTTTTAGAAAGTCAAAGTATCGATTGACTTTTCGTAAAAGTCAAGTATTACCAATGAAGTATCATGTTTGACTTTTCGGAAAGTCAATGTATGCGCTTGACTTTTCGGAAAAGTCAAATATAACAAATATAAACAAGTTCTATATTTTCTCCCCCTTTTTGTCTCAACAAAAAGAAGAGGTGATGTGGAATGTAATGAGCCCGAGCCATTATCTCCCCCTTGATCAAAGCTCCCCCTAAATTGGGTGCTTAATGGGAAGATACATGGATTGTGAAAAAAAAAGCTACAAGAAAAATTGTTAGTAATAATGATCATTCACAAGCATTTCCAAACACTATGTAAAGGCACCAACAATATAGAAAACACCATTCATTAGTTAAAATTTTTCATGAATAAGAATCATGAAAAGAGAACACAATGATGTGTTTTAGTACAAGAGAAAAAAAAATTATCCTAAGAAAAGAAAAGAAAAACTTAGAAATGCTAATCTATGACCATTCTAATGAGATGGTGGATGAGAAAGAGCGTTGAGGCGCTCAAGGATGTGATTGAGGATGAACCTCATTTCCTCTTGGAAGTCATGGACCATTACCCGGGTCCGATCAATGGTTTGGGCGGTTTCCTCACAAGTTGAGCAACCATGCCTAGGGGGTAGTATGTTTGATGAGGTTGTGATGGTGGAATGGAGGATGTGTTGGTGTTGGTGGTGATGTTTGGGGTGGTCATGATGGAGGCTAGCAAAGCATTTTGCATTTGCATAGTCTCACTTAGGTGAGAATCCACCATGCCTTTGAATTGGTGGAGGTTTTGGAGTTCCGCTTGTATCTCCTCTCTTGTGGGATTAGCATCCCACATGGACTCCTCAATGTCCTCTATGTGAGGGGACATTGATGTAGGGAGTACTTGGTCCCCATACAAAGGACCATGGATGTCTTTGTAAATGGGGTGAAAGAGAAGAGGTTTTGGCCCTAATGGGGCGTTTGGATCAAAGGACGACCTAGGTGACTCATGAGCAATCCGCTCAATTGTGCCAAAGGATGGCAATGGTGGTGGATGATTTGGCCTAGGAGGTAAGTCATCCAAGTCCTCCAAGAAAGGATTTGGAGAAGTGGGTGGTGTGGAAAATAACTCCAAAGGAATGAGAGTTGGAGACTTTGGTGGTGAGGGTGGTGTTTGGATGTTTGGATGGGTGCCGTGGAGGTGAAGTTGGTGTTTTGTAGGTGGTGGAGTGGTGATCACAATTGGTGATTGAGTAGGAGTAGCCAAAGTTAGGCTTGTATCATCTCGTATGGGGATGAGATTGTGAGTGGAGAAGACTCGGATGAGGAGCTCAAGTTGACGAAGCAACAAGGCCTCACGCTAATTCTAGCGGTTTTCTTGCAAGGTTTAGGAGAGGATTTTGTCATTTTGACTTGTGTTTTTCTTTGCTAGATGATGGTAAGAATGAAGAAGGTGTGAGGATGATCATGGTAAAACCTCTCAATTTATAGAAGTGAAAAATTATGGAGAAATGTGTTTGATTTGATGTTAAACCATAGAAGGGATGAGGTTCCTAATGATTTGGAAGTGGGTTAAATGCTAGTCATATCACCCAAGTCAAGCCATACAAGAGAGATGGAGTGATGAAGCAAAGATTTGCAATAAATGTGTTCTAATGAGTGGAAGTTCCTAACAATCAGATTACCCACGGATTTCAAGGTACCAAAATTTTGGTTCCTTCCTTTATGCCAAAGGGCTCCTTGGGTGAATTTTTCAAATTTTTGAATTTTGGTGGGAAATGGATTTCTTATATGCCTAGGTGATTTATACTAGTTCTAATAAGGGTATAAACTAGTTAAGATTGACCTACAAGCAATGGATGGTAATTTGGAATGACGAAAGAATCGAAATTCAGAAAGTTACCTAGAGGATCCACGTCACCAAAATTTTACACGACGAGTACGGCGGTACCATTTCTTATAACAGACGGAACCAAAACGTTGGTGCCGTCTGGTCCGTACTGTGCAGAAAAGTTCACAGAGTACATTTTAAGGTGTCGGGGACATTTCCGAAACCTGAAATTTTTCTCAAAACATGTGACATTAAACATTTCTAGTTAGGAAAAGTAAATAACACATGTACAAACATAATGGAGCATAGATTTTGAGCAAGGCCAAGTGATTTTCACATTATAGTGAAAATGGGTAAAATTTGATAGCATACTTGTGCTATCTCCCTGCATAAGATTGTTAGCATACATCATTGTTTCGAGTTATATTATCATCCTACAAGATAAAAACAACCAAATTGTATCAAACATTAGAGATAATGTATTGTTCCAAACGCTCCTTAAAACGATTCTTACTTATCCAACTTCTTGTAGATCTTGGTCATCATTCTACCAAGGCACTTGAACATCCCCTTGGTTTGCTTGAACTCCGCTGATTCATTCTCAATCTCGGGAAGAGATGCATAGTACTCATGAGGTGGAAGGCGAGAGTTTGGAAGACCATCATCGGAGCTATTTGATGATGATGATGATGGAGTTGGAGGTTTTGCTCTCTTGCCTTTTGTCTTAGCAACTCGTGCATCACTCAAAGGTACAAAGATGTGAGGGATGAGCTCATAGTGAAGGTGCATCCCTTTTGGGCTTGGTGGAATTGGTGCAAAGGCTCTATAGAGACGGGTGAGAAGCATCCCGTATGGAAGAGCAACCGATCCTTGTGTTGGAATATCAATCATTCTCCTAGCAATGTAGTAGGCTAAATTGAATGGTTGACGAGTGGACAAGTTGTAGAGCATATGGCAAAGACAAGCATTGATGTGATCTCTATTTCCTATGGTGCTAATGACGTTGGCTCTAAGTAGTTCTTCCCATTTCCTAAATTCGGGCTTAAGTTCATTTAGCTCCATTCCATATGGATCTCGGTTCACTTCTTTTCCTTTTCGGGTGACTCGGGTTGTATCTCCCCTTGGGATAAATAGGTGCTCACGGATGACATCCTTATTTGCTAGAGGTGTTTGGTAGGGAGTAGAGCGGTAGAGCGGTCATTGATTGCATCAAGAACGGTGAGTGACCACTTATCCGAGTAGACACATGTCCCTCGGTTGGGAATTCCTAGTAATTGAGCAAAGTTGGTTAAGGTGATGGTGTAGTCGTTTTGATTGATTTTAAACCTAAGACAAAACTCATCATCATCTTCATCACTAAAGCCGGTCACACTAGCATAGAATTCTAACACAAACCTAGGACAAATTGGTTCATCGATGTCAAGAAGACAATCGAATTGAATGGCGGCTAGTTCTTCACGGAGATTGGTATTTTCAATGAAAGATGGGTGAATGGTTCTACCTCATGGAAATACCTTGATTCTAGACTCTTAAAGATTTCTACTTGTTCCTTGGAAAGTCCTTTGGTTTTGTGATGTTTGGGAATGTAGCCAAGGGTGTCCTTGTGATCATAGAATCTTGGGCTACCATGGTTATTCCTAGGAGCAAGAATTAATATGTTAAAATGAGAATAAACTTTAACGTTTTGGTTCTAGTGTGTGCCTATATGAAAACGATTTGGAGTTGCGGTTATCTCGACTCATTTTATGCATAAAAATGGTTTTAGTGGGGTGTTTGGCAAATACCATGAGATAACCCAAATGCTCCTAATTCAATGTGGCTTCATTTGAATATACCCGGGAATGCATATTAGTTATGCAATACCTTTAGTATTCAAGAGCATGCAAGTGATGAAAGTCTAACATTTCTATTTGTATTAACAATGAAAAATTGTTTTCCTAAAAGTGAGAAGCTTTTTCAAAATTTTTGACATGGGGTGTTTGGTTATTTGAATAAGGCCTTATAGTCATTATCTATTGATTAGTGGGAAGCATGATTTGTTTATGCAATATGATAATGTAGTACCTAATTTCAATGACTAGTTATGCAATTTGCCAATTGAGTTCATATTTAGTACAAAAGCATACATAAACCCCATGTAATGATTTGTAATGGTTTTGTGCACAAATGAGAATCCTAGACTCAGAATTAAAAGATAAGATGTAGTTAGGATACTTACAATGATGTTATCTCCAGTGATTAGTGAGTGGGAAGGTGTCAATAATGAGCTTGGTTTAATGTTTACACGTTTTAGTAAAGTGGGTTTTGAGGAAGAAGATGTTTTGTAGGTAGCGCTTTTGTTCATAGAGACACCACGGACGAGACGGTACCAAATTTTTGGTTCCATCCGTGTTGTCGTTTGGTGCCATGGCTACAATGGTAGATACAAAACAAAATTGTTTTGTTTTGACTATTCGATGTTTTGGGCTATGTTTATCCTACATGTTTGGTTCCATTAACCCTAAACCAAGTCTAAGGAGATTAAAGGTTCTCGTTTAAGAGGCTTAGTTAAGATGTCGGCAATGTTGTCTTGAAGGATACTTTCTCGATTGAGATGTTTCCTTTTGAACATTGTCGCGAAGAAAGTGATGACGGATTTCAATATGCTTTATGCGAGCATGTTGAAAGGGATTCTTGTTGAGATCGATGGCTCCTTTGTTGTCGCAAAAGTATAACAATATCGTTGAGATGAATTCCGTAATCTCGAGAGCTTGCTTCATCCAAAGAGCTTGTTGACATGCTTTTCCGGTGAGACGTACTCGGCTTCGATGGTTGAGATGGCTAAAGCCGTTTGCTTCTTTGCAAACCATGAGGTGAGACAATGTCCAACAAAAGTGCAAATACCACTTGTACTTTTCTATCGACATAGTCACCGGCATGATCCGAGTCGGCATACACTATGGTTTCTACACCCGTTCCTTTGGGATACCATAATCCTAAACACGTTGTTCCCTTAATGTATCTAAAATCCTTTTAAGGCTTCTAAGTGTGATGCCTTTGGGTTTTCTTGAAAGCGAGCACATAGACAAACACTAAACATAATGTCGGGTCTACTAGCCGTAAGATAGAGTAGGCTACCAATCATTCCTCTATATTTAGTGTTATCTACGGATTCACCTTCCTCGTCCTTGGTGAGTTTAGTGTCCGAGGACATGGGTGTCTTAGTTGGTTTGGAATCTTCAAGACCAAATTTCTTAAGCATGTCTTTTATATATTTAGATTGGTTAAAAAATATGCCATCTTCTAGTTGTTTAATTTGGAGTCCTAGAAAGAAATTTAATTCACCCATCATACTCATTTCAAACTCGTCGTGCATGATTTTAGAGAAATCATCACATAGCTCTTGACAAGTTGATCCGAATATGATGTCATCAACGTATATTTGAACAATGATAATATGTGACTCCTTTTCTTGGTAAAAGAGTATTATCTACTAATCCCATAGTGTATTTGTTATCAATAAGAAAAGTCTTAAGTCGGTCGTACCAAGCTTTTGGTGCTTGCTTAAGACCGTATAATGCTTTCTTGAGTTTGAAGACATGATGTGGTTTCTCAAAGTCGGTAAAACCGGGAGGTTGAGCAACATACACTTCTTCGTTAATAAACCCATTAAGAAATGCACTTTTAACATCCATTTGAAATAATTTAAAGTCATAAGCACATGCATAAGCAAGTAATATTCTAATAGATTCGAGTCTAGCTACCGGTGCATAAGTTTCATCATAATCAATCCCCTCTTGTTGATTATAACCTTGTGCAACAAGCCTAGCTTTGTTTCTAGATACTATACCATTTTCATCCATTTTATTTGAAAACCCATTTCGTTCCAATTATAGTTTGATCTTTGGGTTTTGGAACTAATTTCAAACATCATTTCTAACGAATTGGTTTAACTCTTCTTGCATGGCAATTACCCATGATTCATCTTTTATTGCTTCATTTATGTTTTCGGTTCAATGGTGGATACAAAACAAAAATAGTTACTTTGATTTTGGGCTTGTGACCTTAAGGTTCTTTGATTAAGTTGTCCTATGACCTTTTCTAAAGGATGACTTTTAGATTCTTTGATGTTTACAATCTCTTTATTTAATGGTTCATCTTCCTTGTTATTATTAATTATTTCTTGACTTTTTATCATTTGACTTTCAACTAAGTCATCATCTACCAAAGGTGATGTCTTAGAGGAGGTGGACTTTAAATCGAATGTTATGTTCAACGATTCCTCGACTATCATTGTTTCTTTGTTTAGGACAATGTAAGCTTTACTAGTTTGAGAATAACCAAGAAATACACCTTCATAAGACTTTGGGTCAAACTTGGTGAGATAATCTTTAGTATTAAGAATGAAGCATTTACAACCAAAAACTCTAAAATATCCTAAAGTTGGCTTTTTACCTTTATAAAGCTCATATGGTGTTTTGTTTAGGAAAGGACGGATTAAGACTCTATTTAAAATATATGTAGAAGTGTCAACCGCGTTACACCAAAACTTTTGAGGAATGTTTTGTTCATTAAGCATTGTTCTACTCATTTCTTGAATTGTTCTATTTTTACGTTCTACTACTCCATTTGATTGAGGTGTTCGTGGAGCCGAAAAGTTATGTGTTATACCATTTGTATCACAAAAGTTTCCAAATTGAGTTTCGTTGTGAAATTCACGACCATGATCCGTTCGAATCGACATAATTTTAACGCCTAGTTGATTTTGAATTTTCTTGCTAAGAATTTCAAATTTATCAAAAGCTTCATTTTTAGTTTTCAAAAACAACGTCCAAGTAAACCTTGAGTAATCATCTACTATGACCAAAGTGTATAAGTTGCCTCCGTAGCTTCTTATAGCGGATGGACCAAACAAGTCCATATGCAATAATTCTAGACACTTAGATGTGGACACCATATTCTTAGATTTATGACTACTATGGGTTTGTTTACCAATTTTGCAAGCGTCGCAAAAGTGTTGGTCATATTTTAGTTTTGGTAAATTTCTAACTAGCTCTTTTGAAGATAGGTTTTGTATAAGTCTCATATTAGCGTGACCTAGCGTCTATGCCAAAGAGATGAGCAATCATCTAACGTTGTTAGGCAAAGTTTGTCATTAGATGTTTTATCTATTTTCATGACGATATGTTATTTTTCCTAACTCCTTTAGCTATGGTGATACCATCTTTTAGTATTTTACTACCATTTTCATCAAATAGTACTTTATACTTTTTATCACATAATTGGCTAATACTAAGTAGATTAAATCCTAACCTATCTACATGAGCAACATTTTCAATAGTTAGGGAGTTATGAGCGATCGTACCTTTGCCAATGATTTTGCTTTTGAGATTGCTACCAAAGTGACATTACCTCCGTCATACTCTTGGTATGATGAGAAGAGACTTTGTTGCCGTCATGTGCCGTGAGCATCCACTATCTTTTATCCATTCATCAGGTTCCAATCCAACTTTCAAGCATACCGAAGAAACAAATAACTCAAACATTTGGTCCCCAATATCTCATGGGTCCGTTTGGGTTAAACATACCATTTATTTGATTCATGTATGGAAATGATGGGTAAGAGTTCCATGACATGTAATCTGGAGTTTGATATGGTCTAGGAAAGTTTTGATTCCAACCGTTGTGTTGGTAGTTGGGTTGTGCATTGTGGTTGCTCTTAGGAAAGGCGTTTGGCAAAAGGTGTTTTATATCGTTGTTGAGTAGTTTTGATCTAAATTCATTTTAGCAAGTCCTATTCACGATGTAACAACGGGTTTTAGTTTAACACTATCCTTGGTTTTCTTTGTTACTTTGACAAATTCAATCGGTCCATATTACAAACATTACATCTCGTTTGAAGTACCCACGACACCATTTTGTTCAACGGACGGAACCCTTATTTTGGGTCCGTCTGGTCCGTGTTGTACTGCAGCAGTTTTGACAGATTGTTCGTCCTTTTCGGCCGTTTTGTTTTGACTCTTTGGAATTAATACCTCATTAAATCCTAGCCCATTCATGTCTCCTGGTGTTTTATGAATTTTAACTATTTCATCGGCAAGAGCAATGTTTTTGTTAAACCTTTTAAATTTAGAATTATGTTCGATTAGAACATCTTGTGTGAGCTTTAGTTTTTCTATTTCAAGATTAAGCTCTTGACATGATTTACAACCATCGTCATTTGCTTTTCCTTTTTCTAGTCGTTTTGCTTTTTCTTTTAACTCATAAACTTCATTTTCCAAAATTCCTTTTGGTTTTAAAATTTATTTTTAGTTATAATTTTAGACTTAGCTCACACAATTGATTATATTTTTTTGCAAAGTGTCATCATCAATAGAAGAATAAGAAGAGTCGGAAAGTACCTCGTTTGACTCATGTGCCATTAAAGCGATCTCTTCCTTGCTTGATTCTTCATCATCTTCACTATCACTCCAAGCACCACTTACAAAAGCTCGTTGAGTTTTGCTTTTAGGTGGCTTGGGACATTCTCCTATGAGATGACTTGCATCACCACATCTAAAACACTTTCTTTCACCTTTACCCTTTTTGTCATCCCGATCTTTTCGGAATGGCTTCTTTTCTTCTCGAGGTTGTCTCACAAACTTTCCTCTTCTTCTAAAGAACTTCTTAAAGTCTCTAACGGCCATGGCATACTCCTCATCTTCACTACCGGAGCAAGATTCGTCATCATCACTTGATTCCGCCTTTGCTTTTAGAGCAACGGTTTGATCTTCTCCTTCTTCCTTTGATGATCTCCGAATCTTTCTCCATCACCATTTCGTGTACTTTGAGGTTACCGATTAGCTCGTCTAGTGACATTTTTAAGAGATCTTTTGATTCTTCAATAGCGGTCACTTTAGCTCTCCATTTGGGATGGAGTGCTCTAAGAAATTTCGACAAAGTTCTTACTACGAAAAGATTCATCAAGTGCTTTAAGTGATGTAATAATAGTATTAAAGCGAGCAAAGCCACAATCAATGGTTTCATCTTCAGGGATAACAAATTGTTCATATTGTTGAACAAGAAGATCAATTTTGTTATCCTTGACTTGTGAATTACCTTGATGTGTAACAATCAAAGATTCCCAAATATCTTTGGCGGTTTCACACATAAAAATTCTTTCATATTCTTTTCTAGGTAAAGCATTATAAAGCATCATTTTAGCTTCATTATTTTTAGCAATTAATTTCTTTTGTTCATCAATAGAAATATCCTTTGTTGTAGAACTAAAATCCCCTTTAACAATAACAAACCAAAGATCTATATCTTTTGATTTTACATATGTTTCAAAACGGTTTTTCCAATAGATAAATCCATTGGTTCAAAGAGTGGTGGTCTTTGCATAGATTGCCCTTCTTTAAAGTTTTGAGAATCCATGGATCGTTTCAAGTTTATAAAATACAAATTATTTTAGAAATTCTTGAGCAACGAGGCTCGATACCAATTGTAGAAAACTAGAAGGGGTTGAATAGTTTACCAATTAAAAACTTTGTTTTGAAACTTATTGAAAGATCAATTGATATTGATCTTAGATATGTTAATGAAATATGCAAGCAATATGTAAAGAGTAAATAAGGAAAGAAATGATCAAACCACAACAAGTTGTTTATAGTGGTTCGGTCTACAAGGACTCTTTCTCCTTGCCTACTCCACTCCCGAGTCTCACACTCGAGAGTTTAACTTCACTAGTCAACAAGCTCCTTTCACCGCGGAGAAACCTTTACACTTCACTTACACTATTTCCGACACTAAGCTAGATGTCGAGTTCTTTCCAAGGGTACAACTACTCCCACACACAATGTATTTTGAGGACTAAAATACTAACCACTCACACTCACAAGATTATGATGGTTTAATGCAACAATGAAGTATGAATCAAAACAAGATCATACAACACTAAACAAACAAGACTTCCAACTTCTCGTTTGAAGCTTGAATGTGACTTGATCTTCTTTGCTACAAAGAGATCACTAATATGATATGAAACCGAGTTAGAAAGGTTAGAGAAGATATGTAAGAGAGTATGATAGAAAGGAATGAAAAACTACTTGGTTTGGCTTTGCTATTTATAGCCAAAACCATCGATGAGCACTACAGACGGCGGACCCCTTGAAAGGGTTTCGTCAGTTATATATTTTGGTGCCGTCGGTCCGACGACAAGATATCAAGATCTTGCCAAATTCAACCATATCTATGCAAGATTGTGTAAGATATGAAGAGTACAAATCTACACAAAATATCTAATGAAATCTTCCAATGATTTCCATGATGCATCACATGATGTCATGTGTTGTTTTCTATTTTTAGAAATATGCAAATACATAAGTAATGTTTAGTTTTAAGAAACTAAAACATTTTAAAACTACTATCATACATTATGCTTAGACTCATATTAAGATATGATTAGTCACAATGTAAATGCTTAAATGATGAAGATATTGTTTGAAAAAGCTTGTTTTAATATCTATTAAACTTGACAAGCTTTAAGCTTTATGAAAATTAAATTTACTTTTGTCGTTAACAAAACTTAGGTAAAGATCAAAAATATAAATAACGTTTGTATGACGATATTTGTATTAACATAATCATCACCCGGATCCCACGGTTCCCTCCATTGAGGGATCCATCTAGGCTAATCCTAGGGATCCGGCTCTCAGCAGCTAGGAAAGGGTAAAAAATGATGTTTCTAAGGTCTAAGGCCTATACCATCTTGAGTGTTTCAGTCCATCTAAGTGTCTTAAATGAAGAGGTACTTAAATACTTAAGGGTAATGATTGATGTAGCTAATGATTGTCCTTTATGAAAGGAAAATGAGACTTTGTGATCACCAATGGATGTTCAAGGATGACACTAAGAATTTTGATGGTGTCAAGTTATAATAAATGATCCTAGAGATCAGATGTAAACTTGAGATGAAGTCTGAAAAATCCTCAAAAATCAAAAGAATTGAAAAACTAGTTTTTGACCCGTTTTGAGATAAGGATGGCTAGAAACAATTTCCTAAAATTGATCAATATATCCACCTAAGTGTTTTGAGATGTGAAAAGCAATGTGTGAGTATTGAAGCGGAAATATGGTGAGTATTGATGAGTTGATAAATCAAAAAGTACTTTGAACTAGATCCTAGGTAAGCTATGGGTGAGTGTGAAGCTATCAAGTGTTTGAAGAAGACTTAGTTGGTTCTAAGGTCTTATGTTTGGCTAGTGTGAAGTGATCTAATGAGCTGTTTTGCAGTATGAAAATCTGTATAGCTCATTTGTAGTCACGGATCCCACGGTTCCCTTAGAGAAGGGATCCGTCTAGGCTAAAACAAGGGATCCGACATCTGCAGATCAGAACCCTTACAGTAGCAAATGCAAATTTTGCACCAAGCAATATACACTAATAACCATTAAACTAAAAAACAAAGTAAACATGTTATCACATACGGCATATCATAGATAATGGTAGTAACAATAATATCCAAGAAAACACAAACAACCGTGCTAAAACATAGTCATTCACACATGGATCAAATGTCTCAAAATAAGCATAATCCTATAGTCTCTTTCGTCAATCATTTCTTTTCCTCTTTCCCGACTTCGTGACGTAGTGAGCAAGGTTTTGAATCATACCCCTTAATTGTTTTAATTCCGCGGTCTCGTTTAGAATAGTTGGAAGTTGTTGATAGTAATCAAAGGGTTCTAATTCGATGTTAGCTACGGTGTCGACATCTTCTTCTTCTTCATCATCTTCTTCTTCTTCTCCGTCCGAGGAGTCCGAGAGAGCCTTAGGTTTTCTTCCATTGACCATGAACCATTTAGGGGGTTGTTTGGTAAGAGATACCATGATGTGATCGGAAAGAAAATGATCATCGTTGATAGGAGATGGTTGACCACAAACATCACTCTTTATTAACTCATCATTTCTATAGGTCCAACTATGACGCATGAATATGAGTTTGATTTTTCACTCACTAGCGTCTACACTCCGAACATCTCTCTTGAACCCAACACTCCTGGCATTCATGTCCGTGGGTTCAACAACCTCGAAAACCGTCACTTCCATGAAGGACGTATTGTAGACACCTCTCTATAATTCGAAGAAGGTATCAATACCTCCTTCCGAGCCATAGGACTAGAATGTCTTCTTGAAATGAGCGAGAAGATATGTCCAAGGTTCATAATAAATTCTTGGTCAAGTTAAACTCGTTTGTAACGAGGATCGCTCTCTATCTCTTTGGTTTTATATCAAAACCAAAGTTTACTCTAACCCTTGGGCATTTTGCTCACATCCTCCGGATTCCAAATCATGGACAATGTGCCTTCACCGAAGATTGGTCTCTTGATTCTCTCTTCAATTTTCGTGAAGAAAATAGTCCATATTGTTCACACATACCCTCCCCGGAAGATTTAAATCGCATAATATGCAAACCTCGACCATATTACTCCGATCCAAACATTATCTTCACACGGGACATCCGAGAAGAGTACAAGCCTCTTGCACTCATCCTACATGAGAATGTTTGGAGTCTTAGGGGAAATCGAAATCCTTCCCGTTTGTTGTGCTCACATGTTGTCTTGTTTGCTAACACAACAACCATACAATCTCGCCTAATTCTTCGCAAGGCGGTGTAAATCTTTAAGGCTCCAGAATAAACTCATCCCTTATGAAATGTTCTTGACACGCCTCTATCACAACGTTATGCACTTCCATCCTCAATTTCAAAGTCCGTTATGCGTTTTGTGAACAAGATGATGGAACCGCTAAACATATCTCTCATAAAGACTTTCTTCATTCTTGATTCCACTAACACTCATCATTCATGTAATGATCCTCCTAGCGAAGACACTCAAGGAACCTAGTAGTATTTCAAAATAGGATCAATTCTCTTGTACTCGTGCTTTATCAATGTAATCCTATTTCCCTCATGAAATAAAAACATCTTACATTTGATATCTTAGTGTTAGAACCCCTTTTAAACTAACATTGGCATATAATGCATTGTCAAGATCATTGCATACTTTTAGTAAAGGTTCTGCTGAGCAGATGGACGGATCCCAAAGTTTGTGCTAGACAGATCCCTACACTTAGGGAACCGTAGGATCTGGCAAACAGAAAATGCAATTGCAAGCATTATATTTCAAACATATCCTTAGAACACCTAAACAAAGTGTCTTAAGGCAAATTAAGTCCTTATCAAGATAGGTAGATCCCTCCTACTCACACATAACTAACCTAGATCACACTCTAAGAAGCTTGTAGATCTATCGTTTCATTTTTAATCCATTACTCTTCCGCTCTTAAACTCACACTTCATTTTCACTTGATCCTCACTTCTAGTCTTAGAAATATTTTCGATTATGGCAAAATTGATCATAAATCATCCCTACCTCAAAATTGATCAAAGTTGATCAAACTCTAGTTTTCCCATCTCAAAGCTTCTAGGATATTTTCCAAAACACTATCCTAAATCACAAACTCTTCTCTAGGATCACTTAGCTTCAATTGATACTCTCATCTTTAGTGTCATCCTTGCTCATCCATTGGCACTCATGAAAGTTCCAAATCCTTCCATAAAAGACAATCATTAGCTACATCACTCATTAACTCCAAGTACTTAAGCACCCCTTCATTTAAGACACTTAGGAGGACTGAAACACTCAATATGATATAGATCTTAGATCTTAGAAACATCATTTCCATTCTTTCATAGCTATTGATAGCGGATCCCTAGGATTAGCCTAGGCGGATCCCTCGATGAGGAAAGTGGGATCCGGATGACAGTTTATGTCAAATCTTGCTAAAACAATCATTTCAACTCATCTTTCTAACTCAAACACTCAATCTCATCTTAAATGAGTTCCTAGGTCGATACAAACTCACGAAGTTGACTCTTGTGCATGTTAATCATCACATTCCAATGAATCTTAGTGGCTTAAGGCTTAAATGCACTTGCCAAATCTCTTGGTTTATAAACCACATTGTTAGGACTTCCATAGTCATCACCTTCATCCTAACTTTCAGACTTTAGAAACCCTTACAAACCTCTTGAAGTCATCTCATCATGAGGAAAACTCAAGTAGTAACCTATCCACCAAAGAACCACCCATGAAAAAGGCTCGTGTTATACACGAAATCTCTTCAACCGAATCATCTCCGGTCAAGCCAACAAATGATAGGATCTTTCCTCAACCAATCAAACCAATTCCTAAAAGGATAGTACCCACAAAACTTCCTATGCCAAACACCACCATACCTCCTAGGCCAAACAATATCATCTCCACTAAACCATCACCATTGGTTCCTAGAGCTATTTCCTTTACATCTCCACTATCATCACCACACCTCTACAATTTAGAGGATTTTCCTCCTAGGCCGTCTCATCCGCCTCCACGACAACATTCTCCTCATTAGGAGGAATAATGGTACAAAATCAAGGTGTTGAGTCAACACTTGCTCCGCTTCCTTTTCGCGTTTCCATCATATAATCCTATTTGGATTATGAGAAATCATCAAAGTCGACCACCCGACCATATGGAAGTTGATACCTCTCTACCACCATCATTCTTGGTGAGCCATTCTCAAATGCGCCTCACCAATCCTCCATCGTTTGAAGCTCCATGAGCCGCTTCACTTGATCCTTCGCATCAAGCCATTTCATTTCTTCCACCACCACTACCTAGCCATGACAAATATTGCTATCATTGTCAACATGTTGAAAGTTTGATACATGAAGTACGAGAAGACCAACATTTCATGTTCTATCATCTCCTCGAACGTTTCGATGAGATTAAACCTAAACAAAACTTGAGCTAGAAGATTTTAGTGGTGTCCTAGCATCAAGCGATAGTTGGTCTAGAAATTCCTAGTCATGTATTTTCTTATTTTCTTAGTTTTTAGAGTCATGTATATCATAACTCTAGTTTTATTAAATGAAATTACATGCTACTTGTTTTATTTCTGAGCATATGATTACATTGTACTCATATCTCATTTTTGTGATAACATTACTTGTTATATCACCTTTGTTGAAACTAATCATCAGCTAATACGGATCCTACTAAATAGCCTATACGGATCCCTACTAGGAGGGAACCGTGGGATCCGTGAGACAGAAAACTATTTCTTACCAAATTGGACCACATTTGCAGGAAATTGTGAACTATACTTGTTGTCTAACCTTTGTTTTGTAGTTATTCAATTTACACATGAAGAATTTGACATCCTAAAGCTAGGGGGAGCTTTATGTCAAAGCAATACATTGCAAATTATTTGCAATATTAGGTTTGCATTCGTGACACTCCGCACAATATTGCAATCATCGAGGGGAGCACATTCGTCACTTAGAGCGAAATCTTTTGCAAACTTATTTGCAAACAAACTAGATTAGTATTACTTACTTGATGCCCTTACATAGGGATGGACTCGTCAAGGGGAGTAAAGGCGAGATCCTTTCCGTTACTTGCTCTCTATTTCTTTTCTTTCACATGTTTTCTTAAAAACAATGTGTTGCTTTCTTCAAGTTCTTTTGTTTCGACAAAAGGGAGAAGAAATAAAACTACAATTCAAACTTTTACAATTTTAGCTTTTCCTTAAAATAATTTTATGTTTGTCATCAACAAAAGGGGAGATTGTTAATACAAATAAGCCATAAAAGCGTTTATTTATATTTTACGATCTTCAATGTTTTGTCGATAACAAGCGTAAAATCATTTTAACGAAACAAATAAAATACGTAAATGGTTTGAACTAATAGTTTCTTACATATTCACATTTTCACATAAAACATTAAAACAAGTATAAGTGATTTTATGATTTAATATTACATATGTACAACAACTAGTGTTTACATATTTGGGTAAAATATACACATAACTAGTATGTAGTATATTGGGTAATACGAATGGGTAGAAAATTAAGTATCACAACCCATTGGGAAAATACATTGAATGTAGTTGGGTACAACCCAATGCCCATGACCCATGGAGCTTGACCCATAACCCATAGCATGACATCATGCTTACATCATACATGGATAATATCTATAACCCATGGATCAACCCATACCCAGTGACCAAGTGCATTGCACTCAAAAGATACATTGTATCTAGCTAAAGATCCATGGTTCAACCCATGACCCATGACCCATAACCAAAATACCCATGGGTAAAGGGAGCGTCCACGGATCCCTAGCAACGCTAGATGGATCCTTGTAGAAGGGATCCGTGGGATCCGGGAACGATGAGAGTTTTTCCTCTATAGATAGTGAGCCATTTCTTCATTGTTTCTCACCCTTTCTAACAAACTTTCTCCCTGAGTTTAAAACTCACTAACCTCAGATCCAAGAGATCTATGTTTGTAGTTTTGTATTTATGTGATCTTTTAGGTTCCTCTTAAAGGCAAGATCACCACCTTTGAAGTCGAGCAAGCTCAAGTCCATGAGTTGCCATGCTTCCTCATCATCAAGGCTACTGAAATATTCTTGTTGATGATTCCTTTCTTTCTTCAAAGAAGTGTAGTGTTGAAGACATTAGTGAAAGATGTCTCAAGAGTCAAGACGAAGTTATTAGTGAAGGGTATCTATCGTCTATATCATAAGCACTTGTGGTAGGTGCTTAGAAGTCAAGATTAGAAGCATTAGTGAAAGGTGCTTAAAAGTCACGACTAGAAGCATTAGTGAAAGATGCTTAGAAGTCAAGACACAAGACATTAGTGAAAGGTGTCTTGTAGATCTAGTCAAAGGCATTAGTGAAAGGTGCCTTAGATGTACATTCTATATGGTGTGTTTCGATGTACAAGATAGACTAGTATTAGATCCAAGGATATTGATATCCTTGATGATGTTGTAAAGGAGTAGATCTCCTTTGGGATTAGTCGTTGGTGTAGTGTGGTAGTAGTTCCTCCATTGCAATGGAACTAGGTGCTTAGCCTAGTACCTAATAAAGGGTAGGCGGCGTTGTGAAGGTGTAGTTCACCTTGGAGTGAAAGAACTAGGTACTTAGCCTAGTACCTTATAAAGGGTAGGCGCGTTGTGTAGGTGTGGTTCACCTTGGGTGAAAGAACTTCGGTGGTTAGCCTAGCACGGAAAAAGGGTGAGCGGCGTTGTGAAGGCTTCTCTGCCATAAGGAGATTGGTGTAGTGATTACGAACTCTCGAGTAGGTGACTCGGGGGTGGAGTAGGGCAAGGAAGGTGTCCTTGTGGCGAACCACTATAAATACTTGCGTTGTGGTTTTGTGCTTCTTACTCTTATCTTTTCATTACTTACCTTTATATGCTTGTTTATCAACATCCAACACTCACACCTAAATAGATTGACATAAGTCGATCTAAATAGATTAAAAGGAAGTTTTAATTGGCAAAACGATTCAACCCCCCTTCTAGTTTTCCACACATTTGGATGATCCTTGTTACCGACTAGGCTAATGACGTTTTCCCTAAGAATTTCTTCCCATTTTCTAAAAGTGGGGTGCATTTCAAAAAGTTCCATTTGAAAGGGATCACGGTGAATGAGCTTTTTGTATCGGTTGAGACGGGGTTGGTCGGTTCTAATTTTGAAGATGGTGTCTCGAACGGTTTCGGGTTCATCAAGAGGAGTATGGTATTTTGGTTTGGGATCAAGAGCAAAGGATTGAGTGGAAATTGCCCAGTCTTGAGAGTACATACAAATTCCTTCATAAGGAATGCGAAGGATTTGAGCGAATGTGTTGAGGGGTAGAGTGAAGCTTCGTTTATTGATGATGAAAGCGATTGAAATGCTATCATCGGTGTTTCGAATGATTCTAATGCTTTTGTAGAATTCAAAGATGAAAACCGGACAAATTTTTTCATCAATGTCAAGAAGACAATCAAAGTTGATTGCCGAGAAGACTTGACAAATGTCGATATCTTCAAGGAAACACTCCTTGACTACACGACCTTCGTGGATAAGTCGTTTTTCAAGTCTTTTGAAGACTTTTTGGTCGGTTTTTGACAATCCTTCTTTCCGATAGTAATGGGTGAGGTAATGGACGGTATCGTGATGGTCTTGTTGAGTGGATTTAGGCATGGTTGGTCCTAGAAACACAAATATTCCAATTAGGCAAAATTTGTTGAGATGGGTTTATGGTTTTGATTTGTATTAACAATGTTGTGAACACAATGTAATTTTAGTTGAGTGAAAACCCCTTTTTAATGATCAATTTTGAAAACCCTAATTAAATTAATTGATTAGAAATTGAGAAACCATAAACCCTAAGATGAGGATGATGAAAATTAGAACACGTTAGTGCAATTACTTACAATGGTGTTCTAGAGAAGAGTACTTGAGGGTATGGAGTCCTATGAGGATGAAATCAGTTCTTGAGTCGTTTTGTGTTTTGTGGGGAGAGGAAAATGATCGGTAATGGTTTTCAAAAGCGTATAGTTTTTACGTCCCACGGTTCCCCGGATACCTTGTATAAGGGATCCGGCTAGTACAACTAGAGGATCCGCTCTCGAGATGAAAAAGGGTGTTTGGCAATATTTTTGTTATAAGTTATAAAATAGCTCATGGAGCAAAAATAGTTTTGGGGTTTTTTAAAAAAATAATGTTTGGTCAACGGGATTTAATTATCGAGAATCCATTTGTGACGACGGCGTTAGTTTGACGAGATCAAAAGGAATACTATTCCCGATGATGAATGAGTCGGGAAAGTGGCGAAAGGAGACTTTTTGAAAGACTAGCATTTATAAGAAGAATGGTATTAACATATTCATGTAGATGTAAGCTAGCTAATGAAGAGTAAACATACCTCTATGCTCTTGATTTTGGTTTGTGAACACACGAGACCAAAAATACTTCATGAGCTCTTAAAGTAATCCTTTGTACTTGGAGTAAGTAGGTTGTGATTACTTTTAGATTCTTTCTTGAAAGTTGACTTCATTATTCTTTGAATAGAAATGAAGGTTTTGCAGAGATCCTAGCATGAAGATTTCATGAAACAAATATGTTAGAATAATCTATCAATATCCAACATGCAAGAGAAAAAAATGTTTTAAAATATTTTCTCCTTTGTAGTTTTCAAACATTGATATGTGTCTAAATACACATATATTTGTATTATATAAACCCACAAAACAACCAAAACACACAAATGACTCTCAAAATGATACAAATTCATAAAATGTGTTTTATGTGATTCGAGTACAAAAGATTGAAAAACAAGTGAAAAATGATCAATTTCACAACAATTGTCGTTTTAGTCCACGAGTCACACAAATTGGCAAAGCTGGTCCCTAAATGTTTTAAATGAATGAAAAGTCAACTTAAGTCCTTGGGAAACCAAAATATTCACAAAGATCCTGGATGAAAGTTTACACAAAATGGCAATTTTACCCCTCAAGTTACAAAATTGGCAAAATAGTCCCCTGGTATTCAAAACTTGGAAAATTCACAAATTACCCTTGTACTATGCATTAACACAAATTGGAACACTTTTGATAACTTTTGGGAATTTACACCTTGAGTCCTCAAGAATCCAAAATTTACACAAATGGTCCTTTTAAGCATTAAAATGTTTTAATTAACAATATTGGTCCTTGTGTTTATATAAATGGCGTTTTGGCCCTTCAAAGGAAGTTTGGAATGTTCACATAATTGGTCCCTCAAGATTGGCGATTTACAAAAGAGGTCCTTGGGCTTATTAAATATTACAAACCAAACAAACCCTTTCTATTATTAATATCCAATCCAAATCGGTCAAACCCACCCTTGGCCCAATACCCCAACCCGGTCAAATAGTCAATACCCGCCAAAACCGAGGGTATCAGAGCATCTTCTCCCCAACACTGTAATCCCAAAACCACTTTGGTTTTCAACCTCCACTGTCTCCCACTCACATACTACTCCTTTCCACCTCACAAACCTATCCCACACCTCATTAAATGCTTCCCCACCATCTCACAAGCAACCTTTTCACCCTATCCCTGTTTTTCTGCAGACTCAATCTACTTGACCCCAGTGCTCAAAAGCTTCTCAACTTGTTCCCTCCACTCTACAAGCATACAAGATGCATTAATTGCATCCAAACCACCTCAAGCTATCAAATAGGACTTTGGCGCCAAAAGTGTTTTAAACGGTGGAGATCAAATTGGACAATTCAAGGGTCAAGATTGAAGTGGGATGATCTGCAAGAAACCGTCCAAGTTTTCTCACGCAAGCAAGAAACTTAAAACGACTTAAGCACGGATGCAAATGAAGATCGGAGAATCTGAGGATTCCGGGTCGTTAAGTCCCACGGAGACTCAATGGTGTGTCAAACACATGATCGGACGATAGAATGACCACTAATGATAGCGATCGAAAAGGATTAGGATGAATATTACACTCTTGAAAAGGTTATAAACAAAAGCGACTTAAATGCAAATTAAGAAAATTAAAAGATAAAGATATTAAATAAACGCTATCACTATTTTTAAAGTGATGAGCGTTTAAAACTTAAAACGACGTTTAAATAGAAATAACGTAAGCGTATAAATAAAAAGTGAAACTTATATAATAAAAATCCTAAAAATATGAAAAATACATTTTACAATCCTAATTATAAAAGAAAACTATTAGAAAAAGAAAATTATTTTAACACTATTTATTTAATTATTGTTAATTAAAACTATTTTAAACTATTTAATAATACTCTAAAATAAAAGAAAATAGGAAATAAGACTAGAAAAATAAAGTTAAGACTTAGAAAAATCTAAAATATGATAAAACTAATTTTAAAACAGAAAATATATTTTTAGACTTTTATGTATTTATTATTAATTAAAAACTATTTAAAACTAATTTAAATTATTAAAAATACCAAATAAAAGGAGAAAAATAGGAAAAATACTTTTAAGCTTTTTACATTTATCTAAACTTAAGAAAATGAAAATTATTTTTTGAAGCTTTTCTTAATTTTTGTATTTAAAGCTAATTAAAAGGATTAAAACTAATTTAAATTAAGAAAATAGCAAAACAACTTAGAAAAATCTGAAAATTTCAGGAAAAGTTTAAAACATTATTATGAAGCTAGGAAAATTAGAAAACAGGTGCATGTGTGGAGGAATAAGCAAATGCTATGGAAAGTGCTTAAAATAAGCACTTTGATAAGCTAAAATCACACCAAAAGGTACCAAACTGATATGGAAGCTACTACAAGCTAAAATGACCAAAATGAAATGAGAAACAACAAGCTAAACCTTCGATTATCAAGTTGCAATGATTTGAGGTCTTGAGCTAAATGCGTAAAAAGCATGACAAGGGGGCAACTTTGGACAAAGAAATAAGCACCTAAATAAGTCAGTAACAGAAAACCAATTATTGGGACATGGAGAAGACCAGGTGACTACTAATGAACCAAAATGCAGACTTGGGTGAGCTCTTATGTGCGGATGCAAGGTCTGCAAAACTGCAGATATTTCCTCGTGCGAGCTTGATGCCTACACGAGGATTTGACCCCATCTTCACAAGCTTTTTAAGGCTTCTAGAAATTTGATAAAATTTGGAAAATTGTTAATAAGGAACAAGACCAGCCCACTTTATAAAACAACAAGTATCACTTGATTTGATCAAGAAATGAGTCCATTAAAAATCTTTCTTTTAACCCAAACCGAGTTTTCAAAGTTTTGACTTTTATCAAAACTTAAAAGTTGACTAAAATGGATTTTGAAGCTAATTTATGGACTAATGTTGATGTTATAAGATGTAATAAGAACAATGCAAGCAAGTTTGATGAATTCTAAACACAAATCAAGAATTGCTAATCCTAAAACTCAACAGATTAAGCATATAGATGATTTAGAACCAATTTTGACTTGGTGGTGTTGCAGACCAAGACTAAGACAGATAAGTACTCAAATGGGTTGAACAAGCTTGAGCAAACAAAACTCTACCACTACACACCCCTTAAAAACAGTTTAAACCACAAAACCAAACACTCTTTTAAAACTGAATTACAAACTAAAATCAAGATAACAACTGAGCATACTTGTTTAAATGATCAAACTGAGTCTACAATACCTAAATACAACTATGTGAGCAAGTTTTACACTAATGGGACCACAGTTACAAGATAAGCATGAAACTGCAAATACTGACTTGAAAACTGAAAACTGAGATGCCAACTCACATGGATCCAGCTGTGTTGCAGGCCAAAACCAAATCCAACCTAGGCTAAATAAGCCTATTCCAACCCATTACCAAGTCTGCATCACCCAAAATCCATCACCATTTTAAATTTACCCATATTGACTTTTGTTGACCAAGAACCAAAACATTTTGAAACATGATTTACCGACTTATTAAAGGTTACAAGGGACTTAAATAAGCTTGTATGAGCTTGACAATAAGATATTAACACTTGTACTTAGGATATTGAAATTGAAAATTTTAACTTAGCATGAATTTTGGAAACTTAAATGAAAATTTAAATTGATAGATAAAAGTAACTTACAATGATTTGTAAACTTAAAATGATACAAGGAAACAAATCACACCAATTTAACTAAACTAAAACATTCAATTCAAAAACGACATTAAGGTAAATTAAAATAACTAACTACTGTCTAAACTTTCTTCTCTCTTCTCCTTTTATACTCCCACTAGTCTTGCCATGTCTCTCGAATCCCACCATCATTCGAGCTTTAGAGTGACTTTGTTGAGTTTTGGCCAAATTGTCAAATTTGGCGGGAAAATGAGTTTTTGGCGGTGGAGGTTGAGTGAATGGGAAGAGGATCATTTAATGGTTCTTGTATTTGTGTTGAGGTGGGGGACAAGGATGGTGATGGGGATGGAGATGGAGGAGTGATTCGAGGATATAGGTTGGAAGGGAGGAGATGAAAAGGCGCCAAGTGGTGGGTTTGGTTTGACTTGGGGTTTGACCACAGGCTATTAATAACAGGGGTTCAAATTGCAAAAGTGACGGGGTCCAAGAGGTTATGGTCGGGGTTGAAAAGGGTTCAAGGTCCAAATTGGCTTGTTGGCTTAATAAATGACAAGGACTAATATGTAATTTACGAAAACTCAAGGACCATTCACGCCAATTCAACAAAGTTGCTAAAAGGACTAAAAATGACAAAGTTTAATAATGCAAGGACCAAAGTTGCCATTTTCGATTTTCCAGGACCATTTCGCCAATTTTCAAACTTGGAGGACCATTTTGTAATTTTCTCAAAACTTTTATATTTTTCACCAAAGGACTAAATTTGACAAATTATGATTTAAAAGGACCTTTGGTGATTTTTCTTTGAAATTTTGACTCGGGGACTATTTTTGACAATTTTGAAACTTGGGGACTAAAACGCAATTTTGCAAATTTGATATGTTTTCATCGATTTTGATATTTTGCATTTAAAACACATAAAACAACGATTTGTGGTATTTTGATTATTTTGATGTGTTTACGAGTGTTTTCGAGATGATTTTGCGGTTTATATAGTACAAAATGATGAGTATTTAGACACTCATCAATCCCCACATCGAGATATTGCTAGTCCCTAGCAATGATTTGAGAAAACATAATAGATTTTAAACTCTTTACCAAAAGCCATTACTTGGAGTAGCCAAATGTTTCGATTCAAGTAAGAACCATGGTACATCGATAACCATGTGATTTTGAGCAAACCACCGACTATAAACGGTTTGATTTTGTCTTTACCGAGCCGTACCCATACGGACTAGCCAACTCTTAGATAAATTATCAATATTATCTTTGGTGGTGATTACCAATTATGGATTTTCCTTTGCCTTTACCACAAGCCATAATCTTGCGGGCTAGCCAACTCTTCACTTGTTAGGATATGGTGAGTTGAGAACCATACAATTTTGGGCAAATTGCAAGCCATATAAGCGGATTTGATATATCTTTACCAAGAGCCGTTTGCTCTGGATTAGCCAATCCTTTAGTCTTCTGAGACAAAGGCGGATGATAACCAAATGAGAAAGTGTAAAACACTTACTCCCAAAAAATTTTGGCCAAAAGCGGGAATTGGTAGATAATATATGAAATTCGTGAAATTCCCCACACTTAGAAATGAATATTGCCCTCAATATTCAAAGTACCGCGGTTATGCGAAACAAAGAACGTAAAAGGGAAATACTACGGCCATTATTTAGAAAGAGATTTTTTTTTTTTTTTTTTTTTTTTTTCATAAATATATATATAACATGGGGGCATCACCCCACACTTAGGTGGTAGAAAGGGGTAAGAAGAAAATATGGGTGAAAACCCATATGGTGCGTGCTCTTGTTTTTGATTTCCGAGTCGCTAGCTTGACTCGACCCGCATTCATTGGTTCATGGGGAAGCAAGTGGAAGATACAATCTCCATCGGACTTTCATTCAAAATGTTTGGACAAACATTTGAAGCACGCGAAAGTTCCACACCGATGAGATAAAGAAAGACAGAAACAGACCCGGCTCACAGATGGTAAATGAAAATGCCGGGGTCAAAGATAGTGTCCTCACTCCCGAACGAGTGAAGAAGAGAGGAAGTCACCGAGTAGGTGAAGAAAAGAAGGAAGATCATGATAACAATCATAACTAGATCTTCTTCCTCAGGATTAAGTGCAATTGCACTTATTTGGATTTTATTGGTAGAGCTCTTTGGGATGGAAGGCATCTCGGTGGAGAGGGTAGGAAGATTTGTCATAACTATGCAAATTGAGATTCTCTCCCCCCGATCATGATTTTTGCCATTCGAGCAATCATACTCCGGCGGAGATATGATATGAGTGAGTTCACCGGCGAACTCCTCATGAAGAGAATCATTCACATGATGTGAATTTGTGAACTCTTGTTCCATTGTGGGCTCATCACTATCCTCGGTCCGAGTATCAAAGAGTGGATTCTCGAAATTGAAGTGAATTCGAGTTGAATTCAAATAGAGGATTAGTGAAAGTAGCTTTGAATGTTTCGGAACAAAGTGATCAACATTCTCATTTGGATTGTTGGGATAAGAAGTGAGTGAATGATCATTATCAATGAGACTTTCGGTCTCTCCCGGATCGACCTTCGAGATCAAAGAGTGGATTGATGTGAGTGAGTTCACGGAGAACTCCTCAAGAAGGGATCGACATCAGTTGTGGAAGTGATGCCTCAGCGTGCTCGATGTCTCCATAGGAAGCACAATCGTCGCTAAGATCGAGAGAAAGTTTCAAAATGATCTAGAGAACACTCAAGAGGGAAGGAGAATCACACATAAGATCGAAATTCCTCCTGACTTGGGATTGGGATAAGGTTCTCAACACTAGACGATTCCATTTACGGAATAGTGCTAAAGCTCATCCCCATGTTTAGAGAGTGAGTGGGAATATCGGGTGTGATAACAACGATGAGGGAGATTAGAAGGACTAGCATACATATGTTTAATACTTAACATTTGTTCTTACGCTAGTAATTCCATCATAGTCTTTTCTCCCGATGGATCATGGAAGGAGTCTCAACCGATGAACTTGATGAACTATTATAAAATTGTAGGATATCAAGGATATCTTCATCATCATCGTCATCGAGAATGAAACGGAATCGAGAGCTAGATTTGGCGGCTTTTTCTTTTGCAATTGATTCCTAATGATTTTTCAAACGCAATCTGGGAATCTAATTTAGCGACCCGCTCTTGACTAACAAAACTTCCATTGATTTTCATTTGGATTATGGGATGACATAGCCGACCTCCTTAAGTTCTTTTAATAACTCCGAGTCTTGATGAAGGTGCAGTAGTTTCATGAGGAAGCTTGAATCATTTGGTCTTGTGGAGGTTGGTCTTGATACGAAGAGTCGTAATCGTAACAAGGAAATGGGTTCCCTGTTTGACAATCCGAGCTAGAGTGAGGACCTCCACAATACTCACAACAAGAAAAGCGATGTGGTTGTGAGTGGTGTGTTGTAGTCATAATTGTTATCGTGAACCCGCTCATAGACAAGCGTGCTTCGATTGACAATCGAATCGGAATGTGAACCACCACAGTACTCACAACAAAAAAGCTGCCGAGTCTCACGGTGTGGTAGTGATGGAATAAATCGATCGTGTTATGGTAGGAATAGGGATTTTGGTTATAGATGGACCCGTTTCTGATTCCACCATGCTACAACCGGGGCAATTACCACCATTATAAGGGCCACCACACCATTGACAATCAAGAGGGTGAGGATAAGACATAGAAAGAATCAAATGGTTCTAGAGGGTAAGAAATGAAGAATCAAAGATGTGAGAGGGTAAAGATGGATATTTTTGGATTTTTGAATAACATGCCATAAAACAAAGAATGAAAATATTTTTGGTGTTATCAACACTTTAGGAAAAGTGTTAATGAACTTTTGGAGATTTTGAAAACTTTACAAAAACTTTTACAAAAGATGGGGTATGCACAAGAATGGATCGAAAAGGCTAAACACACGCTAAAGCCTCCCGGCAATGGCGCTAAAATTTTGATCTCACAAGAAACCGTCAAGTTTTCTCACGCAACAAGAAACTTAAAACAGCTTAAGCACGGATGCAAATGAAGATCGAGAGATACTGGGATTCCGGGTCGTTAAGTCCCACGGAGACTCAATGGTGTGTCAAACACATGATCGGACGATAGAATGACCACTAATGATAGCGATCAGAAAGGATTAGGATGAATATTACACTACTGAAAAAGGTTATAAACAAAAGCGACTTAAATGCAAATTAAGAAAATTAAAAAGATAAAAGATATTAAATAAACGCTATCACTATTTTTAAAGTGATGAACGTTTAAAACTTAAAACGTACGTTTAAATAGAAATAACGTAAACGTACTAAATAAAAAGTGAAACTTATATAATAAAAATCCTAAAAATATGAAAAATACATTTTTACAATCCTAATTATAAAAGAAAATTATTAGAAAAAGAAAATTATTTTTAACACTATTTATTTAATTATTGTTAATTAAAAACTATTTTAAACTATTTAATAATACTCTAAAATAAAAGAAAATAGGAAATAAGACTAGAAAAATAAAGTTAAGACTTAGAAAAATCTAAAATATGATAAAACTAATTTTAAAACAGAAAATATATTTTTAGACTTTTATGTATTTATTATTAATTAAAAACTATTTAAAACTAATTTAAATTATTAAAAATACCAAATAAAAGGAGAAAAATAGGGAAAAATACTTTTTAAGCTTTTACATTTATCTAAACTTAAGAAAAATGAAAAATTATTTTTTTGAAGCTTTTCTTAATTTTTTGTATTTAAAGCTAATTAAAAAAGGATTAAAAACTAATTTGAATTAAGAAAAATAGCAAAACAACTTAGAAAAATCTGAAAATTTCAGGAAAAGTTTAAAACATTATTATGAAGCTAGGAAAATTAGAAAAACAGGTGCATGTGTGGAGGAATAAGCAAATGCTATGGAAAGTGCTTAAAAATAAGCACTTTGATAAGCTAAAATCACACCAAAAGGTACCAAACTGATATGGAAGCTACTACAAGCTAAAATGACCAAAATGAAATGAGAAACAACAAGCTAAACCTTCGATTATCAAGTTGCAATGATTTGAGGTCTTGAGCTAAATGCGAAAAAGCAGTGACAAGGGGCAACTTTGGACAAAGAAATAAGCACCTAAATAAGTCAGTAAACGAAAACCAATTATTGGGACATGGAGAAGACACAGGTGACTACTAATGAACCAAAATGCAGACTTGGGTGAGCTCTTATGTGCGGATGCAAGGTCGCAAAACACAGATATTTCTCTGCGGGGCTTGATGCCTGCATGAGGATTTGACCCCATCTTCACAAGCTTTTTAAGGCTTCTAGAAATTTGATAAAAATTTGGAAAATTGTTAATAAGGAACAAGACCAGCCATTGACTTTATAAAACAACAAGTATCACTTGATTTGATCAAGAAATGAGTCCATTAAAATCTTTCTTTTTAACCCAAAACCGAGTTTTCAAAGTTTTGACTTTTATCAAAACTTAAAAGTTGACTAAAATGGATTTTGAAGCTAATTTATGGACTAATGTTGATGTTATAAGATGTAATAAGAACAATGCAAGCAAGTTTGATGAATTCTAAACACGAAATCTTGAATTGCTAATCCTAAAACTCAACGAGTTAAGCATATAGACGATTTAGAACCAATTTTGACTTGGTGGTGTTGCAGACCAAGACTAAGGCTCATAAGTACTCAAATGGGTTGAACAAGCTTGAGCAAACAAAACTCTACCACTACACACCCTTAAAAACAGTTTAAACCACAAAACCAAACACTCTTTTAAAACTGAATTACAAACTAAAATCAAGATAACAACTGAGCATACTTGTTTAAATGATCAAACTGAGTCTACAATACCTAAATACAACTATGTGAGCAAGTTTTACACTAATGGGACCACAACCAAGATAAGCATGAATATGCAAATCTTGACTTGAAAGCTTACAAATTGGATGCCAACTCACATGGATCCAAAAGGTTGCAGGCGAAACCAAATCCAACCTAGGCTAAATAAGCCTATTCCAACCCATTACCAAGTCTTCATCACCCAAAATCCATCACCATTTTCAAATTTACCCATATTGACTTTTTGTTGACCAAGAACCAAAACATTTTGAAACATGATTTACCAGCTTATTAAAGGTTACAAGGGACTTAAATAAGCTTGTATGAGCTTGACAATAAGATATTAACACTTGTACTTAGGATATTGAAATTGAAAGCATAATGAGAGCATGAATTTTGGAAACTTAAATGAAAATTTAAATTGATAGATAAAAGTAACTTACAATGATTTGTAAACTTAAAAATGATACAAGGAAACTGAAATCACACCAATTTAACTAAAACTAAAACATTCAATTCAAAAACGACATTAAGGTAAATTAAAATAACTAACTACTCGTCTAAACTGCTTCTCTCTTCTCCTTTTATACTCCCACTAGTCTTGCCACATGTCTCTCAGTGGATCCCACCTCATTCCAGAGCTTTAGAGTGACTTTGTTGAGTTTTGGCCAAATTGTCAAATTTGGCGGGAAGTGAGTTTTTTTGGCAGTGGAGGTTGAGTGAATGGGAAGAGGATCATTTAATGGTTCTTGTATTTGTGTTGAGGTGGGGGGGGACAAGGGTGTGATAGGTTGGGGGATGGAGATGGAGGAATTTCGAGGAAGCAGTTGGGAGGAGGAGCAAAAGGCGCCAAAGGTGGGTTTGGTTTGACTTGGGGGTTTGACCACAGGCTATTAATAACCAAGGGGTTCAAATTGCAAAAGTGACAGGGTCCAAGAGGTTATGGCTGGGGTTCAAAGGGTTCAAGGGTCCAAATTGGCTTGTTGGCTTAATAAATGACAAGGACTAATATGTAATTTCTGAAAACTCAAGGACCATTCCTGCCAATTCTGTAAAGTTGCTCAAAGGACTAAAAATGACAAAGTTTAATAATGCAAGGACCAAAGTTGCCATTTTGATTTTCGAGGACCATTACGCCAATTTTCAAACTTGGAGGACCATTTTGTAATTTTCTCAAAACTTTTATATTTTTCACCAAAGGACTAAATTTGACAAATTATGATTTAAAAGGACCTTTGGTGATTTTTCTTTGAAATTTTTGACTCGGGGACTATTTTTGACAATTTTTGAAACTTGGGGACTAAAGCGCAATTTTGCAAATTTGATATGTTTTTCATCCGATTTTGATATTTTGCATTTAAAACACATAAAACAACGATTTGTGGTATTTTGATTATTTTGATGTGTTTTGAGTGTTTTCGGATGATTTTGCAGTTTATATAGTACAAAAATGATGAGTATTTAGACACTCATCATGGGATATGCTCAGAGTACTAGTGGGAACTCAGAAGGTGTATAAAAAGAAGAGAAGAAAGCTGGGAATATCACTTTGGCCTCAAGCCTTAGTCACGTAGTAATAGTTTTATTGCTTTCCTAGTTAAAAATGTCTTTAAGCTTTTAAATGTTGTAATGTTTCTTAAATTAGTGTAATGAAAGTTTAATTTCGGTTTAATTTCCATTTTAAATTCGGTTTCAAGTTTTGCTTTATTTCCTTTAATTTTCAAATCTTTTTAATTTCATGGTAAGAAGTTGTTTTATGGACTCCTTAAGCCATATAAGCTCGACAAGGCTTTTAAGCTTTTAGAGACATTTAAACAAGCTTAGACTTTTAAACTAGAAAATACCAAAAATAGAGAAAATGGAAAATAATCAAAAATCATGGGAAAATGAAGAAGATGATGAGCGAGGGTTGAATTTGGAATGCTATGGGTATTAGGAGCTTATTGGTAGGCGATAGGTGTAACCTTGTCCATTTGTTCGGGTCTTAGTCCTATTTTCATTTGTAAGCCATTTTACAATTTTACAAGTTTACTGTTCCATTACTTTTCATGTTTTGATTTTCATGTTTACTGTTTAAATGTGGATTGTTCATGATATTATAGCTTAAAATAAGTTTGTTATGTTTTGGAATTTGGTTATGCTTAATTTTCCATTTAACTGCATCTCATATGCTTGATTTCGATAATCATGGTTTAAACACAATGTGACTACTTGTTTAAGCTTTAAAGGTCCTAATTTAATGATGAAAGCCTCATGGATTTGATAAAATTGGTTTACTCGGTGCTATGTAATGAAAAGCAATTTAATTCCATTTAAGGGTTGTTTGGAATTCTTGATATAATAGCGATCCAAAGGTATGTCTTTTGTTCTTTATACTTGTTTCAAGTTTCTTTAGTCCTTATAGTTCATCTCACCATAATATTCAGGTTCTTATTTTGTAAAAGTCAATTCTCCTTTTAATTTGTTCTTCTGATTCTTCATCATAGATTTAGATTGCTAGATTCATAATACTAGTTTAAAAGTTGTTAGTCTAACTATATAATCTTACAATAGCTTATTAAATCATGTTAAGTCCATAGATTTAATCCTAAGTTCATATTAGTCAACCTTAGTGTTTTTGTAAAAGTCAAATTTTCATAACAGGTTTTGTCTCGCACCACAGTTTAGGTGTCAAGTTCATGAGCTTGCATAAGCTTCATGACTTGACCCTAGCTTGTGCATTTGGCTTCTTTATGTTGTCTTTGTGGCCTAGTTTTTATGTGTATGATTATTTTTTAGTCTTCATCTTATTTACATAGCTTAATCAAACCCTTTATTTTGTCCCACCAAACTCCTTCCACTGAAGCAAACAGTGGAAGTGGAGTTGTTTTCCCAAGCTTGTTATAAGTTCCTCTTTAGCCTTGAGTTTGTGTTATTTGGTTTTCACAAAGCCAAGCAACTAGTCTCAATGTTCTAAAGCTTGTTGAGTGTTCTAGCTTATTGGACAAGTCTTGTGAAGGCTTCTGTTTGCTCACTCACAACAAATAGCGTGAACACGGTTATTTTACACCATTCCTAGAAGCCTTTTAAAGCTCATTAGAAGCCATAAAGCTTGTGTGGTTTAGTTTCTTTTGAAGCTAAACTTCCCTACTTTATGTTCTGTGCTTAAATCACACTTGCGACTCAATTCAATAGTGCAAGTAGATTTTTACTTGTCCAATATACTGAGTATTCAAGATACTCAAGACACTCCTAGCTATTTCATAAGCTATCAAGAAGCTTATTTCGGTGACCTAGCTTGTGATACTTAGTTCCAGTTGGAGCTTATTCACTAGATTTTAAGTCTAACTCTTAAATTCCCATTGCAACCCATTTAACTAGAAATTGCATACGGCTTCTTGACCGTCCCATTTGTCGAATATGCTAGTTCACTAGCATACCAACTCAAATGGGTGACTTTTCATAAGCTTCCTACAAACTCACTAGTGGACCCCACTAGGTGAGCTTGGGCTTTGAGCCACCACCCACCACCTTCTTGATTTTAAAGCTTAATTGGTCTTTTAAACTCATTTGAGGAGCTTAATTAGTCCTTATTAAAGACCTGCGGGGTGTTTGGCTTAATTGTTAAGCGAGTAAAGCTTATAAGCTTTGTGAGCTTATTGGCCAAACTCGCTTAACTAGCTTGTTCATATTTGCAAATATTAATTGTTTACATATTATGTTTCTTTCACTTATCGTGTGGAGCTTGTTATAGGTTCTTTGAAGCCTTCATTCAATCCAAGTCAAGCTTGTAGCTTGTCGACTAAACCATAAGCTCACATGTTTTCAAATCCACTTTCTTGTTCATACTTATCTATTGGACTTATATTCATCTTAGGTTAGCTTTTGTTTCTTGTGTATAGCTTATTTAGAGCTTATTACTAGCTTGAGCTCCAGCGGTCGAAGCCATAAGCTTAACTGTTGGACTCATATGCTTATAATGTGCTTATTTCTCAGTTTGCAAAGTTTTGTTTTCGATAAACATGTATAAAGTCGGTATATATTTAGTTCCAAAAGAAAAGCCAAAAGAAAGCCCTTTTCAAGCTTAAGTAATAGCTTCCATTTGGAGCTTTTGCCCATTAGCTTATTTTTGTACATAAGCTACCATTTTTATACTTTTCCTAGCTTCTTTTATTTATTTTAGAATTTTGTAAAAAGTTTCAGATTTTTCTTTAATCATTTAGTATTTTTAATAAATCAGTTATAGTTTTTAGTAATTAATAATAGTAAATAATTAATAATAAATAGAATAATTATGTAAAAATATCTTTTCTGTTTTAAAATTAGTTTTATCATATTTTAGATTTTTCAAAGTTTAAATTTTATTTTTCCAAGTTTATTTTATATTTTCTAGTATTTAAGTGTATTTTAAATAAAAATTAATTAGTAATAATTAAATTAAAAGTGTAAAAATATATTTTTAATTTTAAAATTAGTTTTATAAATTTTAGATTTTCAGAATCATAAGTTTATTTTTCTAGCTTTATTTTGTATTTTCTTTTATTTTAGAGTATTTATTAAATAGTTAAAATAGTTTTTAATTAATAATAATTAAATAAATAGTTGTAAAAATAATTTTCTTTTTTCTAAAATTTTCTTTTGTCATATATTTTGTAAAAATATTGTTTTCACACTTGTAGGTCTTTTATTTCATAAATTTTACGTTTTTGCTTGCGCTCCAGCGTCATTTTCGTAAATAACGCTCGTTTCCGTTTTAAATAACGTTTTTAGATATTTTTAGTTTACGTTTTAATTTAAATAGTTTATTTAAGTCATTTTGTTTTATAAAATAAACGTTCATCGATCTGTAAAAATAGTGATAGCGTTTATTTAATAGATTTTAATTTTTAATTTCTTTTAATTTGCATTTAAGTCGCTAAGACATGCAAATCCCTAATATAGTTATAATCGATTTGTTTTTATCGTTTACGTTTTAGTTAAACGTGCGTGTATATCTTTTACGTTTTAGGTTTCGATTGTCGTTTCTTAATTAAACTAGTGTGTGTAGCTATTACTATTCACATTCGGTGTTAGTCAATCGATTCTGTTTTCCTATACTAATATTATTTTTCAACAATCACAAGTCATTGTACCGAACATCACGCCTCACGGGACATAAACGATCCAAGGATATTTTTAATCCTTGGTAAGCGTGTAATTTTCTCCCGGCCGCCGCTTTTATCATCTCGTTACGGTTGACCGTTCGCAAGCGGTTGATAAGCGTGACGGAGAAATAAAGAAGGTGGTTCGGGAGAAATCAAATTTTAGCGCCACGCCGGGAGGCTAAGCTGCGTATTATGACTTGTATTTTGTACTTTGTTGAAATACCTATCATTGTATGTAAATTATATATACTTCATCTAATATAAACAATATAAAATACAAAAGATTTTATGGTTGAAATCTATCGTGCTTTGATTTGCATTTGTTGTCAATTTTCCTAATCTTGATATTCCTAGGTCTAAATTTTGGCTAAACACCATGTTTACACTAAAAAGGATTTCTTGTGCTTAGTATAATTCACGGAATGTGATAGATTAGGTTTAAATCGATATCATGTATTAAAATCTCATTTAGGTTTCCTTTTTAGCCATTTCTTTGTGTATATATATAAAAGTTAAAAATACAAAACATTTTTTCCTTTGCACACAACTTGCCCGGTTTGATAAGTCCCTCGTTACAACATTTGGTTGTTGGTACATTTCTGATTCTTGAGCTCTGTCGGACCAGATTCCCTTCGAGGGCGGTTGTTAGAATTTCTTTTGTACATATATATATAAACCTTAAAATACAAAAATATTTTCCACTTCTTTTATAAAATCAAAAATCAAAGATTCTTCTCGCCTTTTACGAGTTTCTTTCTAAGATTCTTAGACTCATCTTAGTGATGATTATTCATAATTACGTGAGTGGCAATCCCACTCCAATTTCTCACCCATTCTTTGAGTGGCAATCCCACTCGGTTCCCCATGAACAATTCAATTCGGGGTCAAGTCAAGCTAGTGACTTGGTTATCAAAACAAGCCACACAATATGGGTTTTCACCCATATTTACATCTTTTTCCCTTTCTACCACCTAAGTGTGGGGTGTGCCCCACATTTCGTATATAGATTTATAAAGCGTTGAGAAAATTGTAAATAATAAAAAATAAAATAATTGTTGTGTTTACCCACTTAGTTTTGAATATTGAGGACAATATTCATTTCTAAGTGTGGGGGGAAATTCGCGAATTTGATCATAAATGTACCCTTTAGTCCTTTTTCCCCAAATGGCCAAATTTAAAATTTTTATTTAGTGGAAGTACTATGTACTAAACACAACAAATGGTAATCGGTCCACCATGTCTAACCCACATAAGGATTGGCTAATCCAGAGCAAACGGCTCTTGGTAAAGATATCTCAAATCCGTTTATGGCTTACAATTTGCCTAAAATTGTATGGTGTTCAACTCACCATATCCTAAAAAGTGAAGAGTTGGCTAGCCATGAGGTTATGGCTTGTGGTAAAGGCGAGGAAAAACCATAATTGGTAATCGACTCACCAAAGATAATATTGATAATTTATCTAAGAGTTGGCTAGTCCGGAAAGTGCACGGCTTCGGTAAAGACAAATCAAATCCGTTCTGACTTATGATTTGCTCAAAATCATTTGGTTATCGATGTACCAAGGTTCTTACTTGAATGAAACATTTGGCTACTCCAGTGATGGCTTTTGGTAAAGAGTTTTCAAATCCATTAAGTTTTTCATAAAAGATTGCTAGGGACTAGCAATAGTTTAGTGTGGGATTTGATATGTGTCTAAATACACATATATTTGTATTATATAAACCCACAAAACAACCAAAAACACACAAATGACTCTCAAAATGATACAAATTCATAAAATGTGTTTTATGTGATTCTGTACAAAAGATTGAAAACAAGTGAAAAATGATCAATTTCACAACAATTGTCGTTTCCCCACGAGTCACACAAATTGGCAAAAGCGGTCCCTAAATGTTTTAAATGAATGAAAAGTCAACTTAAGTCCTTGGGAAACCAAAAATATTCACAAAAGATCCACGGATGAAAGTTTACACAAAATGGCAATTTTACCCTCGAGTTACAAAATTGGCAAAATAGTCCTGGTATTCAAAACTTGGAAAATTCACAAATTACCCTTGTACTATGCATTAACTTACAAATTGGAACACTTTTGATAACTTTTGGGAATTTACACCTTGATCCTCAAGAATCCAAAATTTACACAAATGGTCCTTTTAAGCATTAAAATGTTTTAATTAACAATATTGGTCCTTGTGTTTATATAAATGGCAGGTTTGGCCCTTCAAAGGAAGTTTGGAATGTTCACATAATTGGTCCCTCAAGATTGGCAGATTTACAAAAGAGGTCCTTGGGCTTATTAAATATTACAAACCAAACAAACCCTTTCTATTATTAATATCCAATCCAAATCCAGTCCAAACCCAGCCTTGGCCCAATACCCCAACCCGGTCAAATAGTCAATACCCCGCCAAAACCAGGGGTACTGTAGCATCTTCTCCCCAACATCGTAATCCTAAAACCACCGGTTTTCAACCTCCACTGCCTCCCACTTCACATACTACTCCTTTCCACCTCACAAACCTATCCCACACTCATTAAATGCTTCCCACCATCTCACAAGCAACCTTTTCACCCTATCCCTGTTTTTCTGCATGAACTCAATCTACTTGACCCCAGTGCTCAAAAGCTTCTCAACTTGTTCCTCCACCTCTACAAGCATACAAGATGCATTAATTGCATCCAAACCACCTCAAGCTATCAAATAGGACTTTGGCGCCAAAAGTGTTTTAAACGGTGGAGATCAAATTGGACAATTCAAGGGTCAAGATTGAAGTGAGATATGCTCAGAGTACTAGTGGGAACTCAGAAGGTGTATAAAAGGAAGAGAAGAAAGCTGGGAATATCACTTTGGCCTCAAGCCTTAGTCACGTAGTAATAGTTTTTATTGCTTTCCTAGTTAAAAATGTCTTTTAAGCTTTTAAATGTTGTAATGTTTCTTAAATTAGTGTAATGAAAGTTTAATTTCAGTTTAATTTCCATTTTAAATTCAGTTTCAAGTTTTGCTTTATTTCCTTTAATTTTCAAATCTTTTTAATTTCATGGTAAGAAGTTGTTTTATGGACTCCTTAAGCCATATAAGCTCCTGACAAGGCTTTTAAGCTTTTAGAGACATTTAAACAAGCTTAGACTTTTAAACTAGAAAATACCAAAAATAGAAAATGGAAAAATAATCAAAAATCATGGGAAAATGAAGAAGATGATGAAGCGAGGTTGAATTTGGAATGCTATGGGTATTAGGAGCTTATTGGTGGTGATAGGTGTAACCTTGTCCATTTGTTACGGGTCTTAGTCCTATTTTCATTTGTAAGCCATTTTACAATTTTACAAGTTTTGTTCCATTACTTTTCATGTTTTGATTTTCATGTTTACTGTTTAAATGTGGATTGTTCATGATATTATAGCTTAAAATAAGTTTGTTATGTTTTGGAATTTGGTTATGCTTAATTTTCCATTTTAACTGTCTCATATGCTTGATTTATAATCATGGTTTAAACACGTGTGACTACTTGTTTAAGCTTTAAAGGTCCTAATTTAACGGATGAAAGCTCATGGATTTGATAAAATTGGTTTACTCGATGCTATGTAATGAAAAGCTTAATTTAATTCCATTTAAGGGTTGTTTGGAATTGCTGATATAATAGCAGTCCAGTGTATGTCTTTTGTTCTTTATACTTGTTTCAAGTTTCTTTAGTCCCTTATAGTTCATCTCAGTCATAATATTCAGTTCTTATTTTGTAAAAAGTCAATTCTCCTTTTAATTTGTTCTTACAGATTACTGTCATAGATTTAGATTGCTAGATTCATAATACTAGTTTAAAAGTTGTTAGTCTAACTATATATAATCTTACAATAGCTTATTAAATCATGTTAAGTCCATAGATTTAATCCTAAGTTCATATTAGTCAACCTTAGTGTTTTTGTAAAAAGTCAAATTTTCATAACAGTTTTGTCCTGCACCACAGTTTAGGTGTCAAGTTCATGAGCTTGCATAAGCTTCATGACTTGACCCTAGCTTGTGCATTTGGCTTCTTTATGTTGTCTTTGTGGCCTAGTTTTTATGTGTATGATTATTTTTTAGTCTTCATCTTATTTACATAGCTTAATCAAACCCTTTATTTTGTCCCACCAAACTCCTTCCACTGAAGCAAGCGAGTGGAAGTGAGTTGTTTTCCCAAGCTTGTTATAAGTTCCTCTTTAGCCTTGAGTTTGTGTTATTTGGTTTTCACAAAGCCAAGCAACTAGTCTCAATGTTCTAAAGCTTGTTGAGCTGTTCTAGCTTATTGGACAAGTCTTGTGAAGGCTTCTGTTTGCTTTCACTCACAACAAATAGCGTGAACACGGTTATTTTACACCATTCCTAGAAGCCTTTTAAAGCTCATTAGAAGCCATAAAGCTTGTGTGGTTTAGTTTCTTTTGAAGCTAAACTTCCCTACTTTATGTTCTGTGATTAAATCACACTTGCGACTCAATTCAATAGTCAAGTAGATTTTACTTGTCCAATATCTTGAGTATTCAAGATACTCGATTACACTCCTAGCTATTTCATAAGCTATCAAGAAGCTTATTTCAGTGACCTAGCTTGTGATACTTAGTTCCAGTTGGAGCTTATTCACTAGATTTTAAGTCCTAACTCTTAAATTCCCCATTGCAACCCATTTAACTAGGGCTGCATATGGCTTCTTGACTGTCCCATTTGTCAGAATATGCTAGTTCACTAGCATACCAACTCAAATGGGTGACTTTTCATAAGCTTCCTACAAACTCACTAGTGGACCCCACTAGGTGAGCTTGGGCTTTTTGAGAAGCCACCCAGACCACCTTGCTGATTTTAAAGCTTAATTGGTCTTTTAAACTCATTTGAGGAGCTTAATTAGTCCTTATTAAAGACTGCGGGGTGTTTGGCTTATTGCTTAAGCGAGTAAAGCTTATAAGCTTTTGTGAGCTTATTGGCCAAACTCAGTTAACTAGCTTGTTCATATTTGCAAATATTAATTGTTTACATATTATGTTTCTTTCACTTATCTGTGTGGAGCTTGTTATAGGTTCTTTGAAGCCTTCATTCAATCCAAGTCAAGCTTGTAGCTTGACTGACTAAACCATAAGCTCACATGTTTTCAGTCCACTTTCTTGTTCATACTTATCTATTGGACTTATATTCATCTTAGGTTAGCTTTTGTTTCTTGTGTATAGCTTATTTAGAGCTTATTACTAGCTTGAGCTCCAACAGTCAAGCCATAAGCTTAACTGTTGGACTCATATGCTTATAATGTGCTTATTTCTCAGTTTGCAAAGTTTTGTTTTCAGTAAACATGTATAAAGTCAGTATATATTTAGTTCCAAAACAGAAAAGCCAAAAAGAAAGCCCTTTTCAAGCTTAAGTAATAGCTTCCATTTGGAGCTTTTGCCCATTAGCTTATTTTTGTACATAAGCTACCATTTTTATACTTTTCCTAGCTTCTTTTATTTATTTTAGAATTTTGTAAAAAGTTTCAGATTTTTCTTTAATCATTTAGTATTTTAATAAATCGGTTATAGTTTTAGTAATTAATAATAGTAAATAATTAATAATAAATAGAATAATTATGTAAAAATATCTTTTCTGTTTTAAAATTAGTTTTATCATATTTTAGATTTTTCAAAGTTTAAATTTTATTTTCCAAGTTTATTTTATATTTTCTAGTATTTAAGTGTATTTTAAATAAAATTAATTAGTAATAATTAAATTAAAAGTGTAAAAATATATTTTTAATTTTAAAATTAGTTTTATAGAATTTTAGATTTTTCAGAATCATAAGTTTATTTTTCTAGCTTTATTTTGTATTTTCTTTTATTTTAGAGTATTTATTAAATAGTTAAAATAGTTTTTAATTAATAATAATTAAATAAATAGTTGTAAAATAATTTTCTTTTTCTAAAATTTTCTTTTGTCATATATTTTGTAAAATATTGTTTTCACACTTGTAGGTCTTTTATTTCATAAATTTTACGTTTTGCTTATGCTCAAGCGTCATTTTCGTAAATAACGCTCGTTTAGCTTTTAAATAACGTTTTTAGATATTTTTAGTTTACGTTTTAATTTAAATAGTTTATTTAAGTCATTTTGTTTTATAAAATAAACGTTCATCGATCTGTAAAAATAGTGATAGCGTTTATTTAATAGATTTTAATTTTTAATTTCTTTTAATTTGCATTTAAGTCGCTAAGACATGCAAATCCCTAATATAGTTATAATCGATTTGTTTTTATACGTTTACGTTTTAGTTAAACGTACGTTTGTATATCTTTTACGTTTTTAGGTTTCTGATTGTACGTTTCTTAATTAAACTAGCTGTGACAGAGCTATTACTATTCACATTCAGTGTTAGTCAATCAGATTCCTGTTTTTCCTATACTAATATTATTTTTCAACAATCACAAGTCATTGTACCAGAACATCACGCCTCACCAGGACATAAACGATCCAAGGATATTTTTAATCCTTGGTAAACGTGCAATTTTCTCCCGGGCTGTCGCCCTTTTATCATCTGTTATGGTTGACCGTTCGCAAGCGGTTGATAAGCGTGACGGAGAAATAAAAGAAGGTGGTTCGGGAGAAATCAAACATACACGGATCGTATCAAGTTTTTAAAGTACAACATACTCTAAAAAACTTGGTAACGAAGCTCTGATACCAATTGTGGAAAACTAGAAGGGGGGTTGAATAGTTTTACCAATTAAAATTTCGTTTTAAAATATTTGGATCGACTTATGTCAATCTATTTAGATTTGTATGTTGGACGTTGATAGATAGATATATAAAGAATGTAATGAAAGATAAAGAGTAAGAAGCACATAACCACGACCACAGTATTTATAGTGTTTCGCTACAAGGACACCTTCCTCGCCTACTCCACTCCCCCGAGTCACCTAATCGAGAGTTCGTAATCACTACACGACACCAACTCCTTATGGCGGAGAAGCCTTCACAACGTCGCCTACTCTTTTTCTGGTACTAGGCTAACCACCGGGTTCTTTCACCAAGGTGAACCACTCCTAACACGACGTCGCCTACCCTTTATCTGGTACTAGGCTAAGTACCGAGTTCCATTACAATGGAGGAACTACTACCCAACACTACACAACACCTAATCCCAAAGGAGACCCACTCCTTATTACAACGCCATCAAGGATATCAACATCCTTGGAAACAAACTATCACTATTTGTATAACGATGCACCTCATCGATTATACGACCTTGGCATTCTTCACTAATGCCACTTGATTTGATTCTTAGGCATTTTTCACTAATGCCTTCGCCTTGACACCTTTAGCATTTTCACTAATGCTTTTGACACGGACGTTAAGCACCTTTCACTAATGCTTTGCCTTGACTCTTTCGGCATCCTTCACTAATGCCTTGACACAACACTTCTATGAAGGAAGAAAGAACTATCAACAAGAGAACCTCAGTAGTCTTGATGATGACGAAGTATGGCAACTCATGGACTTGAGCTTGCTCGACTTCAAGAAGTGGTGATCTCGCCTTTAAGAGGAACCTAGAGAATCACACGAAAACAAAAGACAAACTACATAGAAATATCCCTTAGGATAAGTGGTTAGAGAGTTACAATACTTTGGGAAAGTATGTGTGAGAGTGGCAAACCAAAAGGAAGAAATGGCTCACTATTTATAGAGGGGAAACATCTACTGTTCCACGGATCCCACGGATCCCACCCTCAAGGGATCTGTCTAGTGTAATGCTAGGGATCCGTGGGATGCTCCTCTTTGCCCATGGGTATTTTGGTTGTGGGTCATGGGTCATGGGTTATGGGTTGATATGGGTATTTCATTAGATACAATGTACCTAATGGGTGCAATGCATCTAGTCAAATGGGTATGGGTCAATACCATGGGTTGTAGTTTTTACCCATTTATAATACATACTAGTTATGTATATATTTGCCCAATATGTAAACACTAGTTGTTGTACATATGTGTTACTAAATCATAAAATCACTTATACTTTTTTTAGTGTTTTATGTGAAAACGTAAGTGTGTTAGAAACCTATTGGTTCAAACTATTTACGTATTTAATTGTTTCGTTAAAATGATTTTACGTTTGTTATCGACAAAACATTAGAAGATCGTAAAATATAAATAAACGTTTTTACTACTTATTTGTATTAACACATAACTTGTCCATAGGAAATAAACTAGATGAAACATTGTCTAGATAATTAGCATAACAGAATTGACCTATGGTGAGGCCATCATTCTTTCGGTGCGACCGCCGCCTAGTCATTCTTCGTGTAGCGGTGGGTTGAAGCGAAATTGCTTGAACATCACTTGATCGCGGTGAGAATCGATCGGATTGATCATGTTCTTTGGGATTGACACCGGGCTTGCTCATGCATCTTGGGATCGGCAATTGTTTCATCTTGATGTTCTTTGGGATTGTGATGGGATGCATCATGTATGATGGGATCTTGATTCTTTGGATCTTGGTTTTCGATTGAACACCACTTCCATGAACTGCACTAACTTGACTTTCAACAACACCTGTACCTTCAACTTCTTTATTTGCTGCTACTTTTTTACCTTTAGGATGTGTCTTTTTTGCTGCAGCTTTTGTAGCACTTGTTTGACATTTCCCTTATTGGCAGTTTGACTACTTTCAGCTCCACCATACCCTAGGCATGTTATCCGGTTGTGTCCAGCAATGCCACAAATACTACACTTAATACTCTTCCAAGCCCTTGACAACTTACCATCCTTCACAATCTCTTCACTTTCAGGAGCTATCCTAACTCTTTTTCTACCTCTTGCGGTAGGCGGGTTTGTTTCGATTTCGGTAGAACAATTGTTGTTGGCACAGTTGATTTTTCCCAATGTTCATTTGCTAGTTATAAATTTGGACATGGTGTTTGTAGGTTGCCTCCTAAGTGAGAAGATAGTAACAAGGATGAGCCCATGTTTCTCTGACTCCTACTTGTTGCCCATTTAAAGCCATATTCAATTGGTAGCAACAACATTTTACATGGTAAACATGTTATCTCCCATCTTCTCGCAAGTACAAGACTTGTGTACAACATTAACTACACATTGGTCACCCCATGGTCCACTAACACGAAACTTAGTTCCCCATTCCATAAAACATTATACTTAATGACCTATTTCTTAATACCTCTAGCATGTGTTGTGCGGTTGGTGTTAGTGGCCCATCACTCTTCTCTACCACCATAAGAACATGCATTATCCTCTTCATACAATATTCCTCGATGTATTCTAAGGTCAATAATTGGTTTGCTTAAACCCTCAATTATTTTGTCATGAAACACTTGACACATGTTATTAAGTAACACATCGTAATTAGCTCTCCCTAAAGATAAACAAGAATAAACATGTATTAATTATAACTGCTATACCGCATTAACAAATACAAATTAATCAAACAGATAGATCACTTACATGAAAATGTGACTTGACCAATGGATCGGTGGTATCTTACTTAACCAATCATGGGCTGGTTGATTAAGTTTCTTGAGATCGACCATAGCTTTCAAACCTGCACAACAATTGAGGTCATTACACATTCTACATATGCTCTTTGTAGGCCCTACCTTTCCATTGCAATTTCATTTTCTCATGAATGATTCTAATCTGAAATCTGTGTTATGCATTTGGAAAACTTACGCTAAAGCTCTACTTATATCCCGCACAAAATCAAATATGTTTCTTTCTGCTTTCAAAGCAGAGACTTAAATTCATGAACGGAGTAAGGAGTACCTTTTCCATGTCGGTAATAAAAGTGATGCTTGAAATTGGCCCAAGTGCTATATCATCGGATACACAATGAAGAAACCAAGTCCATGATCCTATGTTTTCTCGATTCAACAAAAGCATAAGCTAAAGGGTATATACCATTGTTGCTATCAATTCCCACATCCGTCATCATTGACCATTCAAAGGACCACGAATTGGAAAACACCCAGCCCAACAACGATCTCCCACACTTTAAATCCTTGCTTGGCACCTAAACAAATATACACTCTCTTGAATTCTACGGTTGGAAGAGCCTCATCCGAGGTCGTTCCACATTTATCACCACTGTTGTATTAGGTTTTTCTTCGCAACTCTTGAACATAATCTCTCAACATGGTAAATTGTAGCTTGAATTGACCCTGGATGGTCAAGTATTGCTAGGTTTTGGCCCTTAAAACCTTCGCATGGACACTTGAAGCTCGTATTGGTTGGTAAGTTGATTATGCAAGACTTGACAGAAGTCGTGGATTTGTTTCGCTTTTCTTTGTAATTTTGGGTTAATGGCATGTAATAGCAACGTACTTTCTCATTTGTGCCATTATCATATACGAACCCAAAAAAATACCACAATACCCATCCAACTTTCAAATTTTGTTTCATTATCAGATACGTACTTTCTTATTTGTTCAAATATCAGATACGAACTTTAAAAAAAATACCACAATACCCATCAAACTTTCAAAAATTTTTTTCATTGTCAATTTTTTTTCTTCAAATTTTTATTATCATACGCAAATTTTTTCATTATCATTTTGTTTTATTTACTTTGTGTATGTTCGTTTTGGTCCATCTTAACTTCTTTCTGAACAATGAATCCATCCCGAGCCTACAATACACAATATTAGGTTTTGTGAATCTCATCAGCAAAAGAACCGAATTGGGATCTTCGGGAGGGGCCGACAAACAACATTCTCTCATATTATCACCACACCCTTTGATTTGATATACTTCAAGGGAGGGAGATTAATGATCTAAGATGTAGTTGGGTTCCAATAACAAAGCAACATTCTCGCATACTTTTTGGTCATTTTACCTCGTTAACAATAACAAAGCTAACCCAAACACGAAGCATGGGCTTATGAAATTAATTACTTTATCTCTATGATGACAATTTTAACCGGCCAGGCTATGTAGCCTAGTGGCAAAAGTCTTGTAACTATCATCGTGATATCATCATGACAAATGTGAGAGAAGTGTAGTTATATTTCTGCTAGATGCAAACAACCCATCACTGATAATGAAACAAAATGACAAAATTTAAAAGTTGGATGGGTACTGTGGTATTTTTTGGTTCGTATCTGACAATGGCACAAATGAGAAAGTGCGTTGCTATTACATGCTATTAACCTCCGTAATTTTACGTGAGATATAGCGAAGGTAAAAGCTCGACTTCCTAGATTGCAAACAAGTGTGTTGCTCATTATATGTTACGGTGACTGGATACCTATTTCACCATTCCTGCCGACAAACAATAGCCATGGGCGAGTATGTTGGATCGATGTACTCTAACCAAACTAACTTAAATAGCTTGTTAAGGGTTTAATAACCTCGGATAAATCCTAAGTTATTAACAATGAAACACTGAGTAATCTCTATTAAGTACGCGGAAATTACTTAACAAAGCTAAGAAGAATATAACTTTAACTTTCAATGATTTTATTAATAACTCTAAATCTGCTTGTTATGCAGATCTAACAACTCTAAAACTCTAAATAATGATCGTACTTTAGGATTCTAAAAACACATATCTCTAATGCCAATCTAGGGGTCCTTTTATAGGCTTAAGGATAACCCTAGTCGGTTTACAATTTGTATCCTTGTACGAAAATTAATCTAAACAAAGAATATTCTAGAATAACAAAGTTTTCCATAAACGAATATAGCAGTTCTTTAGCTTTGCAAGACTTTGACTTTGTGATGCTTTGACATTTTACTTAGCGAAGACTTTGAATCTTGATTTTGACTTTTTCAAGATTTTTAACAATCTTGAAGACTTTCATATCCCAGCAGTATTTACGAAGGGTCCTTTTTGCGAAAGCAATGCATTTATACCCCTTCTGCTTAATGGACTTCTAGATGAGCCCATATCCAGTCCAGGACCTTCACTTGGGCCCGAAAGTGGAACACAACCCTACACTGACCCCTTATTCTTGTTTTGTCATTCTTTAGAAAAACAACTCCTCCTAGTTTCTATTGAATGCTCTCTTACTAGGTTTTTACTTCCCTGCAGTAGCAAACTCCGACTGAATAGAAGAATGTGGTATATACTCCATTTGCAAAGTCTGCCTGTTGGAAACAAACATAGTCACTGCAAAAGACATCATCAACCATCACAGGTAAATCATTTACCAACTACCTGTCATCACATATATTACTGGTTGTTCCCGCTTCACCTAACTCGTTACTCTGACGTACTTGTACCATACCAAGTTGTGCATCATTCTCCTGACAAGTGTTCTCTTCATTTGGTTCAATTGAATCATCAACTGCATTGCCTAAGTCATTAGTGTCACTCGCTTGTAACAGAGTAACATCAACAACAGGATCCTGTTTCATGTTATTGTCATAAACAGAAGTGCATCTTACAAGATGATTATCCCGAGTCAATTGAAACGAGTTACATCCACATCGGGCTCCTCAAACATGTTATTGACATCAACTAGTGCTCTTCCCGCTTTGTCTAAGTGATTCTCACGAGTCAATTGAAAGAGTTAACCTCAAAATTATCGGGCTCCTCAAAGTTGTTATTGACATCAACTAGTGCTCTTCAAACTTTGTCTAAGTGCTTCCCCTGAGTCACTCGGAACAGATTAACCTCAACATTATTAGGCTCCTTTATAGCATTGTCCTCATCAATAAGTACTAAAACACGCTCACTGTTATGAACAGGTTGGCTAGCAAATGAGCAGTCTAAGGTAGAAAATATTGGCTCAATGTTTGGCAAATTGCTAGATTCACCAATATCATTGACGTCCACAGGAACTTGTGTAAGTTGGATAAAAGGATCTAGGGCAGGTTCATTATCTAGATCATCTAACACCAATCGTCTACAACAAGATTGAATAGCCGCAGTAGCAAATTTTCTCCTATCTTCATCCATCTCCCAAAACACAGTCTTAATTGATTGTGGGACATTTCGAAAGTTCTAATCTAGTCTTCCTATTTACACATAGACGTCTATCAGCTTATGCTCTATGACAACATCTTTCAACAAGTCAACATTAGCAGCTTCACGCAAAGAAAACAAACCGTCAGTCAATGTACAACCATGCTTAAGAAAGTAGAAATAATTGGTTTGTCCGGTCTCATAACCGATTTGGGTCATGAGAGCATCTATTTCATCAACGGATACCTCTTTTTATTTCCACAAGATCAACAAGGCATTTCTTGCCTCCTTGATATATCCTACCGGAAAGTATTTGAATGTACCTTCATAATGGAACATCATGCTAAAGGATCTGGTTCACCATTGTATAAAAATGTACAAAACAAGGTTAAGCTAAAGTTACCTAAAGGGAATAACTTAAAATCGTACTAACATATGATTGTAATAGGCTCTAACCAAAAAGACTTACAATATCTCCCGATTGCGACTTTTTCCTCCGTTTCACGATCATCATAGAAAGGATATTCTCTTACTCGCCACGAGTAAATCCAAGGTGGTTGTTTGTTATTTTCTTACTTAGATTATTTGATTTGATGATAGACACTGCATTAGGGTTTTCTGGGTAGGCTTCCAAAACAAGTTTGGGGATGAGCAATGAGTACACAGCTTTGTTATATTCTACATAATGGCGGGAAATTTGACAAGACATCTGCTACAGTACATCAAGTAAAATGATTATTCTACCCTCAACAGTAACATGATAACGGGTTTTTCTGGAGTATAACGGAACGTTGACAACGCCGTTATTGGTCAAGGGACGAGTTTGGCATTTAAAGGCCAAGGTTTGGACCTCTGGCGATGATAACGCCGAGTTTTGTCCCATCGCGAAGCGTTTTGCCAAGTTTAGGGACCGTTTAGGGACCAACCGTGTATTTTAGTCTATCTAAAAACTATGCTACTAATTTTATTTTGAAGAATTCTTGAAGCTAGCCGCCCATATATATCGGAGATTACACGATTTTGAGTAGTTATATTGACAAACTTATATATTAAATTGTTGTGAAATTTAGAAACATTACTTTGAGATGTTGTAAGGTTAATTTGCAGTTTTGGACAAAACATGATATGATAAACAAATCTATCAAGTATACTATGACTTTTTCTCCATCTTTTATTAGCAAGTTTTAGCACACCAATCTATGAAATATGTTATTGTATGACTTTTTCCCATCTTTCATTAGCAAGTTTTAGTACACAAATCTATCAAATTTAATTTACTATAATCTTTTCCTATCTTTTGTTAGCAATTTTAGTTTAATTATCTGTCTAAGCTATATTTAAATGAATGAGTCAGGTAAAAGATTGTCATTGTAACAAAAGACACTTACTCAGCTCTATGAAAGCTGGAAATCAATTATATATTAAAGCATTAAACTGTAGTAAATGTGAAATATTAAGATGTGGACTCACTTGGGTAATGCGTTTGTTTAATCTACTACTTATCAACACGCCTATTGATTGAATATACTAAATGTCAGACTTTTGAAATGCACATCAGAAGTATCTTAAAAAAGAGGAGAGCAAAGGCTTAGATGGAATTTGTTGTGCCTATGACTACTAAAGAGAAGACTTGAGTAGTCTGCTGTGAATTGTCTAGTTTGCATTTGTTGTTTTGATTAGAATTAAGCAGGTTAGTTTCCAAGATATAGTCTAGTAGAATTCTGAGTTCCTCTTGTAGCTTTTGGGAGTGTCTTAAGCTACATGTGGTGTGAGTTGTGATCCTATAGAAAGTGAGAAAAGATTAAAAAGTCTAGAAAGTCATTACATGATGACAAGTGTCCCTTTTATTATTTGTGCCAGATTTGTTTTTGCTATTTCCACACCTATATTTTACTAGCTTATAAACATTGCTGGACATTCAATTTTTGCTCTCAAATGATGAACGTTTAATTTTTTTTAACTCGTGAACATTTATTTTTTTTAAAAAGAAAATTGACGAATATTTAATTTTATAAAAAATAATAGTTAAATTGATGAACATTATCAAAAATAACTGATGAACAATATCAAAAATAACTGATGAACTGATAAACATTGTATTTTTTAAGAACAGTACTAAACTGATAAACAACAATAGCTTCAATTGATGAACATTATCAAAATTAACCATGGAACGATGAACATTGTTTTTAAGAAAAATTGATAACAATAATAACTTGAATCGATGAACATTATCAAAATAATCGATGCGTTGATTAACAATATCAAAATAAGCGATGAACATTGATTTTTTAAAACAATGGTGAACGATGAACATTATCAAAATAATCGATGAATGATCAAAATTATCAAAATAATCGATGAACGATAAATATTGTATTTTTAAGAACACTCTCGAATCGATAAATTGATGACCATTATCAAAATTAACCGATGAACTGATGAACACTGTTTTTTAGAAAAACTGATAACAATAATAACTTAAACTGATGAACATTATCAAAATAACTGATGAACTGATGAACATTGAATTTTTTTAAAAACAATGGTGAACTGATGAACATTATAAAAAATAACTGATGAACTGATCAAAATTATCAAAAATAACTGATGAACTGATAAATATTGTATTTTTTTAAGAACACTACTGAACTGATAAATTGATGAACATTATCAAAATTAACCGAGGAACTGATGAACATTGTTTTTTAGAAAAACTGATAACAATAATAACTTAAATTGACGAACATTATCAAAATATCTGATGAACTGATTAACATTATCAAAATAGTTGATGAGCTGATGAACATTGTGTTTTTTAGTAACTGATAAACTGATGAACAACAATAACCTCAAATGATGAACATTATAAAAAATAACTGATGAACATTGTATCTTTTTTATGAAAACTCATAGAACATTGCTAACTTGAAGTGATGAAGATAATCTCTAACAAATGAAACTATATACACCAAGAATTCTTAAATCACCCAACCAAACAATTATTTATCTTTTACCTTTCATCTCAACTACTCCTTTTACTTTATCCTTTTTATCATCTAAATCATTATTAGATGAACATTGAACCAAACAAATACTCTTACTGTTGAGTTTGTATAGATCACTCTAGATCACCAACTAAACAATCATCAAATGTTTTACATTTCATCCACCTGGTTCTTTTTACAAAGTTTTTTTTTAAGGCTTTTACAACTTATGGATGAATTAGTCCTTCCATCTCTATCATCTAAATCATTATTATGACACACATTTTATCAAAAAAGAAATTTAATGCTTCTAAATGAAACCAAAACCATAAACCTAAAAACATCAACTTATGATTTTCTCTTGCTTATTTCTCCAGTGCAAGACAATTTATCGTGGTTGTGACTGGTTTGACTGATAGTGGTGAAAGAGACGGCGACAGGGATGGTGGCTTCCAGCGGCCTACGGTGGCTGATGCGACGAGACTACCTGGATCTGATTCGGGAACGTGAGGGAACCTTCACTCACGGGAGGTGTAGTTCCGTGTAGCCGAAAGCCACGAAAATCGTAAGAAACCGAAAAAATTCACACAAAGTCACGGCGTGACGACACGTGGCAACATCAATGGGGCCGGACAATAGTGGTTTTGGTCGTGGATTATGGTTGTGCCGGTGGTAGTGTTTAATTTTTCAATAATGAAGATGGTAATAGTGGTTGTTGTTAGAGAGAGAATATCTATAGATAATTGAGAGATGAGAGAGAAATGTATGATACGAGAAGTGTGTGAAGGAGATGGGGATTGCTTTTTCCACACTTTTATTTAGAGTCGTTGATTAATTTGTATAATGATCCGACGGATGATAATACTTTTTAGGCTTTTTAAAGTTGCCCCACTTTTTAATAGATCCTCTACCGTGTTATGTATTGTAATTTGTTTCAAATTTTTTGTTATTAATATATATCACTTCTGACCGAAAAAATAAATAAAAATATCATGCACCTGTGCATTTATGATAGTTAATACAGTAAATAAAAATATCATGCACTTGTGTAACATATTCCACATAAACCCACAAATAGCATGTTGTATCATCTTGATTTGTGTTCTGATAGGTAATGTTTTCCTTTAACCCTCCAGCTTCATAATCTCCAAATATGATTTACCATCAAGCTTTTGAGCAAAATACCCCTTAAAGTATTCCTCAAGGGGGATCCGCTTGAAGTTTGCTACCTTATGTTTTGCAACAAGGCTTTTTGCAGGGCCTAATACTGTAGCAATATTAGAGCAGTAGAATGTTGCGACCGACAACCTCTCACTATGTGCGTTCACTATTGCTCGATGCTCTTGTAGACACCATTACTTACAATCTGCAAAACACGCTTTAGTAAATAAAGAGAGAATACAACTAAAAGAAATTTCAATAGCTTATGAGTTGGTTTGATATGGATTATAGGTTTGTGTTCTCTAAACGGGTCTAAAAGGTCAAATGCAACTTTTTAACTAAAAGTAAAAATGTTGATGTTACTCAAAGTCAAATTTTTAAGGTGTTATACAAACTCCTTAGTAATCTAATTCATAAAAATGGGACATGCTTGTAATAGTTAGTCTACAAGAAGTGTAAAAAATGCTTAAGACTCGTTCTGACTGTGTGACAAACCCATCTCTCCACCTTGAAATCAATTTTAATTACCTCCATTATGTCACCAAGATTGACTACCAAGGCATTTGGTAGAGGTTTAATGGTTACCCACTTTCCGTCTTTTCGAATTTCTAGTCCATCGGTTGTGTTTAGTTGATAGAGAATGGTCAAAGCATCTGCATCGGAATGCGGTGAGAGTCCCATAGCCATATCTGGCTGGGGACATGGAGGATAATGATTCATTCTCATCGACTGAAAGCCATCCTGAAATAGCTCAGTAATTTCCTCCTTGTCCATTTCTAGTGCCTTGCCCATTTGGCCCAATATCGCCGATGCTAGCTTTTTTATTTCCACACAGTAAGCTTCCAATGTTTGTCTACAAATGTTTTTTCATAAAGTTTTAGAAGAAAGGTATTACCAAAGTGTGTCGTACAAAAAAAATATCGAACTTCAAAAAGTCGGTTAGGCGTCTTCTTTTTTTCTTTGTGGTCGGAGAACACATGAGTAAGGCATGTCATTTTTATCCTTGTAGTACATTGCAAGTAAAACATTCATAATAGGGAGTAACTTTCTTTAGGAAAAGCAAAGCCACCCTAAGAGTTGAAACAGCCCGGGAATAAAATCGTAGACCTCCTTAGGAGAAACCCAAGCTTTTAGCGCTTTGCTACCCTATGGGATGAGTTCACTTTTGACTGTGCATCTTGAAAGTAACTTATTTGATTAAGTTTTAGTGTTTGAGTAGCCTAGCTACCTCTGATTATTTAGTTCTATAGGAGTCCAATAATTAGTTTTATATTAGTTGCAAAAAGTAAACCTGAGGATGAGAGGCAACTTTTGAAATAGTTGGGATTTTCAAAGATTGTGTGGAAGAGTTGTTATGTAAAACAGGTCGCACCAGTCAAGCTTATGCTCCTTTGATACAACAAACAACTGACCGAAACCTTCATTGTTGTCTTTTTCCTGCCAAAGCTTCTTTTTCTCCTCCATTGGAAGGTTGAAGAAGTTCAACACGTCCCTCTTGAAATCGGCTAACAAAGACTCACTTATTCCATGATTAATAACCTGCTTTCATCAAATTATTTATGTACTGAATCTGTCGCTTGTGATAATTTAACACATACACATATGCACATCAAAACACATATTAAAAGGTTTCCAACGTTTACACTATTTGAGATACAAGTGGACAACAAACATACATGAATAAGCTTTGTAAAAACAAAATCTAAGTATCACTGGATTTGTATATGTCAACATAGAATGCTTAGTCATAGCAAAACTCTATAAGTAGATTCAGATACACATGCATGTCGACTTAGATTTGATCTATAAATGTGATGAAACGAACTTCTATGTACAAGTGATGGAACATGATACAATTAGCAAAGTAATTGGAGGATGTTAAAAGCAAGGCTATTAAGATCTAGATCTTACTATGGATCGTTTTTATCTTTGTAAGATCAGAATCGTAAGATCAGACCAAGATCAAAAGATCCTACTTAAATGTTCAAATATCTATACATGGAGTAATTCATAACTAAAACTGATAATATAACAAAATTATGAAAAAAGAAGAGTTCAAAAAGATATAACATAATGGAAATGAAACTATAACGTGGGTTTAAAAATACCAATTTGTCTAATCAGTGATTCAGGACGATTAATTTTCTAGTCTAAAAATCTATATATTTTACGCTTTATGACATTTATGGTTGCTAATGCTTGTTAATTATTCAACTTTAAGAAAATACATTCGTTTATAGTTCCTTTGATTAAAATGTTTAAGGGAAGTAGAATCGGATGGAATCTTACGATCCTATAGTAAGATCGAAATCATTTATAAGATCCTACAGAGGATCGATTCGTTTTCGCTTAATAGAATCGTAAACTCGTACGATCTTAATAGCTAGATCGAGATCTTAACATCTATAGTTAAAAGAACTCATCATTACATGGGTAAAATTAGTTTCCAGGCATACTTAATTACTATACATATAAGTAAAAAGCATTGTTATATTCTCCTACATTTTATTCCTACTCGTCCTCCTACCCATATAAAAATATTACAAATGTTTTCTACTTCTCTTCATCTGAACTGTCGGTTTTTTTCACGTATTAGGATTTTGTAAGTAGAAGGATATGTAGGAATATCATTTCTCATAAATAAAATATATCATGACCAGAAATATATGATACTCATTATCAACTCTGGATATTGTAATTTCTACAGAAAATCAAAATCATAAGAATCATCACAAAATAATAATTAAAATAGTGGACGAAACTTGTTTTAGCATTAATAACTAGACTTTAAGAAGGCTAATGAACCTGGAAGAAGCCCCATTCCTTAGAAGCTGTATGAAGCTTATTGAGCTCAGACGAATAAACCACCAAGATTCAGCAGTGTTCGCAAACAACTTTTGAAGATCAATGACCGGCACAGATGGAGTAAACACATCATCACATGATAAGAGCAGCTGATCCTGATCACGTTGGTGCGCATATTCAGGTGGGATTTGTGTGATGGATTGCTTAGCAAGTTCTTGAACGCTTGGTACAGTCCGTGATCTCCCCAAGTTAATTGCTTCCTCCTTGTGGTTTTCCATTGACATGATTTAAGAATACGAGTGTACATTGTATGGTATCTTTGGATTATATATAAGGCAAGTGTCTTATTCATTTTAGAAAAGTAATTTCTTTCATTGTCAGTACCCTACTAACGGATTAATATATTATTATATATGAATGACTTTGCAAGTTTAGTACAGTATATATGAATGACTTTGCCCTACGAACGGATTAATATATAGTATATATGAACGGATTAGACAAAAATACTTGTGTGTTCTTCCCCCTTAATATTGTTGTTCTTAAATTTACACCTGATTGCTAAACTAAAACTAGAACTCAAGAGTAGCGGCCATATACACAAAACTAGATCTTCATAATTCAAATTGGTTTTCTATTTCAGTTAGGGAAATATTCGCGCTTGGGGAATTTCATAATTTCAGTTATTCTCGGTGAACTCATCTTTGACTTTCGCCATAGTTTTTAGGACATTTTAAAGTTTCGTATTCAGTTTGGCCATGCTTTTCGAGACATTTTTAAGTTTCGTCGGTTGTTCCCCCAAATTAAAAGTTTCACACATGTACTCTAAGCTACTACTCCTAACAAACAAATCCTAGAGTATTGTCATACAAAGATATACTCAGCAATTTACTATCATGCTAATATTGGTAAACATTAAAAGAAAAAGTTATGATTATACGGTGTGTACATGCGTAACTTACTATATTGTTTTCAGAAGAAAAAAAGTTGTGTATGCGGATATGAGAATAAGTTTTGAAAGTTTGTAATAAAAGATAGAAAATTCAAACGGGATATAAGAAAAGTATATTTATTGACTTGAACCCTTTTTTAACTCATTCTGCCAATTTTTTCTTAGATTTGATTAATTCTTAAGAAAATGACATATTGTATATTACCCGTATCATTTGGTTTCGTTCTAATATTGCATATTTGTATTACACGCTCACAACTTTTTAATAGTCTTCGCCTCCCATAGATTTTCACTTAAAATAGAATTTAGTCTACCAAAAACAACTAAGATACTTATATATATATATATATATATATATATATATATATATATATATATATATATATATATATATATATATATATATATATATATATATATATATATATATATATATATATATATATTTAAAACGACAACTTTATAAATGAAAAAGCTGCAAGAGGCTAGAAAAGTTCTGAAAGCGAAGTAAGGATGTTGAAGCCAACTATCCCAACTAAAATTACTTTTACATCTAGCTTGAATCCAAATAAATGAACGAGTAACTATGTCATCGAAAAGGACATTTCTTCGAGGCTTCTGAGTCGAAAAAATAAGTTGATTACGAAAATTCCATATACTCCACCAGGCGACCAAGAAAATACCTTCAAGGAGACTTTTAAGTTTGGACTCCAATCGAATCGAATTAAACCAAGCTAGCCATTCCGCATAAGAACCAACTTGCATCCAAGAAATATTCCACCACCGACAAATAAGACGACTAACATCCCGGGCAACTTCACAAAGGAAAAACAGGTGGGACAAATCTTCAATCTCCGTCTCATAAACTGGGCAGCAATTATGATGAATAAAAATACCTCTTCGAGCCAAATTGTCCCTAGTAGGAAGACGGTCATGACGAAGTTTCCATGCAAAAATGTTAACTTTGATAGGAATTAGTTTTACCCATCTGGTAGCAACTAGATCTTTAGGAAGGAACACCTCGTCAATGAGGTTTCGAGCATCTTTCACGCAAAACCTCCCTTCTCCATTTAAATCCCATATCCAACGATCATCGACATTAGAAAGCATAACCGTCTCAACTAACGATTGAAGTTGCTCAAGTTGTTGAGTTTCCGCACCACCGCGAACAACACGCCTAAAAGTAAAAGAAATAGATCCTTGGATTTTCTCAGCTACCGTACACTCTTTACAAGTCTCCAAAGCAAATAAACGAGGGAAAAGCAAACATAGCCGAGACTCTCCTAACCAAACGTCACTCCAAAACAGAGTGTTACTACCAGATCCAATACGAATTTTGCAATGTCCAAGAAGATCAACACCTTGAGATTTCAAAACATTAACCTCCTTAAGAATCACACTCCTAGGCAAAGAAGGGAATGAAGAAAGAACCTGCATATTGCTCCCATGCAAAGCATTAATGATACGAAACCAAAGCGAACCATCATGTGATATAAATCTCCACACCCATTTAAAGAGAAGTGCCCTATTCAACGCATAGAAATTGTTCACTCCCAACCCTCCATGTTTTTTAGAAGCAAGAACCTTAGTCCACTTAATCCAAGTAACCTTCCTCTCCTGACCTTGGACACCATTAAAGAAATTTCGACGTAAAGATTCCATTATATTTAACACGGATTTTGGAACCTTATACATCGACATGCTGTAAATAGGTGTAGAGCCCAAGACCGACTTTAAGAGCGTGAGACGGCCTCCAATAGAAAGAGTATTAAGTTTTCATTTAGACAACCTAGCCTTAATTTTACCAATAGAATCATCCCACGCATTAACTTTCGACATACTACCTCCAATAGTGACTCCTAAGTACTTAAATGGAAGTTTTAAAACCCCACAACCCAGGAAACCAGCCGCATGGGATATCATATCATTAGAAACACCAACTCCAAGTAAGTGACTTTTCTTAAGGTTAATCCCTAAACCAGATGCCATCGAGAAACAATTGAGCATATACATGATACTTCGTAAATTATCATTAGACCATTCTCCAATGAAAATGGCATCGTCCGCATAGAAAAGGTGAGAGAGAGTAAGAGAGGAGTCAACCTTTATACCTTTAAAAAACCCTTCATCAGCTGCCCTCGAAAAAGAAAGATGAAGTGACTCCATTACCAGGATGAAAAGGTATGGAGCAACTGGATCGCCTTGTTTTAAGCCACAATGAAAATGAAATTCATAAGTGGGACTTCCGTTAACTAAAATAGACGCCATACCAGAAGACATAATCCCTTTGATCCAAGCCCTCCATTTAACTCCAAAACCAAATGCATCGAGAACGTCATCCAAATAATCCCATCGGATGGAATCATATGCTTTAGCAAAGTCAGCTTTAAAAACCATCGCATTATGTTTTTTCCGTTTACACCAAGAAAGAATCTCATCAATAATGAAAGGCCCATCAAGAATTTGCCTATTAGGAAGAAAAGCCGTTTGCACATCCGAAATAAGCTCCGAAATAATAACCGAAAGTCGTCTGGCTAAGATTTTAGTCACAACCTTATAAAGACTCCCAATTAGGCTGATAGGACGATAATCACTCACAAATTTAGGATCTTGAACCTTCGGGATGAGAGAAATAAAAGCAGAGTTACATCCTCTAGTAAACGTGTTGTGAGAAAAGAACCATCCCACCGCAATACACATATCCGGCCCAACTATATCCCAAAATTTTCGAAAGAGTTCAAAAGAAAAACCATCAGGCCCAGGTGATTTATTTGTACTACAATCCCATACCGCATTCATAATTTCTTGATAGTACCTCCCACTAATTCTTCACCTCAAATAAGATTCAATCTTTAGAAAATACCTTATATATTTAGGCATTTAGCAGCCTCATTTTTATTTTGACATGAAGCAGCCTCATATTTATTAATATATAAAATCAACTTAGGGGTGTTTCCTTATCGTGCTCAGAAATTCTTGATAGTACGCACCTCGAATATTATAGTAGCCACATTCAAAATCAACCAACGAAACTTTATATTAATAAAAGTTTTGGACTTATTAATAGTGTACGCCCCGACCTATTCATCGTGTCAATTAAGCTTTAAGGGGCTGTTTGGTTCCCAATCTTAAAATACCATGTATTTTAATTTCAACCAATTCTTAATTTCAACGTTTATAAAATCAACTCACGACATGTTTGGTTTGCAAGATATGTGTTATAGGATTCCCGATATGTAAAAAGTAAATGACAATATTGTCCTTTATTGTGCCATCATCTTCATCAACAAATAAGAAACCCACAAAAAAGAAAGAAGTTGTTGCAAGAAATATAGTGTGAATTTCCATCAACAAAATCTCTTTTATTGTATAAATCCAAACATGAGAAGAAAAGAACCATACCAACAAAAATAGATTTGGTAATCCCTAACCCGAAATGAATTTTTCAAACAAGTCTTACAAATAAAATTCAAATTTTGCAAGGGCTATTGAAATTTGTAATAAGATAATCACCAACACCACACCTAGATCTATAACAAAACATGACATTTTTGTATGATGTAAAGAAAAAATTGATTTTCAATCGGAATCAACCATCTATTGATTTGAACGTTTATGTAAAAGAAAATCATATTTCTAAAGAATATTGTGTTATCAATCATTAAAATGGAAAAAGAAAATGCTACATTAATTGATGAAGAAGAAGCTCAAGAATAAAAAATGAAGTTGATATTTGTTGCAGGGAAGGATAGAGATAGAGATGAGGTGGGATTGTTTTTTATTTTGGGGTATTAATGACTTTTGTGAAAATATTACTCGTGTGGCCCCACCAAATTCTAAATGTATCCTCTACCAGGCGGATTATTAACCCCACGTTTTGAAGAGTTTCAAATGCAAAACCACCTTTTATTTTCTAAACCAAACGGGCAACTACAAGGAAATTCAAATTTAAAACCCACAAAAACCAATGAATAATGACCAACCAAACAGCCCCTTAGCTTATGCAAAACACCTTGAATGTTTGAGTTTAAACAATATTGTATTTTTTTTTTATTATTATTTTTTTTTTTTGGTTTATGTCATACACTCATACAATAAACGTGTATTTTCTCAAATGCACCGTTATAGTACATGTAACCAAAGTATTACATATGTAATACGTTAACTTTCATTTTTATACCAATATGATATGTGGCCATGTGAGTTATCGGTAAATCGGCTAACCGGTTAAAAAGTGATTTTTTTGAGCAAATATGGTCCTTTGCTATATGTTTCTTTTGCAAAATAGTCCTTGCTAAATAATCTTTTTGCAAAGTTGGGCCTTGTTTTTAAATTTACAAAACTGGTTCCTATGCAAATTAATTATTACAAATTTAATCCTTAGATTATTTTTTAGCACTACGTCTTTACTTTAAAAGTGAAAAACATTATTTGATATAATTAAGGATAAAAAATTCTATGTTATATAAAAAAGTTCGCGCAAGGACCATTTTCGCAAAAATGACTAAAGTTTTTCTGGCTAATAAGCAAAATCATGCTATTAATAAAAAAAGATATTCAAAAAAAATTACATAAGGACCAAATTTTAAAAAATATATATATATATCGCACAAAGGACCATTTTGTAATATAACTTGTGATATTTGTAATATAACTTGTAATATAATCGGTTTGTATCATATTGGTACAAAAATGAAAGTTAACATATCACACGAGTAATATTTTGGGTACACGTACCACAACGGTATATTTGAGAAAATAAACGTCTATTTTGTGGCTTAAACCCAATTATATATGCCATCATTGTTAAAATAAAGATACGTTGCATCTAAGGGTGTCAAATGGGTTGACCCGACCCGACCCGAACCCGATAAAGCCTTATAGGGTCGGGTTTATTCGAGTTCAACTTGGCTTATCGGGTATATCGGGTCAACCCGACCAACCCGATAACCTTATAGGGTCGGGTTAGGGTTATTTTTTCATATTTTATCGGGTTCGGGTTCAACCCGATAACTCGATAATATGTATAAGGCTTTCTATTTTTTCCTTCATTTTAGGCCAAATAAAATCTAACCCAATAGTTGTGAAATCGTGAACTGTACCTTGAATTGGTCAAGCATCGACAAAAACGTTTTTTGTTTAAATGGCATTTGCCTACTGCAGCTTCATTGTTTATGAATGAGGACCTTGCAAACTTGGTAATTATGCTTTTTTTATCTAGCGAGCTAACATTCACTTGTTATCTAGCTGCACTAACATTGTTAATTTTTATCGAGCATGCCGCACTCATTTTTTTTCCTTACCGCACTTTTGTTTTCTTATCGCACTTGTTTTTGAAGTCAAGTATTCTATCTTAGGCTACTGCACTTTTCTTTACATGTCACATATTATTATGAATTCACAAAAAATAATGAATGGTCACTTTATCAAATAACTCACATCACATGATTTAATGGATTCACATATTCTCATTTAATAGAATCACATATTGTTACTATTAGCTAAGACACAATAAACTAATTTAACCCAAATATCAGATCTAGTTACCAAAACGTGTACAATGTCTGTATAAGCCAATTTTATTAAATTGTGCTTTATTTTATGTTAGAGCCAAGCATACTTGCCACAACCCGATACCAACCCGAATCAACCCGACCCGTTTGGACCCGAAACCTAATAACCCGATAGCTTATAAGGTCGGGTTAGGGTCAAATTTTGAGACACCACAACCCGAATCAACCCGACCCGATAAACCCGATAACCCGAAAACCCGACCCGATAACACCCCTAGTTGTATCTGATAGGATATATAAGAATCTTATCTCTTTGACAAGCTGGTCATGCAAGTTGCACTACAAATGCCAAGATGAAATGCCTATAAAAGGCAATGATGCATGCTTCATTTCTTCATCCCATCTCAAAGCAACACATAGGAGTGTTCTTTGTATTTCTCTCTTTCTCTAGTAGTCTTTGAGTTAATTAAAGAGTTTGTGTGATACCTCCTAATTACAAGAGATTTAAATGTGTTTATCATTGTAATTAGAGAGAAGATGTAACTCCTAATTTTTCATCATAGTGAAACGTATCTTTCCTTGCCCGTAGTTTTTACCTTATTTGGGTTTTCCACGTTATATTTGTGTGTCATCTTTTATTATATTTCATATTTTAGTTGTGTGTTTGCTTCAATCCGGTGTCACTTTTTTCCGAGAATCATGATTCATAATTGAAATATATATTCAGGAATACACGATGAAATTTTTTATAATCATAAATGTGACATAAATCATAAAACTTGGACTTTAATTACGCATTTCGCTAAATAAGAAGCTTTTTTGAGGTAGTATACAACTAACTATCCCAAACATATTACTGTATCTCACAGCTACAGAATCAGATTACCATAAGTCCAAAACCAGATTCACTTTATTAAAACACGAAAAATTATCTGAGAATAAGTTTAACGTCGCACATCCAAACACCCTCATATCCATTTGCATATTACAAGATTATTATATTGAAAATATTAGGCCATGAAAATAGTGCCAGTGTGGCTCATACCTGGTGCTTATGATTTGTAAGTGGGCGCAACTCGAGCCATGGACAACCACTTATTGTAGGACCAAGAACTCGATATTCTGTAACAGCCTCTTGGGAAGCTTCTAAACCTAGCCATAAGCCAACATTACCCTCTCAGCTTTCCCTCCGTTAAGCAGAACCTGTAACCAATCACAAATAAGACTTCATGGTCTTTTTCATATATTTTTGTCAGCGACAATATAAAGAAGCATAAGGACGACAAGAGACCTTCTTAAGAGAGGCACAAATCAAACCTTCCTTTTCCTTTGGGGTACCTATGACCAGTGCCCACTACTTTTGATATGTAGTTTCACATGCATCATGCCATGCCTATAAATTATAATGGATAGCGTTAGCATGATAAGGAATTCAGTGTCATCATACAATGATTACCAGTTTAGGGCCCTCATCATAATCATAACATAATGCTGCAGCTGCCGGGGCATCCATACTGTTATGAACGGCCATATTCCCCTAGATCATGTATACAAATACAGATAATCAGAGAAAATAGCCTACAAAAACAGCCTATCAGGAGAAAGTTTGGGCTAAAAAAACAACCCTACCCGCACCTTTGGTGGCTCGTTCAGAACAAGTAGAGCAGAGTCCTAAAGTTTCAGAACAAAATGATCAATGAACACAACATACAGCATACCAAACTACAAAGATTACAATCCTACAGATTTCATACAAAAGAAAAAAACTGTATCACATAACACGAAATGTATTAAAGCTAACGGCATACCTTGTACATGACAAACCTTTGCAAATATTGTATCTCGTCTGCATTTGGACATAGAGGTGCACTTGGTATGGTATCAAATCACCTAGAAATTCCAGATTTTTATGATTCTACTCAACCATAAACCAACTATACTCGGAAAGAGAACTGACTACCTTTACAAATCAAAACTGCTAATACAGCACAATTTGAAAGAGAACGAACTAACACAATAACATCATAGAAAAAAAATATATAAATAAAAATAATAAAAAATAAATAAATAAATAAATTCCAATGTTACAAGATGAATAAAACATCTTTTAGAATTGGTATCACAACTTAAGAGCTGCTATGGCCTCCAGTTTAAAATCAAACCTCATACCCAAAACTCTCCTCACCTCAGCTGGGGTAAGTCTCCATGTCATGGGTCCTGCATTTTCACCCCAGAAGTCCAAAATCTCCGACACCTTCTCTAAGTTAAGAATTGTTGCCATTTGGGTTAACCGAGCAGACTTATCCCTAACGGTCCTCTGGGTCATGCTAGAGAAATAGCTAACCAAAGCCCTCACATCTCGGTCCAGTTGCAGACCGCCAAGCTGACTGAATCCTTTTTGCATCATGATAACCTCAAGCCTTTTGACAATACAGTTTATCACTAAATGGACAAATGAGTCGAATTGTTGGAGGTCATTAAGGGCTGGAGCCATCCTGAGTTGGTTTCAACAGCATGAAGTCTTTGGACCCATGGGTCATTTACTTCGTTTTCTGCATATTCTTCTTCTGAAAGCTCGTAACTGACAGTTGCTACACTGTCTAAAACAGGTCAGATTTGGTGTGTCACGGTACTGACAAGCTGCTCTAACCCGGAAACTAAAGCCGTCTTGAAGCCGTTGCTCATCTCTCCTAACTCAGATAAACATGACTTGATCCTTTCTCTATCGGTACGAGCAGGATATACCTGATAAAACCAACAATGTAAAAGATGATTCTCAAACATACCAAGCGTTTACACAGTAACAGTTACCATTTCATTTTATTCTTTTTTTGCAAGCAAAAATAACAAAGATTAATCTTTGCAGATAATTACAATCTCATTTCTAATCATCTTGATTAGATGTAAATGTTATGAAAACGATACATAACAGTGGACTGTGTCACTTGAAATCTGAGTTCAGGAATTAAAACTCATTTGAAGTAAAGAATTTTGAACATGTTACTAGCATGTCAAAGACTTAAAATCGCTGAATAGGTCGAACAAGGAAAAGTATAAATTTTTCCCATATGACCCAAACTAGCATACTACTTCCTGACTTCTTAATTTGTCACCCTAACTCAAGTCTGCTACCCTAAAACCAAATAATACTTCTTATATAGAGACATTGAAATTGATATTCATTGTGATGTCAAACAATTTGTCAGCAACTTGATAAGCAGTGAAAGTAGAGAGCAACTAAATCAACCAAAAACAGAACCAACCTTGAGACAGCACACATATCTATTATGGTATAGATTTGTAATCAATACTCACATTGACTACTGACCCCTCTGATCTAGAGTACTAGAAAAGCACATCCGAGATAACTAATAACAAATCTTAGCACCGTGTCAGGTCACCAAAGGTTCCGATGAATCCAATATTCAAGCATCCACAGCCATCATCATAGCCAAAACATGTATCATAAAGAATCCACTAGAATAGCCATCGCCAAAGATGTCTTAACAGTGCTCAAAGAGTAGACAGAAGTCCTAGTACTGATGCAGGGGAATCTGGTTTTCATTTAGCATGATAAGATAGTATATACGAGTTTTAAGATAGCTAGCATCTGAACTTAGCTAATGGGGTTGCACATTGAGTCCGGCTATGTCTGATGTAGTTTAACAGTGGGGGCCTCATATGTATTACTTTCATAATAGACCTGTGGGTATTGTGACCAATGAGTTAAATAATATTGTGCCTACCCAACTCGGAGAGGCATAGATACTTTGGTTTGCAAAGGGAAGTAGATAACTAATGAAGCTGTAGTATGGTATGCGCAGTGCTGGATCTATGGATTATAAGTATGATACACATAGAAATCGTAGATTAAAACTGACGAGAGCGTTAAATTTGGTTGGCTTGTACACCAACTTTTCAGCTTTGCAGTAACCTATTATATAACAGAACACAGGATCATATTATATACTCCATGGCTGCTTGTAGAACTCACTGAACTAGCTTTGATAAAGTAAACAAGTTAATCATTTACGTACCCATGTGTTCAGTCTTCTTTTGGAGTTGTGAAGAATACGTATGAATAGACGCACTTCCTGAACCTACTATACTTTCATAAGAATATTCTAAAATTCTAATGTTCATGTCAATTGTCAAAAGGCACTAGATTACCCCATTTAAGAAAACTATGCTAATCTTACCATATATCAAATTTCTTATCTGCTAAGGGAAACTATATTTTAGTAAACTTGCATAAACATGAACAGTAATGAGTCACTTGCAATGTTCTTACTTATATGAAACACAAAACAATAGCAGTTAACATGTAAGTTTGATGACGAGTAGTCACCTCAGCACATTGCTCTTCAATCTCATGACATAGTTTCAAGGCATACTCGCTGCTCACATCCATGTTATTCAAGGAAGTAGCAATATCGATTCCAGTCTTCTGTGTTGGTGGTGTTTTCCCAGAACAGGGTTAGATAATCAACTTCAGCATAAACAAATACCACTAGGTGGTTACCGGATATCACTTGGAATCGTGTGATCACTTTCCAAAGTAAACTATTCGACCCTAATGCCTGGGTTACACGAATATCTACTTGGGATAAGACCAAATGCAGTTATAGAATTAGGCACAATTCAATAACCCTTGCGCTTATAAGTGCTTAGTGTTTTCTGTGTTCTTCATGCATAATCGATATCCTATTTATAGGACATTACTCTCACCGCTCAAATGGAATTATGAGGATTAATCGCCCATTAATCACCTCATAACTATCCCCATTATAGTTGTTAGTGGTTACATGACCAATTAAACATGGTCATTAAGCGCTTGTAATCGCCATTTAGCAAGATCTTTAACACTAGCAAGATTTCATACCTCTAGCGATTTTCATAGCACTTTAGTGGAAACATCGTTATCGGTGGAAACCACAAGCAAGATTTTCCACAAGCAAGACTTTCTACTAGTACTACCGATACAAACCACTATAAGAGTCGGGTGTTCATGGACCTTATGGGTGTACACTGCACTCTCCTAACCCATTACAAGGTGTGAACTAATCCCACAAGTGCACTAAATTTTCCAACAATCCTCCCAAATTTAGTTCATTTCTTTGCATGAAAAATAAACATCAAACAAAACATGTGCATAAACGAAATGTCCTCGATGATTGAATTTCCATCTTAGTAAATTACACGCTCAAATATTCGAGAATCGTGGTGTTCTAAGAATTGAACCCTTCAACCCATTTGAATACCAAGATAAAATACACAAGTTTTCAAACACTTATCGCTCCCCGACACTATACAAGCCATGTGTCCATATCCAAATTCATAAATGTTGTAAAAGCTAAAGTCCAAAGCTTCCAAGCGGCAAAACTTCAACATTTACATAGATGGTTCCTCTTTAGTCATGCTCCCGCCAAGCACTTTTCAAAAAAATTAACCATTAAGTAAAGACTTCATCCTCCTTTCACAGTTCCGAGCACAAACTTGGGATGTAAATAAAACATGTGCTCCACCAATCGAATGTTCTTTTCCACATTGAACTCGCTCCCAAGTTTCCTTAGGAGGAGTCAGGTGTCCTAGCATTCAAGGACTAAGTTGGACTTAAACCCATCCCTTTAGCAGACTTTATAACCAAGTCTCTAGCCAAACCCTTCGCAAGTGATCGGCTAAGTTCTGCTGAGATCTCACAAACTCTATAGATATCACCCCATTCATGATAAGCTCACGAATCATGCTATGTCCGAAACCTAAGTGTCTAGACTTACCATTGTACATTTGGCTATAAGCCTTAGCCAATGTAGTCGCACTATCTAACGGATAGAAATAGGTGCTATAGGTTTAGGCCACAATGGAATCTCAAGAAGCAAGTTTTTCAACCATTCACTTCTTTACCAGTAATTGCTAGAGCCACAAATTCGATTCCATTGTTGAACCGGTGATGTAAGTTTGTTTCTTGGATGCCCAAGAAATTGCACCTCCACCAAGTAGGAACACCCGACCCATTGGTAGACGAATTGTCTTCATTGTTATCGATCCAACTTGCATCGGTGTAACCTTCCAACACCGATGGGTAACCAGATATGAGACTGTAATCCATAGTTCTCTTCAAATACTTCAAGACTTTTGAATCGCTCACGCTGATGAGCACTAGGATTACTAGTATACCGCTCAATTTTCCCACCGCAAAACCAATATCGTGCCTTGTACAAGTCATGGCATACATCGAAGCCAATTACCCTAGAATACTCAAGTTGAGATACACCTTGCCATGATTAGGCATCGACTTCTCACAGTATCCATAGGTGTACTCATCTGAGTACAATCAAAGTAATTGAATTTCCTCGTACCTTCTCAATATAATGAGACCGAGAGATAGAAATTCTTTACTTTCATGTTTAATCCTTATACCAAGGATAACATCGCCTCCCCATGTCCTTCATGGAGAACCTTGATGACAAAAACTCCTTTGTCGTCAACTGATTTTGATCGCCAAAGATCAACATGTCATCAACATATAGACAAATGATGACTCCTTTACCGATTCATCAAATTTGCTATATACACATTTGTCGACTTGTTAAGAACATAACCACTAGACAAAACCACTTCATCAAATTTTGATGCCATTGCTTAGGTGCCCGCTTTAGTCCATAAAGAGACTTAATCGCTTTACACACCTTGTTTTCATTGCCGTGCATGATGAAGCCCGAGGTTGGTTCATATAAACCTCCTCTTCCAATTCACCATTCAAGAAAGTTGTCTTCACATCCATCCGTGAATAACCGATTGTGAATAGATGCCATAGCAATCGCCAGCCTTATGGTAACGACACGTGCCACGTGGGCATAAGTATCAAAATAGTCTATCCGACTTTTGTTTAAAGCCCCGAATGACTAGTCTAGCCTTGAACTTTTCAATAGTTCCATCTACCTTCATTTTCCTTTTGAAAATCCATTTGCAACCCAATGGTTTGCAACGGTGGTAGATCAACCAACACCAAGTGTTGTTACCCACGATGGAATCCATCTCATCATTTATTGCTTCTTTCCGTAAAGCAATATCCGGGACTTCATTGCTTTTCAAATATTTTGGGATCATCCTCAACAATGAAGCAATAGGAGTATTGGTCGAGACCTCATCCCTAGTTCCTTCAACTAAGTATAGTTGAAACTCGTGTCCAAATGACTTTGAGTCTCGACCCTTTTGCTCTTCCCGAGCACGAGTTCGAGTTGAACCACAACCTCATCGTGACCACCGATGGTTCATCATCGGGACCTCGATACACCAAAGGTCATGAGTTCCATTAGGAATCCTCGACTTGGTCTTGGACCGATGAGAATCTATTCTCATCAAAGTTTGCATCCCTTGATTCAATTATTGAGTTAATCGAAACATATTCATTAGGTTCAATAACATAGAACCTAAAAGCCTTGGAATGCTCAAGATATCCAACAAAGATGCAACAATGCCTCTTTCACCCAAAGTTTTCATCTTTGGATCGTGGATTCTTACAACAATTTCTACAACCCCAAACCTTGAGATAGTTCAGTTGGGTTTCCTTTTAGTCCGAGAGTTCATAGGGGTAACCTTGTTCCTTTTGTTGGGAAACCTATTTAATAAATAGCAAGTCATATCATAGCTTCACCCCGAACCCTTGACTCACCTGAATAGGACAACATGGAATTAACCATCTCCTTCAAAGACCGCTGTTTTCCTTTCCGAAATACCATTTTCTTGAGGAGTATAAGGGCGATCGTTTCATGGATTATTCCAACAGATCGAAAGTATTGAGTATCCATGTACTCACCTCCCTATCGATCCTTAATCTTTTGATCAAAGACCCAAGTTGTAATTCAACTTCGCTTTAAACACTTTGAATTTATCTAATGCTTCATCCTTGGTATGTAATGTATAGACATAACAAAATCTAGAAGCATCATCAATAAATGTCACAGTACTTCTTATTCCCCAAAGAAGGAGTGGCATGCAAATCACACAGTCACCGTGTATCGCCTCAAGAGCTTAGTCTCACGACTAACACCCCGAAAGGGTTTCTTGGTTATCTTGGTCAACATGCAAGTTTTACACATTTCGTTGTCCATGTCAAAAGCGAGGATTAAACCATCCCTAGACATATCTTGCATCCTTTATAGTGAACATGACCAAGTCTAGCATGCCAAAGGGTAGAATCACCGTCATATGTGGTCACAAAAGTCAAATAACACTATCGGTGGTAACATTAAGTCCGAACATTTGATTACATAAATAACCAAAACCAATAAAAACACCATGCTTAGAAAGCACAAATTTATCGATTCAATAACTTGTTTATATCCATGATTATTCAAAACACTACTTGAAACCAAGTTCTTCCTTATATCGGGAACATGAATAACATTAAACAAAGTTACAATCTTTCCGAACTAAACTTAAGATCTACACAACCACGACCATGCACCAAGGTGTTGACTCATTTCCCATGTGAAGAATAGAACCATCATTCAAAGACTCATAAGTCTTGAACCAACTTCTATCTTTACACACATGAACTGTTGCACGAGTCAACCCACCACGCAACATCATCATCCTGCACATAAAAAGATTCAGATACATATGTAACATAATAACCGAAAAGACTTATTAAACATATTTCACCTTTCAGGTGAGTTGGTTGAACCACCACCCCCGAACCATTAGTGCTCGATCCATTGGCTTTACCACCAACTTTAACACCTTGCGGCCCCTTTAATGTGACCGGCCTTGCCACATTTCCAACAAGTAGGTGTTGCCTTCTTGTTAGGATCTCCTTGTGTTGTCATGATACTAAGGCTTGCCTTTGTTGTCATTGTACCGTGGAGTTGTTATGCTCCACCATATTGACAACAGATGGTCCATCAAGATTGCCACTCTTTGGCTTGTCATTATCCCGCACCTTGAGAGATTCTCAATGTGCGATGATCGCCTAACTCAACAAGAGTCAACCTCCTTCATATGTTTCAAGGTATGCTTGAAATCTTTCCATGAAGGAGGAGTTTATCAATGACACAAGAGACTTTGATAGCCTCATCCATGTTCATATGGTGTTGTGTAAACCTTCCAGTATTCCAAGAAGTTCATTGTATTGTTCCATGACCGGTCTTGAATCGGTCATTTTGTAATTTGTGAAATTACTTACAAGAAACTTCTTACTGATGCATCCTCACCATATATTTGCATCCAAGGAATCCCACAGTTCTTGAAGATTCAAAGTTCGATAAATATCAAACAGAGAATCGACATACCATTCGAATAAGACCTCTGCATATGTAGTCATCATTCTCCCATTTGCTCCTCCTCCGGATCCGCTCCACGAGAGCATCATCCCCATCATCGTGAATAGGTGTTGTTAGCACATACACGCACTCATGCTTGACAGAAGTGCATCTTCTTCGCCACCTCCTAAAGTCCACCCTTCAAACTTATCCAAATTTTAGCAAAGTTTGAAGCCATGTGTTTCATTGCGGCAGACCATTGATTATCACAAAATAGTTTACTTTGATTGTTGGTGGTGTTTTCCCGCAGCAGGTTAGATAATCAACTTCAAGAGAAACAAATACCACTAGGTGGTTACCGGATATCACTTGGAATCGTGATCACTTTCCAAAGTAAACTATTCGACCCTAATGCCCGGGTTACACGAATATCTACTGGGATAAGACCAAATGCGCTATAGAATTAGGCACAATTCAATAACCCTTGCGCTTATAAGTGCTTAGTGTTTTCTCGTGTTTCTTCATGCATAATCGACATCCTATTTATAGGACATTACTCTCACCGCTCAAATGGAATTATGAGGATTAATCGCCCATTAATCACCCTCATAACTATCCCCATTATAGTCATTAGTGGTTACATGACCAATTAAACATGGTCATTAAGCAGCTTAGAATCGCCATTTAGCGAAGACTTTAACACTAGTAGTACTTTCATACCTCTAGCAGTACTTTCATAGCACTTCAATGGAAACACTGTTTATCAGTGGAAACCACAAGCAGTACTTTCTACTAGTACTACCAATACAAACCACTATAAGAGTCAGGGTGTTCATGGACCTTATGGGTGTACACTCCGTACCTCCTAACCCATTACAAGGTGTGAACTAATCCCGCAAGTGCACTAAATTTTCCAACATTTTGCGCTCCAACACCACCGAAAAACAGCTTTGCTCCAAGGTTCGGCTCCCTCATTTCCTGCTGCAAAGCATCATGCTACTCACCGCCCAACAAACTTACCGCACTACTCAATGATGCAATAACAGAACAAATATTTGACGTAGATATCGACCTACAACAGCAACTCTGTAGAACATAAAACAAGTCATCAACCATAGACGTCGTAAGAGTAAGACTATCCATTACATGCTCATCAATCTTAATCGCCTTCCTAACATTTTCAACCATAAAGAACCCTCCAATATCACATAATAACTAGTTATATCCCGAACAACATTACTAAAATTCCCACCCCGAACGATTCGTCGCACGTGGAGTCAACTCCGGATCAACTTGACTCAACCCTTTAATCTTCGAACCACCAAGTGCGTCAACGACAAGATCTCCTCCAAGAACAACTCAATCTCCCTCGATCGGCCCTTCCACATCCTCCACATTAACCACATCATTTTATACGATTAATCTCCGACGTCAACTTGGACAACTTCCTATACTCCATATACTTTTTCAAAACCAAGGCCCCTACTATCACACTCATCTTGCAACTCACATATCGCTTAAACAATCCCATCCTCCCCACATAAACTCGTCATTCTCCTCAATCGGCAACACAATATCCCTAAACAAAAATTCTTCAAACAACGAACAAAATCCACCTTATTACCATTACTCCCATCCCCCATCATGTCCACCAACTCCTCAAACTCAACTTTCGACCTAACCAATATCACCTTCTTTAAATAGCTCACATAAAGTTGCAACCCTTCCTCTTCCAAACCTAATGGCGAAAACGACTTAATAAACCTGACAACACTCTCGTGATCTCGTTGATCCACCGCTACAGATAGCTTCTTTCTAACTATAACTCCTAACTGTTTTTTACTCTCAAACAACATCTCTCGTTGTTCATTATCCTTACCACTATCCTTAGGGCATCGTCCTCAATGCGTAATTAATAAGGATAGTGTCTACCTTGGTCGTTTAGTGTCTACCTTGCATCCTTACCACTCTCAAACAACATCTCTCCGTCTTATAGTGTCTACCTTGATCGTTTCCTAATTAATAATCTAATTAAGTTTAAACAATTTAAAAACAAGTTCAGTATTAAATTTTGGTCACTAATATAAAGGGCAAATTGCACAAAAATGTACCCCTCACACTCAATTTCAACATAAGGTATTCTACTTCTTTTTTTTTTTCCCAATCTAGTGTATCCAACTTTTTTTTCAGTTGCAATGTTAAATGATTAATAGGTTACCAGATTGCACAAAAATGTACCCCTCACACTCAATTTCAACATAAGGTATTCTACTTCTTTTTTTTTTTCCCCAATCTAGTGTATCCAACTTTTTTTTCAGTTGCAATGTTAAATGATTAATAGGTTACCAGATTACCACCACCATACTTTATCTTCTTTGATCAAATTCCACCAACTTCCGGCAAGTTTTATTTCCAATAAGGACATTTTCTAGGTTATTAGTAAGATATGCTCTCATATGAAGATTCGCATTGTTGAGACAGGAACATAATAGGCTTGGGTGCTTAATAGTTGGAACAACAGTTGAGATATAAAGGGACTTGTATCAGTTAGTTTGTCTTTTGAGGAGTTATGAAGCATAGTAATAGTGAACAAAAGAAGCAAGATAAAAAATCAATGATACATTATAAGATAGATGCTGTATTTAAAAATCGTGTTAGGAATTTAAATGAAAAATGTATGATTTTGTGAATTCCATTACTGCTGATATGCCTTCCCTAGTAAATGTTTCATAGCAAGCCGGTGGTTTATACTCATATGTTGACTTCTAAGCAACTAAGGCACTTAGAGTGATTGAAATATTACTAACACGATCATGCTTATCATTTTAAGCATGATTATAATATTTCAATCGGGTAACTGTTATTCTTTGCATGTGAGGTTTTCAAAACTTCAAAAGTGCACTCATCATCGATCAACATGGATTGGAGAAGATGAAGTATGATGGTGGTAACCTAGTAACCTATAAATCGTCTAACATTGCAACTAAAAAAAGGTGGAGTACTTTAGATTGAAATTGGATGTAAGTTGGGTACATTTTTGTGTGATTTGCCCTAATATAAATGACCTACAGTGGCAAAACATATGCATCTGCAATAACAGTTCAATTGAATAAAATTATACAGTAATTACAAACAGATTTTTGTAGCTTACGTGATACTTCTTTTTCATGTCGTATTGCTATATTTCTTGTTCTTCTCGGTCCAACCCCAAGACCCTAATCGGTATGCTACTGAAACCATTTAGAATGAGGACCGGTTACGTTACGTAAGATGAAGTCACCCGTTACAATTACAAGGCTTTTGGGTATAATTATTTGTCAAATGTTCTTTGTCCTACTTATTTAGCAAATCTTTTGCATGCTTTTGGGTCCAGATAGGGCCATTCAAGGGAATTCAAGGCCGGCCGTTCTAGCAATTCGTTTTCAGTCATATATTTTGTTGTACAAGTCATGTGAGTTTTGCTACATCTCAATTATCTTATGGAATGTGCTGGTGTGATCAAGCTTCGCTCCGGTTCAGCATATCACTCAAAGTTAAAAGTCCTAAACTTTTTTAGTTGGTTTCCCGTATTCAAATACTTTTGTCGAGGCTTGATGGTAATCTGGCTGCTACTTATCAGTTGGGTTTTAATTTCTTACAACTGTTTGTTCATGGGGTAAGCTGAGTTGCAATGTTTAATAGTTGAAGGTTTAAGAAAGCTTGATCCAATTCATAAGTTTATTGAGCTTTAACAGATTTTTGAAGGTCATTCTTTTGTCAAAGTGGTCAGTCAGTCAGATCTTCAGAGACCGAGTTTAGTTGCAATTTACCATTAACTATATAAAAGCACAAACTCATGTCAATTTCAAGTTTTAGAAAAAGATGATCCATTCTTAGAAGTTACAAACTTAGAACACCTTGGACCAAATCAGGATTCAATTCTTGAATTATCTTAACCTTGAAAACTTTTAAAAACTGGGACTGGGACTAATTTGATTTTTACATTCTGCCAGTCCAGCCGGTTTTTACACACGCCAACAATAGACACTTGACAAAGCAAAAAACAGCCAGATACGTAAACAAGCAAAGCAACAATGCTTCAACCTTTGATTTCTCACACCTAAAATTAATTCAAGATCATTAATTAAACCAATCAAAATCCCACTATATTTCTGTTGGAACTTTTACAAACTCCAACATCACAACAATCTTCTGAGAACAAAACTGCGTCGATTGACCATTTAACACATCAAACATAAACCTGATCTAATACAGCTTCTTGGTACAGCAGAAATATAGATATTATTCTGATTCAATATCTGACCCTTCCAGACCTTCTTGATAGACTTCAAAATCTTCAGGGCTCCATCTGCATATCAAGTTTAGCTTGAAAGTAGCCATCTTGATACCCATTAACCGCTGCATTTACATTACCGAAGCCGTGTTAAGACTAGTGTATAGCATTGGCATAGCTAATAATAGATCAGTGGGTCAGGCAGGTCATAAAGGGTCATGTTTGGTTGACTAGCTAACACTTTTTTGCACAATTTTATTTTTTATAGCATTAGCTATCCACATATAATAAGTAATAACAATAATTAACCAAGTCTTTTGAATTTAAGAGGCTGATAGGATAACTTTAGAGACAGTTGACCCGTTTGATATGTCGTCCGTTAGCAAAGAAAAATAATTTGACTCTCTTTAGTTACTATGTTTGATAGAGCAAAAAAAAGGAAAAAACAAACCAGTATGCGAGAAGATTCAGGTGATATGGGTTTGCACTCTTCACATACGACAAAATCCCCAACAAGTTCCACCACTCCTGTTCAGTATGAAAAAAATAATCAAAAAGGGCAAATAAAACTTGTAGAAAGGTAGCTTTTGTGTGTGCATATTAAAGGCTCTCTATTTAAGTGTCAAAAGGCACCTTTGTTTAGGCGCACAGGGATTCCTTGCTTGCGCAAGAAGGGTTCCATCTCATGCGTGAATTGCTCCAGAGGACCTTCCTTAAGTTCAACCTGTCAAGTCAATTAATCAAACATAAGAAAGCTGAAAGAGACAGATTCATAATTATAACATATAGCAACACAAGCAACTGCTTCATTATTGTGATGTCCTGAAATAGTCGTCATTACTACAAAACATATGTTGACTTTTCGCTTTTTCTATAATGAAAGAAGGGTTTAGATAACTGACTAGTAGTAAATGCCCCTACAATGTGTGTAGGTTAACCATGGTCAAGTGTTGCAAAACATATACTAATGAGTAATGCTTAGTGAATAAAAAAAAACTAAATGTCCAATTTAAAAATCAATATGTGCGTTTTGTTTTAAAATTGGGAGCCAAAATCAAACCATTTAAAATCACATATTAATAGAGCAGATCTTGTGTAAAAATTCAAATAAAATCCAACCAAATACATGATAGTGTGTAACAATTCAGTATCAAAAATCAAGCATAAAGGATACACAATTAAACTTCAAGTACTACAAACTTCTAAAAGAATTAGGATGAACAACGCCAATAACAGATCCATTCATATCAATCGATATATTTGAGACCATTTATAATAAAGAATTTAAAGTAAAAACCCTAACCGCTTTCATTGGCAATACTTCCGGTCCGAGCAAAATCATAATCTTCATACTCGTTGAATATCCTGCCAAATATGAAGTTTTGCATAGTTACAATGCATGTAATGAGAATCATAAATATAGAGCACTCCAGAAAAGCCAGATCTGATACATAACAAGTAGTTATCGACAAAGGAGTGATCTTAATAAACACAATGTTTAAGTTAGTGGTACCTTTGAGCCTCTTCTTTTGGCATATTGGTGAGACAGAGCCCGGAGTCCCCACGAAGAAGCTGTATGCAGATAATAAAAAGAGACTAATCAAATGAGGTTATGTGCAATGAAATAGTCTCAGCATACACCCGGCAACAATTTTTTACCTTGGACACCTTGTGAAGCCCGGTTCTTATTTCATCAGAATCAGAACGGCCTAGAGCAACCTGCATGACTTTGTTTGTGCCGAGGAAAAATCTGAAACGCAAAACAACAAAATTCACAGATATTATCAATCAGTTCGATTAAATTTTGACATGATGGTATTCTAAATTGACATCACAATAAAGCCACTCTCAAGCTAATAACAAAAATGAAATTTCAATTGTCCATACAATTCAGAATGATGTATGCATATTTGTTGTAACCGGCTACCAATTACACATGCAGACCGAAGCAGCACCTATGACTTGTTACCGTTACCCGAGAAGAGAAATATATGAACGATGAACACAGATGATTACTCTCACTGGAAGTATTAAGATATCCAATATGGCCCCTAAATTACTATTTATGATCTTCTACCTTACCATAGTGGTTATAGTCAAAAACATTTATAAGTCTAACCTAAGCAGTATTGCTAAGGATAACATTCGTGAGAAAAACCCAACCCTTTTGAAGGGTTTACAATATGCATATAAATTACAAGTTTGATTCACATTTTTAAAATCAAACCTACCAACCAAACACCTCTACAAGATATGAAAAAAAAAAAAAAAAGTAAGTCGTACCTGCTGGTGGATTTAAGCTGCTCCCTGAACTGCTTAAACTTAAGATTCCTCATATTCTCGAAGCTGAAAACATAGATAGAACTATACTGCTCCACCGCCTCACGAATGGTGTTGACAATCGCCTCTTTATGCTCTCTCCCTTTCTTCTTTGTCTTTGACAATGTCACTGCAATCCACCAATAAAAAACCCAAAACTAAAATATATTAATCTTAAGCAGTCTAGAGTCAGCACACATCCGCTTTTAGGGTACAAAAAGCAACTTTTAATAAGCGATTCAGGACTATGGGGGTGTTTGGTTTGCTTATTTTTACTGCTTCTACATATGATATGAAATAAATAACATGAAATATGAACAACTGCTTAAAAATAAGCAATCCCAAACACCCACTATATAGTGAACTGCTTATATTCTTAAGCTGCTTAACTAAATAAAATTGAATTAATAAAGATGAGTTAACCTGGTCTGTCTCTCTTTGATTTCGGCATGATGAAGAGCTACAAATGAATTGTCAAAGGGAGGAGGAGTGGTTTTTGTTTGTATCACCAAATTATAAACCCTAAAAAACCAACAACAAGATTTTTAGGTATAAGTTAGGGTTTTTGTTATTAGTTTTATGGGCTTTGTTATTTATTTCTTGAAATTTCTCAGCTTGGGCTTTGGCCCATTGTAACATACGGTATTCATTTGGGGTATGGATATTTACTACTGTATTATTTATTTTTTGTACATTTTGTTCTCGAGTTTTATACCAAAAGGAATAAAAGTAAAAGAAAAGAAAAGAAATGTAAAGAAAGAGAAAAATTAAAAATTTAGTAAAAAGAAATTGTGTTCTTGAGTTGAAGGAACATCTTTTATATAATAAAACAAAACCCTTAGTGGAAATTTTCCATTTCAAAAAAATCAAACCATACCTTATTTGGTAATAATTTTTATTATTTGTTTTTCTTTTTAGATTTTAAAAAATAATTAAACCTAATTATTTCCTAATTTGCTTTAGAAATCTTAAAAAAACGTTTTTGTACTTGGATGTAAAAAAAATGTGAAAATACACATGGGTCTAAATGGTATTTTTATGACTTTTAGGTCAAATCGTAAAATTTAAATAAAATCACGCTCCATTGAATCATAAACCCCAAACTCTTCTCCAAAACCCAAATCATTGAATCGTCAGATCTTCACAAAATCATTAAAAAAAAGTACAACCCACAAAACCCTTATGACATGAGAAACAAAATCATTCATCAATTAATAATCGGTGACCGATTAAGTAGGTTTCATGGTATTGAAACCATATCAACCGATAGAATGAAATCGGATACTTGGTATGGTTTATCTCTTAGCTCTTTAATTTTTTATAAGTAAGTTTTATCTTTTTTCTAAAACTTTAATTCGGTTTGTTTAAATTAGTTGATTGTCGATATTGTGAATTGTTTGTGGTCTCAATTTTTTAGTAGATGTAAATAAAGATGACCAATAATCGCAACGTCGTAAGAGTCTATGTCCATGAACACCATACTAGTCATATTCATTCAAGAATGTAACTAATGGGCTAATTGTATTCAAAGGCGACTTACTTCAATAAAAAACACAGTTGAAGCATGGAATTAACTATCTGTGTGGTTTTTCTTGCGCTTAGTGATGTTCATTTTCGGTTGTTTGATGTGTCTACCAAAGTGAATCAAGTGCATATATTGTGCGGATAAGCAATCAGAACTGGATAGAGTACATAGCTCAAAAGTGCAATGACAAGACTGACCAATCGTGTCCTAAAAGTACACTTTTCTCAACTAAATCACCTCTTAGATCTTTTGTTCTGAAAAGATTAATTTCATTTTTCAGATTCGGATTGTAAGAATATTGAACACTCATCCAAACACCATGTTAGTACTTATGCCTATATTTAAGGGTTATTCATGGAGTGATGTCTATCCTTTTAGGTAAGAGATGAGCGTGAACAACTATTGGACGACGATGATGACATGGCAGACCTCTATTTGTCGAGGAAATTATCTTTCGCTTCTTCCCCGAGTAGTGATGGTGCCAACTTAACGTGGTCCCCTGCCTCTCCAACCATAGAATCAAAAATATTGAGAGCAAGTCGGGCAACCCCATTTTCTATCCATGGGGAAAACGACGTCGAGGAGCTTGAAATGTTGCTTGAGGTTCATCACAAAACCTAAATGTTTATTTTGCTATTTTTGACAAATAATGACTTGCTTTGTAGTTGCGAAAGACCAGTTTCTTGAACTGAATTTGTTTTATTACATGCTTACTTCATGCAAATTGAAGCTACATCAAATAAACTCACAACGGTAACTGCCATTTTTAGTTGGCCATATGCTTATCTATTCAGTTTACTCGATGTGCTCTTTGAAGCGATTTATGTTCTATAAGATAAGTACATTTTTTTGTTGATGTTTGCAGCTGCGCGAGTACATTGATGATGCAGAGGATTACATCAATATTCAGGTACGGAGAATAGTCAAAAACGTGTGCGGATACAATATTAATGTGTTTCAAATAGTCGAACTTTTACCTAAACTATGAAGATCAAAACATTTTTTTGTGTGTTTTTGCATACAGTTGGATAATCACCGAAATCAGCTTATCCAGGTAACTATCAATTTCGTGTACATACATTTTATTTATTTATTTTTTTTTAATGAATTTGGTTTTATCTAATATAGCTGGAACTATAGTTGAAATGTATAAGCCTTTAAGCATTCATAATCTAAAGAAACTGTGTCGTTCAAGATGACTGAAACCAATAAGCTCACTTTATAAGAGAAGATTAATAGCATAAGTATCTTACAATTTTTCCTAATTCCAAACACGTCAATTGCGTTTTTTCATTCAAAATCAATTGCTTAATATAAACTGTTATACCTTGAATCATTGTGTCCATCAATGGCATGAACTTTTTTTTTTTTTTTTTTTTTTTTTTTTTACTCATATCACAAGAAGAACGACAACAGCCTTTGCTTTTTTTCTTCTAAGAACTAGGATATCTTTTTGGTTATTGAATCGTGATAAGCCTTTTGTCGAAAGACCTTTTTAGGCAATGATTTGTTAAAGCAATAGTAGTCATATGTCTTTATTAGTAATTTATGTTACATATAACAACCAGTTTATAGGAGCGTGTGCTTTGGTTTATAGTTTTTATAAGAGAAACAAGTAAAAGATACAATGAAACCAATGAAAATTTACATTTGTGTTTTACATATCACAGATATCTTCGTGCACTTCCATAGGAGGAATATTTGAAAGAGCTAACTGGGCTTTTGATAGAATTCTGGGGTTTTAAATGGAATTTGACGAGGGAGAATGTGGTGGATATATTTGAGTCTTAAGTTTCCATAATGAAGAAGCATATATGTGAGGGTCGCTATAAATTCAGTTTAATATATTTTGGATGAGGAACAACATGTTAAAGGTACACAATTTACTTGGTAGTTAACAACTGATTGGGTAACAAACTATGGTCAAAAGTGTCTTCATAAAGATGATAAACGTCTAACTACTGATGGTTGGGAGTTGGTATTTGCTAGGTCTTATTGGCAGATGGAATTACTCGGTTGGTATAAAGGTACTTGAATGTCCCCTAAAAGTAGTCAAAGGGTTATGCATCTCAACAAAGCACATCTTTATTGCACATTGTCAAGGTTACTAAGTTTCTTTTAGAGTGCCAATATTTTAATCTAACAAATCATAATTTGAGGAAGTCGCAAATACTCCTTGGAATTTTTCAAGTTATTTTGATATAGTATTTCGTTAGCCTTTGAAATCGGTCTCTCAAGATTTAGTTACCTTAAATGAAATTGATCTTCATCGACTTGCTTAATGAGATTTTATTCAAAATCTAGATATCAAGGTGACTTATCCTATTGGACAATCGTGAAAGTGATGATCATATGTCTTGGTTCAAGAATATTTGTAGCACTTTATGAGCGTAACGTAAAAAATATTTAAAGGAGAATGAAAGTCATTTGCTGAGAAATTAGGAGATATGGTTTATGTTGCTACAACACTCCATAATGCTTTAGAAGATGAGGTTTAATTGGCAAAATGAGTAGGCCGGGTCGGGGGTCTAGATGAGTTTGGGTCTAAATGGCTATGGGTTAAATGCGCCATTTAAGAGCACGGGTCTAAACGAGTCTCGACCCAGGTTGACCCATTTTCGTCAATTTTTTTAACTTGAGTGAAAAATGAATAGAGGTGAAAAAATTTGACCTGCTCATTTAGACCCATCTAATGATGTTGTTAAAGAGGTCTCAAAAGTCAAAGAAAAGCCTAGACCTTCAATGCAAGAATCAGACATGTATCGAAGAATGAACAAAGACGGATTCTTAAGATTTCTGTTTTGGAAATTTAATAATTTGTGTATGACTTGCTCATATTAAATAATGAGAAATATGTGGCAGTGAGTTTGCACTTGTGGGATGTGTCCAGACAGGTTAGATTGCATTACTTGATATGTTTTAGCTAGAGCTGGCTATTTTTACCCTTATATATATGAATGGATCGTTTTCAATGCACAAAACCTCCTAAAGGGTCAAAACAAGGTCGGGTTGGAATACAGTGGTTATAAAGAGATCATGCACTACGGATTATAATTGTTGCGAAAGACCTGAGGATATAATACGTTAAGAGTTGTTTATAGAACTCCTCAGAATCATCCAAAGTCTCATTTGGTCGGGGAAACTTCGTATGCATTGGCGGAGACAAAGGGGTCATAAAACAATAAATAAATATGCATTCAAACTTCTTTTTTTTTTTTTTTTTTTTTTTTTTTAATTCGCAAATAAAAGCATTTATGACACGTTAATCTATTTGTATTTTAAGCAATAATTATACATGGTTAAATATTTTAGTAAGAACCCCGTGCGTGCACGGGGTATTATAACTAGTAAACTAATAAAGTTTTTGTGTTCTTGAGTTGTGAGTAAAGGAAAAAAGTTTATCTATTTACAATTATACTCGAGTTTGAAAGTTTTAAATTTTATAAAATAAGGACAATTTTGTCTTGTGACATGTAAAAGCTTATTTTTCTTTCATTTCCTTCCATTTTTGGAAGGAAAGTTTAAGCCAAAATTTCACTTTCATTTTCGATTAAAGATTATTTACATACCAAATTTTTTTTACATACCAAATGATCAATCTCCATCTTCCATTTTTATTTGATTTAATGGATGAGATTAATCTAACAATATAAAAACCCCACTTTCATCATTTTTTTTCAAATATTAATATCTTTCAAAAGGTTAATCGTTAAGCGGAAAAATATACCATTACGACGAGCATTTAATTATTTTTCTATAGATAGGTACTTTGATATACTTTCGACAAAAAAAATCATGTTTTTCACCTTTTTACGTTTTTTCATTTTTTTTTACTGAAATTTGCATGATAAAATTATATGTGTTTTAAACACTAATTGAATATTCTAATAATATTATATCTGTTAAATCACATATGATAATATCATATGTGATTTAACACTAATATCACATTAATATTACATATTATATGTGATTTAACACTAATATCACATGTGATATTATTAGATGTTATGTCTGATTGGTTTCCAAATGTTGAACGTAGGAAATGTGCAAGGCATGTGTATGCTAATTTTAAGAGAAAATTCAGTGATCTGCACTTACAAAGGATGTTTTGGAGAGCAACTTCAACCACATTGGAACAACACTACTCCAATATGATGGAAGAGATAAAGACCATTAATCCAGAAGCACATGACTATCTGGTGCAAAGAAATCCAAACGCTTGGTGCAGAGCATTTTTTAAGTTGGAATCAAAGTGTCCAGCTTTAGAAAATGGTGTAGTAGAAAGCTTCAACAGAGCAATACTTGTTCAAATAACAAAACCAATCATCACTATGTTGGAAGACATAAGAATTTACATAATGCAAAGACTTGTAGCAATGTACAAAAAAAACATTCTTATTAGAAGACACAATAACACCCTCAATCAGAAAGAGATTAGAGTTCCTAAGAGATGAACAAAGGTGCTACCATTTTATGTTAACACTTAATTACTTTTCCAAAAATGTCAAAGTTTATGTGTAGTAACATATGTTTCATCTACATAGGCATTGGACAATCATTCCTAGTGGTTTTCAAGAATTAGAAGTTAGGAGAGGTGATGAAGCATATGGTGTGAATATCTATCTGAGACTACGTATGTGTAGGATGTAGCAGTTGTTTGGTGTTCCTTGTGTCCACTCTGTGGCAGCTTATATGCATATGAATAGAGAGCCAGATGAAGGTGTTGATCACTGGTACAGCCAAGAGAAGTGGCTTGAGGCATACCAGTTTAGTATAAAGCATGTGTGACAACTCGCAATTTCAGGTCATTTCTCAAGTTTCACTATTTCATCATTTATCGTAAACGGGTTTACGAGTATCAAATCAGCGTAACCTTAATGGTTTAGTCGCGAATTCATGAACAATCATCAAGGACATTTCATATAGACTAGGTTTAGTCTATATATCATTAACATCATTATCATCATATTAGTTCATGCATGGTTTTGCATTTTTCATTAAACGTATAATTTTCATATTAAATAAACGTTATCGCGTAATTAATTATTTTGAACATTTGATCCGTTACTTCCAAAAATTATCCCGACATATTTTATACTCATATTAAGTTTATAAAAATAATATTATGAGTTTACCTGTTTTAAATTTATTTTGTATATAAATTGTTAAATTTATATTATTATGACGTTTTTCTTAAAACTACACGATAATTATTATTTCACTCAAAATTGGCAAGAAATGTGTTTTATAATTTTTATGACCTCAATATATTTTACTATGATCCATTAAAATTTATTTCTAGCTAACGCTACCTAAATGCTCAAATGTATATACAAGTTACAACTTATATTTACTTAACTCACTTTACTTATACATTTTACATACATAATAAATAAAAGAAAAAAAATATGTATTATTAAAATATATACCCCCTTGTCGACACAAGGGGGGATGATTTTCAAGATATGCAAGATTTCAAGATCTTTCATTATATACTTCTACACTCCAAATCTCTTACACATTTCAATCAAATAATTCAAAGTGTAAAAAGCCAAGTTCTTCTCTCTTTTTCTTCTCTCAAAACCGGCCACCATAAGTGACTAAGAAGGAGTTCATCAAAAATCTTCAAGTCAAGTTTTTATCAATCTAGATACACTCTTTGTTTAGGTTTTGAAATAAAAACCTAGGGTGTTTAAGATTTAACCCTTGTTCTAATCACCTCATCAAGTTAACTAGTAAGCATATCATGTTCATTTTTCATCTTTCATAATTATTTCATATTCATTACATCATATTTGAGTTAACATGCAAGACTTATGGATGTTTATACCACTTTTACATTGTTTTTAAGAGTTATATATAAATAAGTCATCCTATAATTATTCCTTGTAATATATCACTCTTGGTGATGTCTAGGAACCCATGACACCCTAAGAAGGTGTATGGTAGGATTAGAATACCTTCGGAGTTGTTTTGAATGGATTAGAATAGGTTTGGCACTAGAAAAACTCATTTCGACAAGTTTATAAAAGGGTCTGTCCTTATTTTTGAAATCTGGAAAATCCGACAGTATATAAAAAATTTTGGCCTAGATATTTATAAAATATACTTTAAAACGAAACCGTGGCCGCTTGAACGGATTAAAACGGAGCTATAACGAAGAAGATATGAATTTTTCAAGTTTGACGATTTAAATATATATATCCCGAAAATTTCAAAGATATTACGTCTATTTTGTACGAGTCAAAAATGAGGCTTAGGCGTTATAAATTATTTCGACTTACCAAAATATATTAGTATACTTTGATACGGTTAAGGACATATAATACGTGAAAGCGGATTTGTAAAGATTAAATTATACACGTTTACCCAAAATTGCCGTAACTTTATTATATAAGAAAAACTATTATATTTCTATTAGACAAGTGTTACGGTAAACAAGTGACCATGTTGAAGGTCATTTTTTAACATTGACGTAGAACTTTTTATAAAGTGATGTCTTCTAGTAAAAGTAAGTTCACCAAGCATATTTTCCAAAATGACCGACCGTTTGTTTAGCGGAGTTGTAATGAATTAAATACGGTTACTTCAACTTTGCCAAAAACCACCCTTAAACTATATTTTGGACAAAATTACCATACTTAACCTATATTTTTCTCTATGAACGAGACCTCTAGGATGGAAACTTAAATGCTAAAACTTTGAGATAATGATACAAGCTTCCCAAAACCGTTGAGTTCGTTTCCTAACGCTCGACGTACACCATTTTACGACTAGCTTTTCGAGGCCATTTAGTCACTTTCATGAAATTGTCAAATGACATTATTTTACGACGAAAAGTTATAATTTCATAATAAATCATTAAATGATTATCGTATGATATCATTTCAACGTAAATGCTTGCAAAGTAATTTAAGAATGGTCAAGACGTCAAAAGAGTATTTTTCGACGAAGAGTATTATTTTCAAAAATTCACAAGTGGTATAAATATCATACGAATTGCATGCATAACATTACATCATGACTTATTATATATCATATCATTCATAATAGGTCGCAGTTAGAGATTGCGCATCATTTCGGTGTCGCACTTTGTCATCGCATCATTGTACCAAGTGAGTTCATAGCCCACTTTCTATTACTTAATTGTTTTACAAACTCTTGGGGAGATACATGCTCAACTATTTTAACCGAACACAAATGCTTTGAATCGTATGCTATATCCAAATGTTTTATTGTCACTAAGTAATCAATTGCCATGTTTGAAGTCCCTACATCATGCACCATTAGTCACTTGCGAGTGAGCACGAATATTGTGAATAGGCTATTGAATTAACACTCCGTTCTTATTGACCCGCTAGGGAAATCGAACGCACTATATTGAATCATTAAGGTAAATTGGCAAGTTTACCTATTAGGGTCATGATGAAACGATTTTACCAATTTCTATTGGTACGATGTTTACGCTTTGGTTGTCATGAACTTAGTGAAATAAATGCTGTTTTGTTTTCAACGATGAGTGTGAAACAACGTAACTCACACTACGAATATTGTGTTCAAACGAATTAATTAAACCTATGAATTTCACTCAACCTTTGTGTTGACTGTTTTAAGCATGTTTTATCTCAGGTATCTAAGGCATATACTTCATGGCATGCATGTGGACTTATCATAGAGTCGCGGTGACGACGCGTCTTACATGGATTTTATGCACTTTAAAACATCGTTTGAATTGTAACAAATTTATTTCCGTACATAGTAACTTTCATTTGGGACCTATACTTTGTAACTCTGATTGTTTTATTAAATCAAATGATGTGTTTTCCAAACGACACTTTAGGTCGCTCAATATAACTGTGATTGTGATGCTATGATGATCAACCCCGTGAATTCCATTCCACGCAAAAATGTAATTTGGGGTGTGACGGTGTGTATGGTAGTAACATGTGAAAAGAACAAACTTCTGACCACTGTTGCCACCTATAATGAGGAGGATGCCACCAGACCAAGGAAAAAAGAGTGAAGACACGGTCTAAAAACAATTCACACGTTAGTAGGGTTGGGAGAAAAATGACTTGTAGCAATTGTCAGTCGACAGGCCATAACAAAAAAAGTTGTGATAAAGACCATGTTCCCAAACCACCAAAGGTCCAGAAACTTGTTGGTAGAAGAGGAGTACCAGATTTCAAAGTTTTGCATCAAAAAGAGGTGGTGGAAGATGGTCTTGTAACACCCCTAATTTTGTGAATGCAGCGGAATTCAAACTGGGTGTTACTTCATGGCATAACAGTTAGAACAATAGAAAACGAACTCTAATGGAGTCGTTTTAAAAGATTTATCATTCGAATTTTATAAATATCAGAGTTTACAAAATGAGGTCCCATTAGTTTCACGGTTTATTAAATAAGTTTTCGAATGATAGTAAAGTTCTAGCCTTCTTGAAGTATCCGTGCCATCCTCGAGCCAATATTATACCTTGAGATAATACATGCATAAAACAGTCAACACAAAGGTTGAGTGAAATCCATAGGTTTTGTTAAATTTGTTGAACACGATATTATTCGTAGTGTGAGTTTCGTTGTCTCACACGCATAGTTGAAAACAAAACAATTATTATTGCACTAAGCTCATGACAACCAAAGCGTTAACCTCGTGCCAATAAAAATTGGCATAATCGTTACATCGTAGCCCTAGTATGTAATTTGCCATATTACCTATTGTTTCAAATATAGTGCGTTCGATTTCCCCTAATTGGGTCAATAAGAACGGGTGTTTTAATTCCAGTAGGCATATTCACAATATTCGCACCCACTCGCAAGTGACTAATGGTTCATGATATAAGAACTTCGAACATGGCAATCGGTTACTTAGTGCCAATAAAACATTCAGATATAGCAAACAATTTCAAAGCATTGTGTTAGGTTAAAAATAATATGTATCTCCCCCAAGGGTTTGTAAAACAATTAAACAATTGAAAATGGGGCTATGAACTCACCTGCAAACAACCGGTAAATGATACTAGCAAAAGTTTGAACTGAAATGAGGCTCGGTAACCTAACCGCAACTTAATATTAATGATATGATTTAGGTCGTGAAACAATATCGTGTATGCAATTTATAAAAGTTATATCTATAGGTGATGGTAAATATTATAAACATATAACAAACATACAAATGCAACGAAAAACATCACAAACAATGGATCCATATAGCCATATGATCAATTGATAAATAACATAACAATTAGTATACCTTTGAAGCGTGATCCGGGAATCTCTAGCAAACACCAATCCCATGAATGGAGTAAGAAACCAATGTGATCAATAAGGTTGATAACCAAAATGATGGAAACATACTACACGTCATGGATCCCCACCCGATGCTAGTCTAAACCCCGTAACACACGATTTAGCCTTGATCTACACTAAAATAAGGTTAGATGAGATCCAAAAACACAAACCCTAATATAAGGGTGTTTTATTTTGTGGCTATAGGGTCAAGGAAGAGGGAAAAGTTTTGGTAAGTTGGTAAATGATTAGTCATCAAGATTTGATTAAATCACATTTGATCTTATCATATCATAACTTACATTTAGCACCCTAAAAAGCTTTCACATGCCCTCCTAAACCCCTTAAGGGGAAAACCACTTATAGGGCCCACAATGGGCTTTCCCATTGTTGGCCTAGTCCGAAACACTAAGTCTAACTTAGTATTTAGTGGCCCGTTATTGATCTCGAGTTACGTAGTCATATATAACGTAAATACGATAAATACATTATATTCAATGGTGTCTATGTGTATATGTGTGTGACCCCATAGGCTCACATATGTCTAGCCATATAATTATTTATTATGACACGAGCATGCTCCAATAGCTCCCACTTGCGACGTCATAATAATCAAGTAATTATACAAGCAAAGATTAGCGTCTAGCAACACGCCAATGCCCCTAGAGATATGTGAGGTTAGTTTCGTAAACATATGATAAATGGTTTATATGTCATCCATCCTTTTGTTACAGATACAATGTTGAACATTAAACATGGATCAAATGTCATTCTAATGGTTCAACTATTATGTTTCTCGATCTTGATATTAAGTACCATATTAATACAAATTAGGCCATAAACACGGGACATTGATATATAAAATATCAGGCTAATTTGATGTTATCAAATATCCCCCCACTTGAACTCTACTTGCCCTCAAGTAGACCTTTTAAATAATTCATAAAAAGATATCTCCCAAGATTAATTAGAATATATGAGTTTAAAAATCACATAAGCTAGAAAATTCTAAACCGAGCACATCACGAAAAGGGAATTGAAATCACACTCTCTCTCATAATTCACGTGTTTATTTTTTTTGGGTGATCACTCAACTGCTCAGTCATAGCGAGTATTCTATCATAGGCTTAGCAAAGATACTAATCTTCACCACTAGAGTCTATAGATGCAACTATTCTAAAATGCAATGGGTTGACACAACATAAAGGCTTAAGGGGTTATTTTGTCATTACTAACGAGCTACGGCGAAAGGGAAAAAACCAATGATACATGACCAAATCCATGGCCAAGACATTAATGATTGCTCGCTTCCTCACCTAAACTCGCTTCACGACCAAGGGTAGGATAAGACATGGGAAAACATTTAATGGGTGAAAATAAAAAGACACGAAACAAAAAATTTCCTAAGTCCACAATCGCCCCACCACTAGTCGCATTCAATCCCATAGCAAAAATCGATAGTCAAGAGTCAAGGGGTCATCAATACACGAGTCAATGCATATAAAGTACATCATAGTGTCTCATAATCTCCATAAATTAGGCAAATAAGATGCATTAACTCGGCCTTCATCATCAATGAAAAAAAATATATGCTATAAAGTGTTTTTAAAAATTAGGTAATTTTAGCACGTATTTCTACCAAAAAACTACTCCCTCCGTCCCAAATTAATTGTCCTCATTTGACTTTTTGAAGTCTTAATTTCTCAACTTTGATCTTAAATATTTTTATTTATGTTACATAATAATTGATGCAAAATATATGAATGGATTGTCTTTTAAATGTTTTTTCATTGGTGTAATTTTCATCAAGTATTACATAACACATACAAAATATTAAGGATCAAAGTTGAAAATTAAGACTTCAAAACAAATGAATAATTATTTTGGGACGGAGAGTATATAATAAACCATTTCTATCTCCCATCCCTACTTGAAATGTACAATGTCCCCATTGTATCAAGAATAATTATAATTTGAAAGGCGAGAATACTCAACACAATACGATATATAAGTCGATTTATATTACCGACTATAAACAAACTCTTGCTTGCATTCTCATCATTTTTAAACTCGTTTTTTTTTTTTTTTTTTTTTTTTTATGGAAGACAAGTTATACATGAATAAAACAATACAAACATAAAAGCATCCCCCCACTTGATATCAACTATCATCTAAACCCGATTTCATCCAAAACCCTTTATTCAAACCCCACGACTTTCATCAGTGGAACCAAAATTAACCAACAGCGCCCGGACCATGGACATAAGGAAACTACAGGGTAGGCTAGGCAATAGGTGTAAAGAAACAACATATATTGGGTGAACAAAATGAAAAGAATGGCTCAGACGGGTAAACTAGGGGTATCTTGCACTAATAATGAGTGCAACAAAGGTATTTAACAAGGGGATTGACTGATTGATATGAAAAGTCAATATACACAAACATAACATAAATGATGGGGTATTTGGGTTTAATCCTAAAATTTCCTTATATCCTAGTTGCACCAATCACATCAAGTTACCTCAGTGTAATGCTCATTATAATGGTCTTGAAAAGATATGCAAAGCCAAGTTTTAAAGTATACTACAGCCACCGACACACTCATTTTTATGGTATTATGTATAAGGGGAAAACGGAAAGGCTTATCCTCACACAATGTAAATATAGGGTAGGTGTGCTCAGTTAAGATTGATCCAGTTAAGTGATGAAAAATATGTCAAAATTTTAAAGATGAAACATTTTTCACTAAAAAGTAGATAAATAAAGGCAAGTAAAATCAAGCGGGTGTCTATGTCTAATCCCTTCCCCCCACTTGGGTCATACTAAGCATATAAATAAAAGATAAGAAGGGATATAATTGAAACGGAAAACTCCTGTGGATTTGCTCGGTATTATCAATAATGCATGTTTAAAAACATGCTCCAAATGTGCCTCCTCGAGCAACATCCATCTTCATATCAACTCTCCATCATCAACGATACTCAACTAGTCAGATATAAAGTGTTTCCTTGCAGCCGAACATCACTCCATAATTCACCAACCTGAATTGCTGCAAGAAAAACTAATACCACAACAACAACAACAACAACAACAACAACAACAAACCCAATCCCGCCGGGGCAGGGTATGGGGGAGGTAGAATGCAGACAGCTCCTACCCCTACCCCAAGGATAAACCCGGGAGTAAGGAGACTGCTTCCAATGAGACCTCCGGCTTGTGCACGTGTGCGGGTAAGAAATAAGAGAAGAGAGAGCGAGAGGGGGCAAAAGGGCAGCAAGCAAAAAGCAAAAAGGCATACCAAACACGCACAAAAACAAACACAAAAACAAACACACAACAAACCAGAAAACAAAACAAAGGCAAACCTAAGGGAGCAAAGAAAATGGAAGCAAAAACCCCACGAGACCTAAAGCAAGGGCAAAGAGGCATCCTAAGGGGGCAACAAAGAGCAAGGCAAAAACACGCCAGGGGCCTAAGCTAAGGCAAAGGCAAAACAAGGCACCAAAGCAAGGCAACAGAAGACGCATAAAAAGCCTAACACCTGAACTACCCGCAAATCCTAATTCTATCTCTCCACGCATTCCTATCTGAGGTCATGTCCTCTGACAAGAGCAGCTCCTTCATGTCGAGCTTAAGTCTATCCTCCCACCTGAGATTGAGTCTACCCCTCCTTCTCACCCCATCAACTACTAGCGCTTCGACTCTTTTTACAGGAGCTGATTGTGGCCTCCTCCTAACATGGCCGAACCACCTCAGCCTTCCTTCTCTCATCTTCTCGATAATATTCCCGATCTCAAGTTTTGCTCTGAAAACACCGTTCGGGATCATGTCAAGCAAGAAAAACTAATACCAAAAAGTATAATTCCGGATAAAAATAAAAAATAGCATGAAATATAAAAACAAAAACAAAATAAAACCTAACTCACTTTCGTAGGAATCACGTTTGCATTTAGCGAATGCAACAAGTTTTTTAAACCACTTGGTGTCCCAGGTGGACGAGTGAAGTCTCGTGAGGGTTTACAGGGAACACACCCACAAAGTTCATTTAACTACCAATACAAGGTTATGGAAATGTTTTGAAACTGTTTTTTGAGAAAATTTCATTACAGGAGATAGTTACGGCGTAACTGGATCGGCCCAATTATGGCGTAGGTGAGTTGACTTAAGAAAAATGTTTACCAGGAAAGGGTTACAGCGTAATAAGAAATCCGAGAAAGAAAATACCTGGAACAGGGACATTACGGCGTAACTAGATCGGCCTAGTCACACCGTAGTTATAATGAAGTGGGCAGATGGTCTTACGGATTGCCAGTTACGGCGTAACTGGATCGGCCCATTACGCCGTAGTTGCTTACTGATGTCTTTATGCCCAAAGTATCAACTATTTCCTACATGTTCAGGAGGAGTTATCGGAACTCTTATCATCTATCCTTGGTCTTTATACGTGCAAACAAGATAAACAAAACATGCCAAACCAAATACAAAATCTAAAAACTACCAAAATATCCAAAAAGGTCTTTAAAAACAAAAGAAAAAAAATAAATCTAAGATAGGGACGGGTAGTCTTCCGACTAGCACTTTTCTTTAATCTCTCGAGTTTTTAAGTTAGACTCCTGCAACCACCATAAACGGGCATCCATTGGATGCCTCCAATCATGTCAATTGCTCAACTAATCTCGGATTATGATCTTGTCGAGATTCCCTCCACTTGTTCTTCTTGTACCTGCACACAAGCACTACCAGTGCATTAAATGTGTAAAATAATTTCATAAGCAACAAGTGAGGATTAATAATATAATTACAGATGTTTCAAACTTGGTTACAGCGTAAGTCAAATTACTAACTACGCCGTAACTTCAGTCTGATAGCAATCTGTTAAATAATAATAGCAAGTTACGCCGTAACAAGTATTCTAACCCTAACCGTAACTTAAGTTGCTAGGACATCATTTGGTCAATTCATCCTAACCTATCAACAAAGGCTCCTACCGCTTCACAAGTTGGACATACAATAGATTGAATATCAATGCATACCCGAGATAAGTTAAAACACGTAGGTAACTTATCTTTTTGAACTTTCCAAGCAAAACGTTTATTTTGATAGGAATCTCCTGTACCCATCTCGTAGGAGGCAGCATAAAACTTAACAAACAGTCATCCATAAAAATGCGGACCGACTTTACTGAAACTTCACCATTACCTGATAAAGTCCAAACCCATGTATCTTTCATTTGAACCAACTGAACAAGAGCTACATTATTTCCCAATTCTTCATATTGAGCAGTTTCTATACCTCTCATTGGCACACGACGAAACAAAAAATTAACAGAAACTAGCCTTAATTTATCCGCAATAAAAATGTTCTTACACATTTCCAGCGCATACAACCTTGGAAAAGAACTTTTAAAAGTTGAATCCCTCATCCAAACATCTTCCCAAAAAGGAAGTGTCTTCACCATTACCCACCCTCTTGGAACAATAAGCCATAAGATCTATACCTTGATTTTTAAGCACTTCTACTTCCTTAATAATATCAAGCCATAGAGATTTACGAGACCTTTTTATTGGAAAATACAAAGACCCCTGAGTACCATGAAAAGCTTGAATACATCTCGACCACAAAGAAGAGTCTTTAGAAATGAACCGCCAAACCCATTTGAACAAAAAAGCTTGGTTTAGCGTGAAAAAACTAGAAACCCAATGCCCCCTTTCTGCTTCGAAACTAGCACTTTATCCCAAGAACTCCAACTCATCTTCCTATCCCGACCCTTCTGCCCCATGAAAGAAGTTGCATCGAAGATATTTCATTTTTTTAACACACCCTTAGGCACTTTAAAAAGAGACATCTGATATAAAGGAGTAGAACCAAGAACCGATTTAAGAAGGGTCAATCTACCTCCAATCGAGAGAGTTTTGAGTTTCCACCTGGATTAACGAGACATAACTTTACTACTAACATCATTCATGTTTTAAGTCTCGACATATAATCTACTACCTTAACTCCCAAGTATGAGAAAGTCGAAGATAAATTAGAGCACCCAACTATGTTTGCTGCTCTAGACACTTCCTCTAAACCAACGTGCATATTAATCTTGAGACCCGAAGCAAGAAAAAAATATTTAAGGACATGAACAATCGTAGAAAGATTAGAATCATTCCAATCCCCTACAAAAAGTGCATCGTCGGCATAGAATAAGCGAGATAGCTGCAGTGAGTCGCCAATAGAAACTCCTGAAAAAAGACCAGCTTGCATAACACGACTAAAGAGATATGTAAACTCTCCATAACAAATATAAAAAGGAAAGGGGTAAAGGGTCTCCTTGCTTTAGCCCTTTGAAGAATTGAAATTCAAAAGAAGGACTTTCGTTGATGAGAACAAAATTCATAGAAGACTTAAGGCAACCTTTAATCCACATCCGCCATCGATCTACAAAGCCAAAATTATGAAGAATATCATCCAAGTAATCCCAGCTAACTCAATCATACGCCTTCTTGAAGTCCACCTTAAAAATCATAGCCTTGTACTTCTTGGATTTACACCATGATATGAGCTCGTTTAACATGAATGGACCATTAAGAATTTGGCGATTAGCAATGAAGGCTGATTGAACATCACTAATAAGATCTGAAATCACGTACCACAACCTATTAGCCAATATATTGGAGATAATTTTTATACGTACTTCCAATCAACGTAATCGGCCGAAAGTCTTTAACAAATTTAGCATCCTGAATTTTGGAATTAGGGCAATGAATGACGAGTTACAACCCCTCGGGAAATAACCAGTAGAAATAAAACATTTGACCGCTTCGAAAATGTCTCAATCAAGCAATTTCCAAAAACGACGAAAGAATTCGAACGTATATCCGTCAGGGAGATTTATTCTCCCCACTCTTTGTCAGTATAACTTTTGATATATAGATTTCCTGATAGCAATTTGTGAAATATGAATAATTAATAGAACCACAAATTTTCATATTGAATGTAAATTGTAACCCAAATCGAATTAGTATATGTTGGTTTAATGGACAAAATATTAATAGATGTGTGTTAGGATCGAACTTGAGATCACGGGATTGCACACTTTACGTATGAGAATTAAAGATTAATAATTAATATAAAATGTTATGTTAATTATTAAATAAACACAAAACATAACGACCGTTAGTATTTAACGGAATAATGACTAACGATCGTTAGACGAATAAAAGGAAAGTATTGTATATGGATTATTTAGAGAACAAGAAAGATCTAGAACCCCTTGTGGGTTATGGATCGAGCGGCCATGGGTCAGGGGAAGCCCAAACCCAACCTAACTTGTTCCCTAAGTTTTTTAATCCTATAAATACAAAACCAAGGATTCATTGTTGACAACTCTTGTACACACAATTAATCTTGGGTTTTGGTTTCTTTCTTTTGGTCCTAAAACTCGGTCGAATATCCTTATGAATAAGGGTTTCGTTTTTTTGTTTTGTTAAAACAAATTGTTAATACAAATAAGCCGTGAAAACGTTTATTTATATTTTACGATCTTCTAATGTTTTGTCGATAACAAATATAAAATCATTTTAACGAAACAAATAGAGTACGTAAATAGTTTGAGTTAATAGTTTTCTAACACACTTACGCTTTCACATAAAACACTAAAACAAGTATAAGTGATTTTATGATTTAGTATTACATATGTACAACAACTAGTGTTTACATATTTGGGTAAATATACACATAACTAGTATGTAGTATATTGGGTAATATAAATGGGTAGAAACTTAAGTATTTGACCCATTGACCAAATACATTGAATGTAGTTGGGTAAAATAAGTATATACTAAATGGGTAAAACTAGCAAATGGTATTGACCCATAACCCATGGTTTTATATATACCACTGACCAAGTTCATTGTATACTAGCAAATGGTATTGACTCATAACCCATGGTTTTATATATACCACTTGACCAAGTTCATTGTATCCTTAAGATACATTGTATCTATAAAGAAAACCATGAATCAACCCATAACCCATGACCCATAACCAAAAATACCCATGGGCAAGAGGTGTTCCACGGATCCCTAGCTTTGTGCTAGCGGGATCCCAGTGGAAGGGATCCGTGGGATCCGGAAACGATGAAATTTTCTCTATAAATGAGAGCCATTTCTTCCTTTCTACTCACCACTTTACACACATACTTCCCCAGTATTCTAACCTCAACCTCGGATCCAAGAGATCTATGTAGTTTTGTCTTTTGTTTTGTGTGATCTTATAGGTTCCTCTTAAAGGAAAGATCACCACTTCTTGAAGACGTGTAAGCTCAAGTCCATGAGTTGCCATGCCGTCATCATCAAGACAACGAAGGTTCTCTTGTTGGTAGATCTACCTTTCTTCATAGATGTTGGGTTGAAGGCATTAGTGAAGAATGCCGAAAGTGTCAAGATGAAAGCATTAGTGAAATGTGCTCATCATCCATGTCAAAGCATTAGTGAAGAATGCTAAAGGTGTCAAGACGAAGGCATTAGTGAAAGGTGCCAAGCGTTGTGTCAAAGGCATTAGTGAAGGATGCCGAAGAACCAAATCAAGTGGCATTTGGGAAGAATGCCTAGGTCGTATAATCGATGAGGTGCATCGTTATACATATAAGCTTTTGTTTATTTACAAGGATGGTGATATCCTTGATGGTGTTGTAACAAGGAGTAGATCTCCTTAAGATTAGGTGTTGTGTCATGAAGGGTAGTAGTTCCTCCATAGTAATGGAACTAGGTGCTTAGCCTAGTACCTAATAAAGGGTAGGCGACGTTGTGATAGGATTAGTTCTCCTAAGGTGTGAAAGAACTCGGTGGTTAGCCTAGCACCGTATAAAGGGTAAGGCGACATTGTGTTAGGTGTCGTTCGTCTTGGTGTGAAAGAACTCGGTATTTAGCTTTGTCTGGGAAAAAGGTTAGCGGCGTTGTGAAGGCTTCTCCGCCATAAGGAGGCGGTGTAGTGCTTACGAACTCGAGTAGGTGACTCGGGGGTGGAGTAGGGCAAGGAAGGTGTCCTTGTAGCCGAACCACTATAAATACTTGTGTCGTGGTGATGTGCTACTTACTCTTTATCTTTCATTACACGTTTATATATCTATCTATCAACGTCCAACATAAACAACCAAATAGATTGACATAAGTCGATCTAAATATTTAAAAGGAAGTTTTAAATTGGTAAAACTATTCAACCCCCTTCTAGTTTTCCACAATTGGCATCGAGATTCGTTACCAAGTTTTTTTGTATATTGTACTTTGAAAACTTGATACGATCCGTGTATGTTTGAAAACTACAAAGAAGGAATTTCTTAAAACAAAAGTCATGTTTTTAGAAATCATCATATGTTGGATAGTGATAGATCATTCTAACATTTTCCTTTGAGAAGTCTTCATACTAGGATTTGAGTATCTTAGAAGATCATGAAGTATTTCGGCGTCTATGGTTTCTAAAACCATAAAAGGGAATATAGCAAAGGATTGGGGTATCTTAGAAGATCATGAAGTATTTAGCGTCTATGGTTTCTAAAACCATAAAAGGGATATAGCAAAGGTATGTTTTCTTAGTTACATTTTTTTTCAAAAGCGTGCTAAATTGCTTATGGACAAAATGGTGATATATGCTTCTATCTTATAATAAGCATATTATGAAAAGTGTTTTAGTGATTTTTTTCTTTGAAGTTTTGTTGTTAGATATCTTGTTAATCAAGCTTGAATAAAGGTAAAATGGGTAATATAACTTCACTAAAAGTCTACAAAGACTAAACCTTTTAGTCGGGTCAAAGCGTACATTTTTGTAATTACGTAGTCGGATCCGCGGATCCTCGAGTTACACGGACGGATCCTCAAGCAAGGGATCCGTGGGATCCGTAGGTACAAAAGAGTTTTTATGCGAATTTCAAAATTCACAACTTTTTAACCGTAAGTCGTTAGAAGTCGTGCCACCCATCGTTTTAAAGGTATTTGAGTCTACTTTCATTTAAAATGATTTCATAAACTGATTCAAAACAATAATTTACTGAATCATTGATTTATAATAGAAAGTCATTTTTCGGTCATAACTTTTGCACAAACTTTTGATCTAATTAGAGACGGATGTTTTCACTTTTGAATAACAATGTGTCCTCTATTGAAATTAAGGTTTTGATCATATTTATAAATATAAAAGAAACTAATCAAGCTTGGTTTACATGTTTATATTTAACACAAAGCGATGAAAAGAACTTTCGTATGCTATGCTAAATGATAAATTGTCTTCTTTGCATTACTTGATTATTTGCTTATCTCAAATAGCCTTTGTGCTTGTTTGATTGAATAGCATATGTGGTTTCCTTACCTTGCTATTCATTCTCTTGTTTGTCGATTTAGTAATATTCTACTAATCCATGTGCTATTTGAAGGAGTGATTGGGATAACATCTAGTTGTGTCGAAAATGTTAGTTCGAGATACTTAGATAAGTCATATAGGTTGAAAATGTTTAAAACATATAACACACTAAATGGATTTTGATTAAGTTTGTCACGTGTGCAACATAAATGTTTTATGTGCTTATATGATTTCTTTTGTTCTTGTATCGTTTTCTAAAACAACAAGAATGTACATCGGATCATAACCTACACTTGTGTTGATGATGTACTCTCTCATTTTCCTTTTCATGATCGCTCTCCAAGCTTCATAGTAGGATTGACAACTTGATTAGTTCATCCGATATACTCAAGTAAATTATTTTGCAACGCAAATATAATTGTTCATATCCGAAAGTCCAAACTCAAAGCTTTACAACAACATATGTTGAACTAGCTCATCCAACCATTTTTTGTTGTTTACCATATGGACACCTTTTAAACTTATTTTTAACATGGCGCCTTCGTCACCTTAGTTGTCTCAAGTATAATATTAAACAAAGCAAAGTATCATCATTGTTACTCTTGATAGGCCATTGTAGGAATATAAATTTTCCTAACTTGAGAATGAATCTTGGAGAACTTATTGCACTAGAAACTCAATTTGACCTAACGGTTGAATTGCTTCCTTGATAAGTTGGGTATGTGGAATCACCGTAAAATGGTCGTGTTTAGCCGTAATTGAGCACCACTAGTAATAGTCTCATATTCATTCTCTCACTTGGGAAATCTATACTCCCATGTTTCCCTAAAGTAAGTTTACAATGGAAATACTTTGTGTTGTCTTAGGATTACTAATCAACCAAGTTGTAAAATTGATTTTTCTTTAATTAATCACAACCACTTGCCTCATCAAGCGATTATCTTGCTTTGATCGAGAAGAGCTACATGACTTCATGGACGAAGTTCATTGTATGCTAATCACCATCCATAATGACTATACATAGTTCATTGCTTCGTTGGCAAAACAATCCTATCGTCTTGAACACCATCATCTAATCGACGCCATTGTTAATACAAGCGATTTACTAATCTAGATCGTAAATCTATTTTGAGCTTCTTAAATAGCGCTTGTTAAGTTTGATAAACCTCTGTGTTACTTGTGAGCTAGATCTCATTTAATTGCTTATGTGCTATTTCTACATGATACTCGGTATGTTTTACTTGTATACATGTATGCTCACTATAGAGATCATTAGTTTCTAATTTTGATACTTAGAACAAGCGCTCATTTGTTAAGTAAAAGCGTCCCGGATGCGGATCCCTAGTTTGTAACTAGCGGGATCCTCAGTGAAGGATCCGTGGGATCCGGGCAAATAAAGTGGAGTTTCAATCCTTTACACCTCAAACCATGTTCCTAGACCACTTCACACTAGTGAACTTAATACCTTAGGATCTCTTAAGTCCTACTCAAGCTTAGTAAGCTTCACACTCACTCATAGGATCACACTCAAAGTGCTTTTCGATCTATCGTTTCACCTAAACTCATTACTCTTCCGCTCTCTAGATCACTAATTATTTCTCACATGATCCCTCACATCTAGACTTATAAATCTTTCAATTATGTCAAAATTGATCATAATCATCCTTACCTCAAAATTGGTCGAAATTGATCAAATTCTAGTTCTTCCACCTTAAAACCTTTAGGATCTTCTCCAAGACATTATCCTAAGTCACTATCTGATCACTAGGATCATTTAGCTCCATTTGACACTCTCAAGATTTTAGTGTCATCTTTGTTCATTCATTGGTACTCACAAAAGTTCCAATTTCTTTCATATAAGGCAATCATTAGCTACATCACTCATTGCCCTTGAACATTTAAGTACCCTTCCATTTAAAGAACACTTGGGAGAACTAAAACATTCAAAAAGGTATAGGCTTTAGACCTTTCAAACATCACTTCTATCCTTTCCTAGCTGCTGAGAGCCGGATCCCTAGGATTAGCCTAGACGGATCCCCTATTGGTGGGAACCGTGGGATCCGAATGACAGCTTATGTCAAATCTTGCTCGAACAATCATTTCAAGCTCATCTTGCTAACTTGAACACTCCACCTCATCCTAATTAAATCTCTGAAGTTGACTCTTGTGCATGCTAATCATCACATTCCAAAGGATATTAGAGACTTAAGTCTTGAATGCACTTGCTAAATCCTTCCCTTTATAAGTCATCTTGCTAGAATCCCTTAGTCATCAAACACAACATAATTGTTATCATTTAGAAACCTTTTCCTTAGTCATTTCATCATGAGGAAAGCTCTAGTGCTAACTCATCCAACCAAAACCACCCAAGAAACTTGCTCGTGTTGTACACGAAATTTCCTCAACCGAATCATCTCGGTTAAACCCACAAATGGTAGGACTTCCATCCACCGAATCATCATCCGTAAGAGATAATAGTGCTAGAATCTCACCTCAACAAACCCAATCAACAATTGCCAAGAGAACCGCAATAATTAGCATTAAACCTCTTAGGTTAGAAAAGGGATCATCGAGCTCTAAACCAAACGTACCTAGTTCTAGAAAAACGTCTAAACCTTCATTCCTAGAGCATGGACTACACTCCTTTACCGAGCCTCTCTCTATTCATTAGAGCATTCACCATCGAGAAATTCCCATTCACCAACCTTCTCGTTAAAATAGGAACCACCAATGACTTGATCATATATAGGAATTTCCATTACCACCACTCTCATTCCTAGTAGAACCTCATCCTAAATTACTCAATGTACCTCCACCATCATTTGTAGAACCCCCTCAAAACATCCTGTTCCTAATCAAGACAATAATTGCTCTAATTGTCTAATCACCCAAGGACTTGTTCAAGAAGTACGAAATGAGTTGCATTTCATGTTTAATCATCTTCTTGAAAGATTGGACCAAATCAACAAGTCTACTCATCCCTAGACTCAAGCACATTGTTGCTTCTTAAGCTTTGGTCACTTATTAGTATTAGTAGAATATGGCTAAATCATTCTCTTAGTTTTAGAGATTTGTTGATAATCTCTTATGTTTTATTGAATGATAGTTTACTTGCCATATTACATTGAGTATATGTTTGTTGGTTGAATACATATCTCATTTTGATGTTAACATTACTTGTTACATCACCATTCTTGAATTTAATCATCACTATACGGATCCTCAAAATTGCCTAGACGGATCCCTACTAGGAGGGAACCGTGGGATCCGTGAGACAGAAAACTATTTTTCTACTAACTTGGATCACATATGCAGGAAATTATGCATTACACTTGTTTTCTAACCTTTGTTTTGTAGTTATTCAATCTACACTTGAAGCCTTTGACACCCTAAAGCTAGGGGGAGCTTTGTGTCAAAACAATACATTGCAAATTACTTGCAATATTAGGATTACATTTCTCGACATCCCTTTGCAAAATTGCAATCATCAAGGGGGAGCACGGTTTCGTCACTTAGACGAACAATTTGCAAACTTAATTGCAAACACAATTAGCTCATTTTACGTTATGTCCTTGACGCCTTTCAAAGGGATGGACTCGTCAAGGGGAGTTAAGACGAGTACCATTCCGTCACTTGCTCTCTTTACATTTTACATTTTTTTATTTGTGTTAGTTTCTTTTAACACTTTTGTTTCGACAAAAGGGGAGAAGAAAGTAAAACTAAATTCAAACTTTACAATTTTAGATTTTTCCTTAAAATAGTTTTATGTTTTGTCATCAACAAAAGGGGAGATTGTTAATACAAATAAGCCGTGAAAGCGTTTATTTATATTTTACGATCTTCTAATGTTTTGTCGATAACAAATATAAAATCATTTAACGAAACAAAAGAGTCGTAAATAGTTTGAGTTAATAGTTTTCTAACACACTTACGCTTTCACATAAAACACTAAAACAAGTATAAGTGATTTTATGATTTAGTATTACATATGTACAACAACTAGTGTTTACATATTTGGGTAAATATACACATAACTAGTATGTAGTATATTGGGTAATATAAATGGGTAGAAACTTAAGTATTTGACCCATTGACCAAATACATTGAATGTAGTTGGGTAAAAACAAGTATATACTAAATGGGTAAAAACTAGCAAATGGTATTGACCCATAACCCATGGTTTTATATATACCACTTGACCAAGTTCATTGTATACTAGCAAATGGTATTGACTCATAACCCATGGTTTTATATATACCACTTGACCAAGTTCATTGTATCCTTAAGATACATTGTATCTAGAAAGAAAACCATGGATCAACCCATAACCCATGACCCATAACCAAAAATACCCATGGGCAAGAGGGGCGTTCCACGGATCATTAGCTTTGTGCTAGCGGATCCCAGTGGAAGGATCCGTGGGATCCGGGAAGCGATGAAATTTTCTCTATAAATAGAGAGCCACTTCTTCCTTTCTACTCACCACTTTACACATACTTCCCCAAGTATTCTAACCTCTAACCTCGGATCCAAGAGATCTATGTAGTTTTGTCTTTTGTTTTTGTGTGATCTTATAGGTTCCTCTTAAAGGAAAGATCACCACTTCTTGAAGACGTGCAAGCTCAAGTCCATGAGTTGCCATGCTTCGTCATCATCAAGACAACGAAGGTTCTCTTGTTGATAGATCTACCTTTCTTCATAGATGTTGGGTTGAAGGCATTAGTGAAGAATGCCGAAAGTGTCAAGATGAAAGCATTAGTGAAGGTGCTCATCATCCATGTCAAAGCATTAGTGAAGAATGCTAAAGGTGTCAAGACGAAGGCATTAGTGAAAGGTGCCAAGCGTTGTGTCAAAGGCATTAGTGAAGGATGCGAAGAACCAAATCAAGTGGCATTTGGGAAGAATGCCTAGGTCGTATAATCAATGAGGTGCATCGTTATACATATAAGCTTTTGTTTATTTACAAGGATGGTGATATCCTTGATGGTGTTGTAACAAGGTAGATCTCCTTAAGATTAGGTGTTGTATCGTGAAGGGTAGTAGTTCCTCCATAGTAATGGAACTAGGTGCTTAGCCTAGTACCTAATAAAGGGTAAGCGGCGTTGTGATAGGATTAGTTCTCTAAGGTGTGAAAGAACTCGGTGGTTAGCCTAGCACCAGTATAAAGGGTAAGCGACGTTGTGTTAGGTGTGGTTCGCCTTGGTGTGAAAGAACTCGGTATTTAGCTTTGTACCGAAAAAGGTTAAGCGACGTTGTGAAGGCTTCTCCGCCATAAGGAGATTGGTGTAGTGCTTACGAACTCTCGAGTAGGTGACTCGGGGGTGGAGTAGGGCAAGGAAGGTGTCCTTGTAGCCGAACCACTATAAATACTTGTGTCGTGGTGATGTGCTACTTACTCTTTATCTTTCATTACACGTTTATATATCTATCTATCAACGTCCAACATAAACAACCAAATAGATTGACATAAGTCGATCTAAATATTTAAAAGGAAGTTTTAAATTGGTAAAACTATTCAACCCCCCCTTCTAGTTTTCCACACAAATTGTTTTGTGTTATTCCTTTAAACTAGCATTTACTTTAATTCGTTAATAGTATGTGTGTACAAGAACGTGGTACAATCACACTATTAATTGTATCTTGGATTGAATTACAAAAAGGTAAGGGTAATTCTTATAATCCTATAAACCCTAATTAGGGTTCATCTCAATTGCTAGTTTTTGTGGAATTGATTCTTGTTCGGCTAGAATAAAAAAGGTACGCATACTTTATGTTTATGTTAGTTAATTATTCATTGTACATTCCTATACGCTTCCGCACTTGCTTTGATGTATTTTTATATATGATTGTCATAGTATATAATTTCAACAGTGGCATCACGAGTCTTGTTTAATGAGTAATTAATTACTAAACACGTAAAAAAACGAATATTGTATGTTGTTTGATATGATTATTCTAGGGTTTTGGTTATGATTATGTAAACCCTAATTTTAGGGCTAGGGCTTTTGCCCTAATTTGGTTTTAAATTTTTTTTTGGATCGACCAAAATTTTTTATGGGTCGATACCCTAATTTTTTTTGTCGATTGTTTTTAAAAAATTGTTTTAGGGTTTATTATAATTGTTATGTTATCAATATCGAAACCTATAATTATTATATTTGTTACGTGATAAATTCATGAATAAAGTGTTATGTGACATGGAATTGTATGCGATCTTGTGACTTACCTGAATAATTGTTATGTTATATCCATAATGATACATGCATGTTCGTCATGGATGGTTGCTTGAATTTTTTAATTGTTAAGTTATTTTAATCACATGTATGTTTTGATAAATCTTGAATTGGGGAAGACTCCAATAATATATTAATGAATCAATTATGTGCAATTTGGTGTATTTTAATTATGGCTTACGCAATCGATTCGTCGATGTATGTGGCTCACTTTCAATTGTGCGAGTGAAAGCCCTAGTTAATATATCCGTTAATTAACCTATATATTGATTATTAATAGGCTTTATCAAATAAGTTGCATGTGGCTACTTGTTTACACGTATTAATTGTTAGTTATGAATAAAGTGTTATGTGACATGGAATTGTATGCGATCTTGTGACTTACCTGAATAATTGTTATGTTATATCCATAATGATACATGCATGTTCGTCATGGATGGTTGCTTGAATTTTTTAATTGTTAAGTTATTTTAATCACATGTATGTTTTGATAAATCTTGAATTGGGGAAGGCTCCAATAATATATTAATGAATCAATTATGTGCAATTTGATGTATTTTAATTATGGCTTACGCAATCGATTCGTCGATGTATGTGGCTCACTTTCAATTGTGCGAGTGAAAGCCCTAGTTAATATATCCGTTAATTAACCTATATATTGATTATTAATAGGCTTTATCAAATAAGTTGCATGTGGCTACTTGTTTACACGTATTAATTGTTAGTTATGTGCGCATTGTTTTAGTTATTTATTTATTTTTTGTTTACTTGTTTGTTTATTATGTGTGACAGTTTAAGCAAAGGGTAATTTTGAATAGAAAAATAAATTGGACTAAACAATGGTGAAATTTGATTTGTTTTTTAAGAGTTAAATTTTCAAAAGTTTAATTGATTGATGATTTTGGTACAAATAGTGAGAACGGCTCACCCAATTTTGACGGACTGTGTGAGGGGTACAAAGAGGGGAGTGCATTAAATTGTGACCCGAAAAAAGGAGGTCATAGCTTCAGCGCTGACCAAATTCTCCGCTTCTTTGTGCGTCAAATTGGAGTTACAAAGTAGGCTATAATGTACAAAATCATCTTAAGGGCGAATTAGCTTTAATTCAATGCGCTACTTTTGTGGTCATTATCCGAAACACTAAGTTTTTAGACTTATGCAAAAGTACGATATAATGGACGATAATTAAAGGTAAATTCCTTAATTGGCGAAACCAATACCTCAATCAAAACTTTGATAATTTGATCTTTATGAATTGGTTAATAAAAAGTTTTTTATTAAAATTTATGCTACAAGATGAATGCATGACATCTTCGTACATATTTGATTTGACACCATAAATCAAAACTAGTTCCTTTTTTTTAAGTTAAGTTAAGTGCCATCTAGTTAAAGGAACACTCGAAGTTGCAATTTACGTCATGTGGGAACTTGGCGAGATTGCGATGAAAAGGTAAATCTTCATGTGAAGTCAGACCTTGCATGGACATATTTGTAGTTCTTTAAGTTAGACGACTTAAATTGAATAGTAAGTGAGACCTGGACTCAAGGCACAAGATGAGATAAAACAGGTTTACATTTGCAATAGCGTTGGAAAATGTAAATCCCATAATGATCTAGGAATTGGAAAATGTTTGCCAATTAATGTTCGACAAATTACCTTATTATGTGCTTTTGATACTAGCAGATCAACTGATGTAATGGAACTATGATAATTTGGATCCTAGTTTTTGAGAAAATTCTATGGTTATATGAATATTACCTTGGGTATTTTATTTTCTTGAAAAGTTTAATTATCGAATATACTAAAATTGAATTTTGCAAATTCTTTAAATATATTAATGCAACATTAAACCGTAAACGTAGGTTATTCCTGTATTGGTAAATTGATCTACACCTGTAAGGGTTTTTTTGGTAGAGTAAACTTTGCTAAACGAATAAACCTAGTCCTCTTTTCATAAGAAAGAGTGAGATTCAATCCTATTCTTTTTCATGAATGAGAAAGGTATGACAGGACAAATTAGAATTGTCTAAATTCTAAATACATAACTCGTAAGTAAATTTTAATAGTTAAGGAAATTGCATATTTTATGAGTTATTAATTAGAAGCTAGACTAATTTACTGTAAATTGGTAAAAGACAAACTAGCATATTTTATCTAGTTGTTGTGCTTTGACCATTTAAAAGTACTACTTACAATTGTTGGAATAGTAGAACTATTAAGAAAGAAATTGCATGCCCAATTTTTCAAGTTAATAACATTGATAGATAATTCATCATCTACATAGTAGAATACACTCTTTTAGTACATAAGTAATTGTTATGTATGGAATTTATCAAAGGTGTAGGGAAGTAAATAGAACACTATTTTCTTTCACTGGTTAATGAAACACTTACAAATGTTGTCAAATCCAGTGGGAGTAATGTGTTCTTATTACTGAATAAGGAATTAATGTAATGATCTCTAATTCAGTTGGAGTTACAAGCTTTGTCATCTCGGTAGTAACCCATATTATCTCTAGAATATCTTAAGATAATTAATTTTCACTTGTAGACACTTATGTTTTCAAGGATAGTCATGTACGTTTCCTTATTAGACAATGAAGTGGTTCTACATCTACTAGTTATGCTAATATCAATGACACAATCATATTGGTCACATAAACAAACATATGTCGTGTTGTTTATCTGCTACATGATGTTGTTCTATGCACAAGTGGGAGAAATCTATATTGTGTGCAAGGTACGACATATAGGTATATGATTTAACGGATTCTCTTGACTGCAAGGTAAGAGACTAACGTTCTAATATGACTTGTACATATCTAATTAGAAACACTTGGTGTTGCAATTTCGTCATGTGAGAACTTGGCGAGATTGCAACAACAAAGTAAATCTCCATGTGAAGTCGACCTTGCATGGACATATTTGCAGTTTCTAAATTAGACAAGTATTTAGAACATGTGTAAAAATGATATATAAGACTACTTCAAATTAAATATTTATGTATTAGTAGAATGACATAAATAAATGAAGTAATCTAATACTACTTCAATTTGTTTATTTATGTATTTTGGAATGACATAAATGAAAAATAATGTAGTCCTACATTATTGTGAAGTAAATAAATTAACTTGAAATTACTATTGAAACCAAGAGTTGTGCTCATTATTACTTTAGTTAAACATGTTTATGATTCATTGTAAAGACATAAACATAAAGTCTTGTAAGACTTATAATAAAGTAAGACGTTAACTTGTTATGTTTTTTAATTAAGACATATACAAGAAGTTAAGGGTGAGCATCAGTCCGGGACCGGACAAGACCGAAGACCGAATTAAGGTAAAAACCGGGACCGAGACCGAATGTGGTCGGTCCGGTCCGGTCTCGATCGGTCCGTCGGTCGGACCGGACCGTTTGGAGTCTACTAAGGCCAAAATAGTCGGTTTGTGGTCCGGACCGGACCGGACCGAAGACCGAATTAGCCCAAATGCATAGACCGAGGACCGGACCGAATGTGGTCAGTCCGGTCCGGTCTCGGTCGGTCCGTCGGTCGGTCCGGTCCGTTCGGGTCGTTTGCTCACCCCTACAAGTAGTATTGAGTTGATCAATGATTTATAACGTATAATGAGATTATAACAGTTTATGTTTTTTTGATGAGACATGGATATGAAGTGACTTGGTGGAGTACTTGTGTTATAAAGCATTCAATTGGCTTGAAAAGTCTATTATACCATTAAGTTGACTTAGTTGGTAAATAGGTAAGTCAAAAGGAATATGTTTATCTTATATATTGTTAGATTGTCTTACAATATTAATTCTAATGAATACCACAAGTTGATGGTATGTTCAGTTAGGAGAATCAAACTCTATTTGATTTTTTTGATTCAAGATAACCATAACTTCTTTCTTAAAAAAGTAACAAGGTTAGAAAATTGAGTATGGATTGAATATACTTGATATGTGTCTAAATACACATATATTTTATATTATTTAAACCCACAAAATACCAAAACACACAAATGACCATATAAATGTTACAAATATCATTGAAATGTGTTTTATGTGATTCAGTACAAAAGATTGAAAGCAATTGAAAAACAAGCAAAGTTCACATAATTGTCATTTTCATCCCTAGAGTTTCACAATTTGGCAGAATTAGTCCCTGAAGGTTTAAATTAGAAGAAAAGTCAACATAAGTCCTTGGGATATCAAACTTGTTCATTTTAGTCCACGGATGAAAGTTTTCTAAAATTGGCAACTTTTACCCTCAAGTTTCAAAATGGCAAAATTAGTCCTCGGGTATTTAAAATGGAAATTTATCAAATATTACCCTTGTACTATTCATTATTGGCAATATTAACCCTTTTGATAACTTTTGGGAATTTACTGATTTCAACCCTTCACAATTCGAAAATTACAATTTTGGTCCTGGCTTTACCACTTAAACCAAATCGGACCCTTTGTATTAAACCCACAGCCAAAATCCTATAACCCAGTTACTAAACCCAGCCCAGGTCAACCCTCGGTCAAACCCACTCCCTTATACCACCTTCCCTCCTTCCCTCTCCCATCAAAACTGAAACCAGAAACCACCCTCCACCTCCATGGTTTCACCACCACTTGCATCCACCTCAACCCCAGCTGTCTACCCACTACCTTCGACCTCCACAATCAACCAAAATTCTTTAATTGCTCTAAACCTGCTCTAATCCACTATCAAGACTTTTGGCGCCAAAAAGTAGAATCAACAGCTGAGATTGATTTGAAGTCATCCAAGGGTGCAGGATTGATCAGAGATGTCGACAATTCCCAGCAATATTTAGTATTTATAAGGCTTTGTAATAGAAAAAAAATATAGTAGTTAATAGTAGTTAATTTAGTTTAGATCGTTTTACTTATTCAGTCTTAAGTTATTGTAATTTTTAGCTTCCAGTCTTTAATTCAAGTCATTTACAAGTTGTTCAATCTGTTTTAATTCATCAAGTTACTCAGTTTTTCAGTCTTTACAAATTTCAACTTTACTTTAATTAGTATTAAGTAAAATAAGTCATAAGTAATAATTTAAGCCACGAAACCTTGCTATAAGTTTATAAAAGCTTATCATAGCTTTCTATAAGCTTATATTAGAATTCAGCTGTTTAAATTTCAAAAATAAAGAAAAGTCAATGAAGGTCAACATAAGCTCTAATAAGCTGTTCTGGGTGGTATAAGCTATTCAGAAAGTTTTTTTTTGGTTTTCTAGCTTGTGTGAACAAGCTAGGAGTGGTTCTGGTCCTTGTTTCTTTGTTCCATAAGCTCTTTCAGTTGTAAGCCAAATTCCAAGTTTTATTTAATTTTCCAAGTTTCTGTACAACTGCTTATTTATGTGCTTCTTGGTGTTTTCAGTACTTATTTATGTTATTTAAGTTAAATTAAGTGAGTTTGATAGTTAGTGTTAGCATAAATCTCATGTTCACTTTTAAAAGTTAAAAACAGTCCATATTAGCCATATCTAGTGTAGCTTAATTTTGTGCTTATTTACATTTTGAAAGTTGCTTAATATAGTTAAAATAAGTCATCTAATCAGTAATAACTAGAAATTATAAGATAAATTAGGTTGTGCTAGTTCAAATACCACAACAGACCCTATAAAGGGGTGTTTGGTTTAGTGGTAGTTTTTAAGTTTAGGACCGCATTTGTAGGTAAAAGTCATCCAATTAGACTCAAATATGTTCTTAGATGTTAGTTTAGGCATAAAATCATAGTGCATTTCTTACAAAGTCAAAATAGCTTTGTATTTTAAAAATCGCATAACGAGTTAGTATTTTAGCTTGTTTAATCTTCAAAATAGGTGCATTAGTTGATAAGATAGCTTAAAATTAGTTTAATCTAGCTTATAATACCATTTTCATTCATTCATCGTAAATCAAAACTTAGATAAGTCAAAGTTCTTGTTTTCATAAAAGTCAAAATTTCATAGAAACCCATTTTGAATAAACTTGCAATTTCATGTAGGACTTAATATTAGGAGTGAAGACTTGTGCTTTTGGATATTTGTCATTCTGTTGCTTGTCTTCATCATAGTATTTTTATAATTTTAGTTAGCGTTGTAAATCGCTTATTTGCTAGCTTCTTTTAAGCTTTTTTCACAAACATCCCTTTTGCTTATTCCTTATTTCGCTTATTGAGTGTGTTTTTCTTGTTATTGTTGCTTATTATAAGTTCCCATAACTGGTTTATAGCTTATTCAACCTTTGGTTCAGTAGTGGTAGCTTTTATTAGCTTATGCAAGCTTAATAGCTCATTTTGACCCATTTTAGGTCTCATTAAGCAAATAAGCTCACAACAAGCTTATCTTTGAGTTCCCAAAATGTGTCTTCACAAAAGTTGCTTATTTTCAGTAGTAAAATAGTTTTGTAAAGAAAATTCAAGAAAAACCAAAATAAAAATAGTGATAGCTTCTATTTAAGCCATTTGGCTTATTTTTACCTTTTTCATAAAGCACTTTTCATTTTATATTTTTCCTAGTTTTCGCACTTGTTTAGTATTTATATAAAATTTTAGATTTTTCTTAGGTCATTTAGTATTTATTAGATTTTTATTAGTTTTAAATAATTAATAAATAGTAATTAATTAATAATAAATACATAAAAGTGTAATAAATATATTTTCAGTTTTAAAATAAGTTTTATAATATTTTAGATTTTCTAAGTCATAATGTCACTTTTCTAGCTTTATTTCATATTTTCTTATATTTTAGGGTATTATTAAATAGTTAAAATAGTTTTAATTAATAATAATTAAATAAATAGTTACAAAAATAGTTTTAATTTTCCAATAATTTTCTTTTATTATTAGGATTGCAAAATATCATTTTCATATCCGTAGGTGTTTTATTCTTTTAAATTTACGTTTTATTATTTTACGTTTACGTAAAATTCGATAAACATATCGCTTTTAGTTTTAATCGTTAAGCGATTTTAAATATAAATTAAAATGACTTCAAAGTCTTTATTAGATTTAATTTCCTTAGTGTAATCAATCATAACCCCTTTCTGTTCAATATTCACCCGATCACGATTCGTTGTATTACGGTTTACACACCTCGTTGGGACTTAACGATCCGGAAACACTAAACTCCTCTGGACTTAATTGCATTTTGTTCGAGTTGTTTGACTTTATGGTTGACCATTCACAAGTGGTTGACTAATAAAAATAGACCGTTTGGGACCAATCAAATTTTGGCGCCACGCCGGAGGTGTCTTTGCGTCTACTAATTTGAAGCATCGATGATTGTTGAATATACACCCATTGTATATTTACCATCTTTGTCCATATTTCCTTATTTTCATATAAAACCAAAATTATCGTGAAGTTAATTCGTTTGACTAATCGATTACCAAAATATTTTCATTCTTTGTTTTACAACATGTTTTCAAAAATACCAAAATATTCCTCTTTACCCTCTTACCCTTTTGATTCTTCATTTCTTACCCTCGGAACCCTTTGATTCTTTCTATGTCTTATCCTCACCTTTTTGGTTGTCAATGGTGTGGTGGCCCTCATAATGATGATAATTGTCTCGGTTTAGCATGGTAGAGTCGGAAATGGGTGCATCTATAACCAAGATTCCTATTCTTACCATGACACGATCGATTTATTCCATCGGCTACCACATCATGAGATTCGAGACATATTCATGTGAATTTTGTGGAGGTCCTCATCAAGAATTTGAATGTCAAACCGGAACACGTTTGTCTATGAGCAGTTTTACGGTAACACTCGGGACTTTGGAAATTACCAAATTCCATATTATTCACATGACCACCATAACAATCATTTTGTTGTGAGTCTGTGGAGGTCCACACTTTAGCTCGATTGTCAAACAAGGAATCCATTTCCTTGTAACAATTACGACTCTTCGTATCATGACCAACCTCTACGGTACCAAATGAATCGGCACCACCTCGGCTAAGCCACTTCCTCAAATTCTTCTCCTTGATCTTTTGGATTTAGTGAAAGATTTGAAGGAATGTAAACATTCCCAAGATAATCCAAATCAAAATCCATGGAAGAATTGTTAGTGAAGAGCGGTGCTAAATTAGATTCCCAGTTGCCGGTGAAAACTCTATTAGGAATTAATTGAAATACAAAAGCGACCAAATCTAGCTCTCGATTCCGTTTCATTCACGATGGCGGTGATGATGAAGATACCCTTGATATTCTATAATTTTATAAAGATTCATCAAGTTCAAGATTGAGATTCCATCCGGGAAATCTGAGGAGAAAAGAATATGGTGAATCACTAGCGATGAAATAATGGCCCTTGTAGAATCCATAACTGCTAGTCCTTCTCAACTCCCTCGATCTGCTGTTATCACACCCGAGGTTCACACTCACTCTCCGAGCATGGGGGCGAGCATCTTGACCTTTGTTCACGAAAAGGAATCGGACGAATTCATAAAGTCTAGTGTTGAGAACCTTGTCCCAATTCCAAGAGAGTCACGAGAATTCTTGATCATGTGTGTGATATCCCTCCTCCTCTTATCTTCCAAAATGATCATATTGAGATGTTCTCTCGATTACGATGAGGACTATTCTTTATCTTGTGGAGACATAAGTTATGTGGGGAATTACCTTCGAGCTTGTCGACTTAGGAGAAGAGAATGATGAAGAAATAATCCAAGGCGAAGCTCTTCGTCTTACATTATTGAAGGTTAATCTTCTCATTTCTAGAATCAAGGCTTTTAATGAAAAGCCTACTTCATATCCTATCCCCTTTGAGGATAGTGAACTTTTGTTCGATGATTCTATTCCGGAATTGCAAACGTTCAATTCTCTCCCCGATTATGAATCATTCACTTTTGAGGAGTTCCCGAGTGAACTCACTCAAATCAATCCCGAATATGAATCATTCGTCTTTGAGGAGTTCTCCGTGAACTCACTCATATCATATCTCCATGGAGTATGATAACTTCTACTTTGATCTAGACACACCGGGATATGTCTAGACCAATTGAGCTTAAATGATGAGATTCATGCTATTATGAATTCTCCCGTGGGTGATGATGAGTTAGTCAAGATCTTTATCATGACTTTCTTTCTTTTCTTCACCTATCCGTGGCTTCTCTGTTCTTCACTCCTTGGGAATGAGGACACTATCTTTGACCCGGCATTTTCATTTATTATTTGTGAGCGGATCTATGTATACCTCATCGGTGTGGAACTTTCACGTACTTCAATGTTTATACAAACATCTTGAATGAAAGTCCGACGTGATTGTCTCTTCCACTTACTTCCCATGAACAAATTAATTGGGTCGAGTCAAGCTAGCGACTCGGTAATCAAAAACGATAGTTAAACATGGGTTTTCACCCGTGTGTACCACCCTAGTGTGGGGAGTTGCCCATTGTTGTATATAAGTTTTCTAACATCAAAAAAAAAAAAAAAGTGTATATAACAAAAATAAAATAATGGCCGTAATATTTCCTTTTCGTTCTATGTTTCGGCATAACACGCGGGTACTTTGAATATTGAGGACAATATTCATTTCTAGTGTGGGGAATTCTCACGAATTTTATCATGTAATTATACCACCCAATTCCCCATTTTGGCCAATTTTTTTTTGAGTAAGTGTTTTGCACTTACTCGACTTCTGATTATCGATCCGCCATGTCTAATAAACATAAGGATTGGCTAATCCAGAGCAAACGGCTCTTGGTAAAGATATCTCAAATCCGTTGACGACTTGCAATTTGCCCAAAATTGTATGGTGTTCATTTCACCATATCTTTAATTAGTAAAGAGTTGGCTAGCCCGCAAGTTTATGGCTTGTGGTAATGGCGATTGGAAAACCATAATTGGTAATCACTCACCAAAGATATTTTATCTAAGAGTTGGCTAGTCCGAAGCAAACGGCTTCAGTAAAGACAAATCAAAACCGTTGAAAGTGGTGATTTGCTCAAAATCATTTTGTTATCATTGTACCAAGGTTCTTATATGAATGAAACAATTGGCTACTCGAGTAATGGCTTTTGGTAAAGAGACTTAAATCCATTAAATTTTTCATAAAAGATTGCTAGGGACTAGCAATAGTTTAGTGTGGGGATTTGATATGTGTCTAAATACACATATATTTTATATTATTTAAACCACAAAAACACCAAAAACACACAAATGACCATATAAATGTTACAAATATCATTGAAATGTGTTTTATGTGATTCGGTACAAAAGATTGAAAATTGAAAAACAAGCAAAGTTCACATAATTGTCATTTTCAGTCCTCGAGTTTCACAAATTGGCAGAATTAGTCCCTGAAGGTTTAAATTGGAAGAAAAGTCAACATAAGTCCTTGGGATATCAAACTTGTTCATTTTTAGTCCCTGGATGAAAGTTTTCTAAAATTGGCAACTTTTACCCCTCAAGTTTCAAAAATGGCAAAATTAGTCCTCGGGTATTTAAAAATGGAAATTTATCAAATATTACCCTTGTACTATTCATTATTGGCAATATTAACCCTTTTGATAACTTTTGGGAATTTACAGTTTCAACCCTTCACAATTCAGAAAATTACAATTTTGGTCCTTGGGCTTTTACCACTTAAACCAAACCGGACCCTTTGTATTAAACCCACAGCCAAAATCCTATAACCCAGTTACTAAACCCAGCCCAGGTCAACCCTCGGTCAAACCCACTCCCTTATACCACCTTCCCTCCTTCCTCTCCCATGGAACCGAAACCAAAACCACCCTCCACTCCATGGTTTCACCACCACTTGCATCCACCTCAACCCCATTGTCTACCCACTACCTTCCACCTCCACAATCAACCAAAATTCTTTAATTGCTCTAAACACTCTCTAATCCACTATCAAGACTTTTGGCCAAAAGTAGAATCAGCAGTGAGATTGATTTGAAGTCATCCAGTGCGGGATTGATCGAGATGTCGACAAGGAGTTTCCAAGAATATTTAGTATTTATAAGGCTTTGTAATAGAAAAAAAATATAGTAGTTAATAGTAGTTAATTTAGTTTAGATCGTTTTACTTATTCAGTCTTAAATTATTGTAATTTTTAGCTTCCAGTCTTTAATTCAAGTCATTTACAAGTTGTTGAATCTGTTTTAATTCATCAAGTTACTCAGTTTTCGGTCTTTACAAATTTCAACTTTACTTTAATTCAGTATTAAGTAAAATAAGTCATTAAGTAATAATTTAAGCCACGAAAACCTTGGTATAAGCTTATATAAGCTTATCATAGCTTCTATAAACTTATATTAGAATTCAATTGTTTAAATTTCAAAATAAAGAAAAGTCAATGAAGGTCAACATAAGCTCTAATAAAATATTACGGGTGGTATAAGCTATTCAGAAAGTTTTTTCGGTTTTCTAGCTTGTGTGAACAAGCTAGGAGTGGTTCAGTCCTTGTTTCTTTGTTCCATAAGCTCTTTCGGTTGTAAGCCAAATTCAAGTTTTATTTAATTTTCCAAGTTTACGTACAACCGCTTATTTATGTGCTTCTTGGTGTTTCGGTACTTATTTATGTTATTTAAGTTAAATTAAGTGAGTTTGATAGTTAGTGTTAGCATAAATCTCATGTTCACTTTTAAAAGTTAAAAACAGTCCATATTAGCCATATCTAGTGTAGCTTAATTTTGTGCTTATTTACATTTTGAAAGTTGCTTAATATAGTTAAAATAAGTCATCTAATCAGTAATAACTATAAATTATAAGATAAATTAGGTTGTGCTAGTTCAAATACCACAATGAGACCCTATAAAGGGTGTTTGGTTTAGTGGTATTTTAAGTTTAGGATCGCATTTGTAGGTAAAAGTCATCCAATTAGACTCAAATATGTTCTTAGATGTTAGTTTAGGCATAAAATCATAGTGCATTTCTTACAAAGTCAAAATAGCTTTGTATTTTAAAAATCTGCATAACAGTTAGTATTTTAGCTTGTTTAATCTTCAAAATAGGTGCATTAGTTGATAAGATAGCTTAAAATTAGTTTAATATATCTTATAATACCATTTTCATTCATTCATCAGAAATCAAAACTTAGATAAGTCAAAGTTCTTGTTTTCATAAAAAGTCAAAATTTCATAGAAACCCATTTTGAATAAACTTGCAATTTCATGTAGGACTTAATATTAGGAGTGAAGACTTGTGCTTTTGGATATTTGTCATTCATTGCTTGTCTTCATCATAGTATTTTTATAATTTTTAGTTAGCGTTGTAAAGCGCTTATTTGCTAGCTTCTTTAAGCTCTTTTTCATGAAACATCCTTTTTGCTTATTCCTTATTTACGCTTATTGAGTGTGTTTTCTTGTTGTTGTTGCTTATTCTAAGTTCCATAACTGTTTTATAGCTTATTCAACCTTTGGTTCGATGGTGGTAGCTTTTATTAGCTTATGCAAGCTTAATAGCTCATTTTGACCCATTTTAAGGTCTGTTAAGCAAATAAGCTCACAACAAGCTTATCTTTGAGTTCCCAAAATGTGTCTTCACAAAAGTTGCTTATTTTCAGTAGTAAAATAGTTTTGTAAAGAAAATTTAAGAAAAACCAAAAATAAAAATAGTGATAGCTTCTATTTAAGCCATTTGGCTTATTTTTACCTTTTTCAAAAGCACTTTTCATTTATATTTTTCCTAGTTTTCTGCACTTGTTTAGTATTTATATAAAATTTTTAGATTTTTCTTAGGTCATTTAGTATTTATTAGAATTTTATTAGTTTTAAATAATTAATAAATAGTAATTAATTAATAATAAATACATAAAAAGTGTAATAAATATATTTTCAGTTTTAAAATAAGTTTTATAATATTTTAGATTTTTCTAAGTCATAATGTCACTTTTCTAGCTTTATTTCATATTTTCTTATATTTTAGGGTATTATTAAATAGTTAAAAATAGTTTTAATTAATAATAATTAAATAAATAGTTACAAAATAATTTTAATTTTCCAATAATTTTCTTTTATTATTAGGATTGCAAAATATCATTTTCATATCCGTAGGTGTTTTATTCTTTTAAATTTACGTTTTATTATTTTACGTTTACGTAAAATTGATAAACATATCTGCGTTTTAGGTTTTAATCGTTAAACGATTTTAAATATAGAATTAAAATGACTTCAAAGTCTTTATTAGATTTAATTTCCTTAGTGTAATCAATCATAACCCCTTTCCTGTTCAATATTCACCCGATCACAGATTCGTTGTATTATAGTTTACACACCTCGTTGGGACTTAACGATCCGGGGAAACACTAAACTCCTCTGGACTTAATTGCATTTTGTTCTGAGCTGTTTGACTTTTATGGTTGACCATTCACAAGTGGTTGACTAATAAAAAATAGACCGTTTGGGACCAATCAATACTCAATATGACTCCAACCTAGAAGATTAATAAAACACCACTTTATTATGGAATGTGATGAATCACATTAAGTTTTAAAATTGAAAATTCTGAATTTGTTAAACTACTTATGAATAAGTTATTAACAAACAAAAGTCAAGAATTATCAATGTGCATTTGTAATGTCCCAAGAAGAGAACAATGTAGTTTTGCTCTAATTGCTAAGTATATATAGATAGTCTATATATTACAAAAGGCAAGTGGGAGTTTTTTTTTATCATAAAAGATAAAATTACAATATACATAATCTTCTTAAATACACTAGTAAATATCATGATGAGGCTATAAATGAAGTGTTAACTTCAAGATGATAGAAATTTCATTCATAGATCTGCAAGGATATCTCTGATATTTGATTTATATGCTGAGAAAAACATGAGTTACATGATTATAGTAAACCTGATAATCTTTACGATGGATTACCAAATATTGAATTGGGTAAATTACTCATATTATGAATGTTAAAGATGTTGTCCATAAAGATAATCAATTTTGGAAATTTAGTTTATCTTAATAGTTAGACTAGAGAATGAAGATGAGTTTCTTCAAAGAGATGGAAAACTCTAGTGGTTTAAATCTCTGTGTAGAAATCACATGGACAAAATTGTACACATATTTAATGCATGTTTTATGACAAGATTATTAATCATACTTAAGCAATTAATTGTGATTGATTATTCTTTTCTAGACACATTAAATATATAAAGATGATAATTGTCATACTTGTTTTCATTAATATGAAATATGACAATGGAATATTAAAACTCTTTCCTAAGAAATTACTTGGCGAGGACGGTAAGTAATCGAAGGTTTTTGAATTCATATAATCTTTGGAAGTGTACAGTTCAATAATTCATGAATGGATAAATGCATGCATCTATGAAATTATTCTTATGTTTAATTATTAAATCCTAGTTTTGATTTATAATTGAAATAAGATAAATTTTAAGTATTCCTGAAAGCTAGTGGGAGTATTATGTTAAGGTTTTAAATCTAATATGTTGTATAACATATAGGAAGTAACATTCCTTGTAAGTCAAATGTTAAGTCTTAGATTGGAATGAAACTTCACTTGTAAGATTTAAGAATTAAAACATACAACCTTGGAATATATGTTTATTATTAATAAACATGTGCAGTAAAATAAATGATTATAATAAAACATGATATATTATTTGGAAAATGGATAAATATTTTTTTGACAAGATAGAACATGAATGAAGTCTAAGTTTGACCTGTAGATTCATCATGTACATCATGTTGTGTATTAAAATTGTTATATCATTCTTGAATAAGAAGTGATTTGACAACATTGATATCTAACTAAAAGTTATTAGATAACTTGTGTAATGAATATTCTAATAGAATTATATCCTCGACTGGAATTGCTCCTAGATTCTATGGATGAACAATATGTCAATTGTTGTGCAAATTGTCATCACTACAAACTTGAAAGTTTGAAAGACATCAAACATTACACAATAAGATATTAAAGTTTACGGCGTTTAATGAGCATATTGTTGTTTGTATACAATGATCTTGATTTAATTGAGATGACACTCAATACTAGTCATGGTAGGATTTCATCCTTGTTAATGGCCATGTGAACTAGTTGTGCTACTAAGAGCGCAGTTGCATTATACATTAAAAGAATAAGAATACTTTAAACTTTAAAATGTTTGAAAGTTTAAATTGTCATAAATTAGTGATAGAGGATATCACACACTTTATGAATTATTACTTTATGAATTATTATGTGGATTGGTGAATACACACATACAAGAACTTCACTAATTGAATTATTGAAATAAGTATTCTCAAAATTACGATAGATCAAGTTAGTTGATTTATGCCTTGTCAACAAGTATGATTATTATTACTTGAGGCATAATTCATCAACTGAAATTTTTATGCATTGGTCTATTTAGTATTTGGATAAAGGATGTTAAACAATTATTATAATAAATCAAATACTTGGTATGTTTGATTTTATAATATATTGTATCCTATATTTGCATGTTTAATCCGTGAATAAATTTATTTATTCTAAATCGTCCGTTGTCAATTAATGATATAGGAGTATCGTTAAATTAAGACAAATCTGAGTGATTTGGTAGAACATACTTAAAAGTATATTGATGAGAAAGCATACCAATTTCAGATGATATTCAATGAGTTGAATATAGGACTTATCCCAACTACATGATTTTACTTTATGGATATTGTTATTAAGTAAATCATGAATAGTTATCCTCAGACTTGAGATACCAGATAAGTGTCATAAATGTTGTGCATTTCTATGGAGACTCTTAACGCTATACGTAACTGGTAGTCATAAGGGTTTTTTCTAGAAGTGTTGCAAAGTTTGTGGGTTAGTCTCGTAGTCAAGATAGAATTGTTCCTTCAAATTTATTTGGAGTTTAATACTGTTGGGCCTCTCGTAGGGTTGAAAAGATGTTTGCGTGGCCACGCCCAAAGATCTCCCCTGAATATGTTCAGAAGATTTGGTAATCTTGGTCAATTACTTAAAACGAGAAACAAAATGGTTGAATAAAGAATGACTTAATTCCATATCTTTATTTAACATGGTATTAGAAACAAAAGGATAATAATAATGAGAAATCATTAAAAGGTTTTCCAGGAGCCTTGCTCGAGTTGTGCTAGAGGCATCGAAGTATTGTTAGACGCTAACCGATGTGATCACGCTATTAAGATATGTCCAAGTGGGAGCTGTTGGTTTAATGGACAAAATATTAATAGATGTGTGTTAGGATCGAACTTGAGACCACGTGATTGCACACTTTACGTATGAGAATTAAAGATTAATAATTAATATAAAATGTTATGTTAATTATTAAATAAACACAAAACATAACGACCTTTAATATTTAACGGAATATGACTAACGATCGTTAGACAAATAAAAGGAAAGTATTGTATATGGATTATTTAGAGAACAAGAAAGATCTAGAACCCCTTGTGGGTTATGGATCGAGCGGCCATGGGTTAGGGGAAGCCCAAATCCAACCTAACTTGTTCCCTAAGTTTTCTAATCCTATAAATACAAAACCAAGGATTCATTGTTGACAAATCTTGTACACATAATTAATCTTGGGTTTTGGTTTCTTTCTTTTGGTCCTAAAACTCGGTCGAATGTCCTTATGAATAAGGGTTTCGTTTTTTTGTTTTGTTAAAACAAATTGTTTTGTGTTATTCCTTTAAACTAGCATTTACTTTAATTCGTTAATAGTACGTGTGTACAAGAGCGTGGTACAATCACACTATTGATTGTATCTTGGATTGAATTACAAAAAGGTAAGGGGTAATTCTTATAATCCTATAAACCCTAATAAGGGTTGCTAGTTTTGTGTAATTGATTCTTGTTCGGCTAGAATAAAAAAGGTACGCATACTTTATGTTTATGTTAGTTAATTATTCATTATACATTCCTATACGCTTCCGCACTTGCTTTGATGTATTTTTATATATGATTGTCATAGTATATAATACACCGAAATCGCTATCTACACTTCTGTAGTCTTGTTCACTTGTGACATATACACCAAAGCAACAAAAAGAATACAAGTACAAATGTGAAACACAAAGGATTCAATGAGGAGATAAATCTTTACACTTCAAATCTAAAGAATGTTCAAATTCAATGACTTTGAGTAGCATAAACAAGTTCGAGCGGGGAATCGATAAATTACAAATAACTAGGGGTGTGCAGTTCGGTTTGGGTGGTTTTGGCTAAAAGCGAAACCGAACCACAATGTTCGATTTTGAAGAACCCAAACCGAAACCGCTTCGGTTTTAGCGGTTCGGTTTTTCGGTTTGTTATCGGTTTCGGTTCGGTTTTTTGGTATTTTCGGTTTCTAACCGTTAATATTTGGGTATGGCCAAATTATACCAACAAACTTGTTTATGTTCAAAATTAGTTATTCTTCTTTACTTTTTTTCAATCTAAGCATAATAATGTTTATTGCATAATCCTACAATTACAAACATATAAATGAGACATACACATACAAGTAAACATACACATAGTATAGTCATTATCAAATGCTTATAGATATATTCACACAAAACACGCGACACGACAAACACACATATAAATATAAACGTTAAGATAATTATATTATAAATCCACTCACAAAATGAATATGAATTTATAAATTTGATTTATTTAGTTATTTAATCATATTATATTAATTAGATATTAATCGTATTATTATATAATAAAACCGGTTTGGTTCGGTTTGGTTTTTGCGGTTTGGTTTTTGGAAGAAAACCGAAACCGAACCGCATTTTTCGGTTTCTGAAAAAGTGAAAACCGAACCATCGGTTTTTAGTTTCGGTCGGTTTGTTCGGTTTGGTTTTTTGGGTTTTCGGATCGGTTTTGGTTTTTTCGGTTTGTTTTGCTCACCCCTACAAATAACAAACAGAAATTACAACAATTTTGGTCAGGAATCAAGTTTTAACAAAAGAAGAAAAAAAAACAACTTACTTTCTTTCCAATTTGAAGTGGAGCCAATGGCAATGAAATAACACCATGGGAGGCAAATGTGCATACGGATTAACTCCATCGCCATGTCTCTTCTTATCCTTCCTAAAAAAACTAACTTAACATGTTCTTGATTCCCTTCTTTACATCCCAATTTATGTACGTATCTACGTTTGAGTTTGACTACCGTCTACTTCTCTACTCTATCTGCTACTACCAGACCTTCCCAGTAATACCCTACCCTGGCGGCGCAGTCAGTTCGCCAAAGACATGCTACGACTGTCACCACCATCATCATCATTGCTATCATCATTATCAACGTTATAATTTCTTCCAAAATGGGCCTATTTTGCACCAGCACCAAATGCGTGAAACAGAAGAAATGTTGGTTTAATGGACAATAAATTAATAGAGGTGTGTTAGGATCGAACTCGAGACCACGGGATTGCACACTTTGCGTATGAAAATTAAAGTTAATAATTAAATATAAATGTTATATTTATTTATTAATTAAACGAAATAATCATAATGGACGTTAAATAATTAAGTATAATGGACTAACGGTCGTTAAATGTAATTGGAAAGGACTAGATATGAAATTAGAGATCGAGAAGGTTCTAGAATCCCTTTGGGAGTCATAGGCCGATCGTTTAAGGATTTCCATAACCCTATCCATAGCCAACTTGTTCACCAAGTTACTTTGGGTATAAATACAAAACCAAGGGTGTTTGTAATTTATCTCTTGTACTCATTAGCTAAAACCTAAAAGTGTTTTGTGTGTGTTTTTGCTCCAAACGATCGTGCACCCTCCCTAGGGGATCGATCACTTTGCTTTTCCAACTAAAATTGTTTTGTTTAATTAAAACTAGCATTCCTTTAATTCAGTATAGTACGTGTGTACAAGAAAGTGGTACTAACACATTATTGTTAGTATTCTTGGATTGAATTACAAAAAGGTAAGGGGTAATTCACATAATCCTATAAACCCTAATTAGGGTTCATCCAATTGCTAGTTTTGTGGATTTGATTCTTGTTCGGCTAGAATCAAGAAAGGTACGCATATTCTTGTTTATGTTAATTAATTATTCATTAATCTTTCCTATACGTTTCCGCATGTGTACTTGATGTTCATTGTTTATATTTATTAGACTAAAATACACCGTTGGTCCCTAAACTTGTAGCGGAGGATCGCGATGGGACGAAACCGGGCATAATCATCGCCACGGGTCCAAACAGTAGCCATTAAATGCCAGATTGGTCCCTTGACCACTAACACCTATGTCAACGACTCTTTTCTGTTAGTTTCACGAGGGTAATATAGTCCAATCACATTTATAACTTAACCTAGTTAATTATGAGAAACGGTTTACCATATACCATCTTGATTGTTTCCGCCTTCTTCACACAACCCTCACACACTTTAACAATGGCGGACAAGGAGCTTACTTGTACGGATGTAACGATGAGATGGTAAAATATGTGAAGGCAAAATATGGGAATACTTGGTTAAAAGAAGATGAAATGTCGATGAAATGTTTGATGATTTATGCAGTTGCGAAAGAAGGTCAAGTGATGAAAGGTTAGTCGGGTTTTTTTGTATTTGTGTTATTGCCATTTTAAGGAGGAGCATAAATAACTCCTATTTATTTGATGAAATCCGAGCGGTGTCGAATCACAAAAGAGGGATTATAGCAAGCTAAAGGTATCTGCCGATATGGTTGACTATGCCATGGCTACTTATGGGAATAAGTGGGATATAGGAGATGACATTGCTGATGTGATACTTGAAGACTTGTGGGAAAAATATGGGAATAAGGAGTCTCAAAAAGGTCAGACTTTAGAGTGAATGTTTACAAGCTAAGAAAGTTGTAATGGGTCAACTCTGATTATATCTGTTTTGTCTATCTTTCCGGATACTAACGTGAAGGAAATGAAGTTGATGTCATCATTATTTGAGACACATCTAATGATGAGTGTGGGAACATGTCTTCTAAGACCACTAATTGAAGGTTCCACTTCCCAAGCTTCCAAGGCGTCCAAGGCTTCCGCTCCCAAAGTTGTACTTGGTCTTGTAGCGGTACTGGGATGCTCCGGCACAAATAGGAATGAGTGGTATGTGCCTCCCCTAAGGACCTCAAGTCTCCCCATGAATAACAAGCCTCCCATCAAGAAGTTCACTTGTTATTTTAGTTGTTGATGTAATGAAGATGTATAGTTTTGGTGATGATGGTTCTTGAAAACGATACTTGTTAACATGTATGTTTTGCTTCATATGGTGTAATTAGGTGGTGGTGTAGGTATATTTTGGAAATGTTGTTTTCATTTTGTAGTTTGCACTTGCATATCCAGGTTTAGGTGGGTGCTTGGGAAAACCCATTTTGACTTATAAGGTCAACATAAACCAAATTATTAGAGGATACCAAACCGAATTGTTAGTTTTAAAATCTCGCTTGTTTGACTTATAAAGTCAATGATTCAAATTGTAACCAAAATTCAATTATTATAACAAAGAAGCACACATATCGCTTAAAGCTACATTTAGACCGAAGACAACATAACATTTCTTGCTAGGAATTCACTGCGATAAATGAGTAGTAGGTGATCCATTTGTCTGCATCGATTGCGGTTGGTTCAACTGGTGTTTGTCTCGGCGTTCTCTATTGTCGATATTACAAAATGGCTAGAAGAGTAGATGCCTACAACCTTAGAAAACTGCGAATTTGTGACTTTCGAGGTCAATTTTATCCAAGGCACATATGGATGTCTTGGATATAACTCTTCCACGAAACTCCATAGTAAGTGCCTCATACTCTGCATCTTCAAGCCAATTTTCCTCTCCCATTCCTCTTCAATTCTTTTGTACATTCTCTCCTCTTCCAAAACTACTGGAATGCTTCTTCATCCATGTAGGATCGTTATTTTTATGTGTTTGATGATTCGGGTGGTCTTGGGAGATCAAAATACATGTTAGCCATTTTAGAGAGAAAGTAGAGAGAGAGGTGTTCTTGCTAGAGGTTTACACAAAGTATTAGATATTAGATTGAAGCACCACCCTTCCATGGATGGAAGGGTATTTATCTACAGACTCAACGACCTCCTATCGGCTGTGGATCGGGGATACGGTGGGTAAAGACCCGTCCTTCCTCCACGGTGTTGCACTAAACTAAACTAAACTAATAACTAACTAATAAACTATAAATAACGTAAATAACGACAAGTCTACGAGCTAACTTATGCTAGATAACATTTGGGGTGACCGACTCTTCACTATGGAATTTTCTAATTCCTAACAATCTCCCCAAGGAGGTCACCCCATGTTTTACATTTCGAATCCTAGCATTCTATTCTTGTCTTTGTTCTTGAGCTCGTGACTTCAATTCTTCATTTCAACAATCTTTGTGCTTTAGTAGTGATTCTTCAAAGTCCGCATTGATTTGTACTTTTAGTGGAGGCCTTTAAGCGATCCACATCTTTGATGATCTTGAGCTTTCTTTGAGATCATCACCACGATAAATCTCTGGATCACCCTTTATTGTGTTGCCATCATGTGAAGTTGTGACTTTTGGACCGACATGCTCACACTTTTGAATCATGACATCTTTCCATCGAGTAGCGGAAGCCTTCTTGGTTCATGATATTTGCGGTGACGAAGCATAGTATGAAATATCGAGCCGTGTTATGTAGATATGCACCACCATGATTTCTTCAAATTAAGTGTGGATCTTTGTGAGCATGCGGCTTTGGATTGACTCCTCAATTCGATCACCGCAATCGTCGGGGTGTACCGCAAACAACGATTAGCAATAAAGCACACGAAAGTGTCTTTGATCACTTTCGTTGAATTGAGGTACACGACCCACGGTTCCCGTTGATCGAGACAAGTCTTGCTGTGATCGGTAGGATTCCTAAGAATCTCCTTGACGGGGTTTCGCAATGTTCTAGTTGTTCTCAAACCGAACGTCTCAAAGAAGACAACACGGAGTGAGTGAACCAATAATTGAGATTCACCGATTGATGAAAAATTGATTTGAAAACAATCGCGTATTGCTTAGAATAAAGAGTTTTGCAATACGACGAAGGTTTTATGAGAAAGATCAATTTTCAATCAAAATACTTTTGTATTTGAAAATAGTACACAATCGACGTGCTAGTGAAAAGAAGAGATTCGCACATCGACCGGTTTTCTAAAAGTATTTTCAATCGAGATACTTTTGAATTTTGAAAACATAAGTACACATTCGACGTGCTAGAGAAAGAAGATTTGCACATCGAACGGTTTTCCAAAAGTATTCGTCAATTCCATTCTGGACCAAGGTTGATTCAAGACCGAATCTCCCATTGTTTCTATCCGGTTGTCACAAGTTTGATCTTTTGAGAAGATCTCACATGTCACCCACCAAGAGCTTGTTTGATGTTGGCTCTAGAAGGATTTCCATCTTCATTGTGAATATTTTTACATATCACTCGGATGTTACGGCAATACCACAAGGATAATGCGTGGGACTCTTAATATATACTTACTTTCCACATTGTGTGAAACAACAAGTCTTCAATAATTTAGTGTCCTAATGAGATGTTGTGGATGATCTCTTGGCTCTAGACTCAATAGTGCTCATTTGGTTCTGTCTGTGGAGACTAGGGAGGGTCTCCTTCTTCAATATCAACAATCTCTAAGAGAAAGTCGATAGATAATGTCGGTTCCCGTGAGAATGAAACAAGCCCTTTTAAGAGGAACTTGAGTGGCTTGGGAAGTTTAGTCACGATCGTCCTTTGGGTCCATGACGTCTTGTCTTCAATACCGGTGTTACCTTAGTAACAACCAAGAGCATATGTATTGAACCCGGTTTCGCCCTAAGGTTGAATTGATGGAGGCTATTTCTTTTCACCCTTTTCACATTCATTTCTTTTCATTCTTCAACCCCTTGATGCTTACCGAGACTTCATAACTAGAACCTTGTTGGGTTTATTCCAAAGACTAGCTCGTCTCGATCCGCACTCTTCCCATATTCTCATTTTCTCCTTTTTCAATATTCCTAAGGACTCTACACTATCTAGTGGATTGTCCTCGGAAGATCCCTCCGGTTCAAGCGGATCGTGGGAACAAATACCTAACCTAACCATCCTTATAACACCATGCATAAAGTAAATTTGGTCGGTCTTTTGGTATTGTTCATTCCTTCTCGAAACCAATTGAAAATCATTTGGAAAACCAATCAAGGTACTTGTGATACGAGATCAAAGCATTTTGTACCTTAATAGTTTTGATCATTTAGAAAACCTCCCCTCAACATGTGCATATGATTTAGAAATTGTTTAGCACATGGAGGCAAGAGTTCTTTGAAATATTTTCTTTGATCACAATTTTCATCACAATTTCCATGGAAAAAGCCATTTGATTTTCATGGTAAAATTCTCCCCTCAATATGTGCATAGGATAAGTGAAATCATTTTATCACATAGAGGCAAGAGTTCTTTGAAGCACATCCACAATCACAAAATCCATTAAGAAAACCATTTGAAAACACAATCAAGGTACTTTATAATCTCTTTTAAAAACTTTTGTACCTCGATGGTTTTGCTCCCTCAATATGTGCTTGAGATTCAAAGCGTTTAGCACATACGAGAGAGCGACTGCACAATTTCATCAAATCGATCACCTTTTATCAAATTTCATTATTAAATCACAAATTCTCCCCGATCAAAAATATCAAACCCTTTGAGATTTTGGATCCCAAGTGATTTAATTAGGTTTAGAAAACATGGGAGAAAATGTGGCCTTATTTAAATACTCATCATGTTTTGGATAAATCCTCCTCCTCAACATGTGCATTATGTATGAAATCGTTTGGCACATGGAGGCGGGAGTGCCTTTAAAGGACTAAAACCAATTCCATTTAAAACAGATTTGAGATTTAAATCACGATCTCTACCCGATCAAAATTTCAAACCATTTGAGATTTGTGATCCCAATTGATTTAAATCATTTAGAAAATTTTGGGGAAAGACGTGGCAAGATTTAATTTTGAAAAATGATGATAAGGACCAACTTAGACATTAAAGATTGTTAGTGTCGGTATGATAGTTTTTAAGAGATCTTTAAGTAAAATAAAACAATTTCACAATCAAACAAGAATGAAAAAAATTTCATTTTGAAAGATCTTGAGTTTTAAAGAAAATCATACCATGACATAACATTAAATCTTTAGATCACCACTTTATTTGTACAAAGCGGACTTTTTGTGAAGAAATATCGTTTGAAAATATTTTATTTAAAATCACTCTCCCCTCAATCCATGACAAGTCGATAATTGAGTGACTTAGGTTTTGATAAAATGAAGTCCGGTGATTTTCAAAATTTAGTCCAATTTATTTTCAAAACAATATTTTCCATTTTCAAAACAATTTAATTCAAATTAATCAAAATTGTTTAAAAATGGTATCTGCACAAAGATAAGTTAGGTGGTTGAGAAGCTTCCGTTGTTGTTCTTTGGCTTGGAAGAAAACCGTCTGCATATGCGGTGAGACTTCTTCATACGTTGCATTTTGAATGCCAACCGAGGTCAAATTAAGCTCCGTTTCTTCAATCACTTAGAAGAAAACCATCTGCTAATGCGGTGAGACCTCTTATGTTGCATTTATGCCAACTCTCCATTGAAGTCCAATTAAGCTCCGTTTCTTCATTTGTCAACCCAAGATATAGTTACCCTTTCCTTCGGCATCCAATCATCATCATTTGTGGGATCCGGATCGGGAACATTCTTATATACCAATATACGCATATGTTAGTGAACACACATACAAATATATGGTGGTCGACATCACCCAAACAACAATCGACTAATTAAAGTCAATCCAACATATCAATCATATCATATAAGGTATGGGAATAATGTGTTTATCAAACTCTAATCATCTAAACCTAACAATCATATCCTAGAAACCTAGTCCTTCAACATAGGCAAACATCATTTTTCGGATAAGCATTTAGGATAATTAAGAAAGTCCGTTAGATGATATAAATTTGAAAACATTCTCCCCTCAATCAATGACTCTTTTTCTTGAAAAGATTAAAAGCTGAAGTCATTGATTGAGTTTTCAATTTCACAAAACTCTCGATCCCGATTGTTTTAAAGCAACTCATTTACCACCATTTTGAAAAACAACAAATATTTTTACGAAGAATTTAGACGGAAAAACATTTGTGTAGGAACAATGATCCTTGACATACTTTCCTCAAATTGTTTTAGGATAAGTGCACGAAATATTTGAAAATTGTTTAGCGTAGCACTTTCCTTTCTTTAAAAGAGCGGGTTGCTATCGAAATAATAGCAAGCCATTGTTTAAGCACGGTTACAATCAAATAACGCAAGCCATCATTTGAAGCCCGGTTACGATCGAAATAATCGTAAGCCATTATTTGAAGCACGGGTTACAATCAAATAAGCGTAAGCCATATTTTGAGACATGTTTTGAAAAGAATATTTACACCTCCTGCTCGAACTTCATCTATGGTCCCGTGCCATTATTGAATGACATTTCTAAGACCGTAGATGTTATCGATACGAAGACATGTCTTGGAAAACATATTTTTTTTCTTTTCAAATTTTCGATTTTTATGGCTTTTTGAAAATTTTATATTTTTCTATTTTGTTTTGTTGGTTTTATATTTTTCTATTTTCTTTTGTTGGTTTTATATTTTGTATTTTGTTTTCGAATAAATATATACAAGGATAGAATAGATGATATAGTTAAAGAAGATGATGATACGAGTACCGAGATAAGGATATCGAATGACCCGTTGTAGAAGATAGAAGTCATCATCTCTTAAACATTCACCACCAAAGCTTCTAGGCTCTTGAATTGAAGAAAGAAATTGAACCATCCGAAACGTGAGACTTTGGCGCTTTCCCCAAACCGAAAATCCTTTGGATGAGCAGATTCAAGCTCTATTTCAAGCTTTCCTTAGCGGTGCAGAGATGCACACCATTATCATAAATCCCGCTGCTCCTTTAAGACCGATAATCGAGATTCTTCATTCGAGGTTATATCATCCAATAGAACAACGACAACGTTTCATCCCACACATAAATAACACTTCTCAAATTTCCTTTCAACCGACGTCAAGCGATCCATTCCAAAAGGTGTCAAGAGAACAATTCCCCAAGTAGTTGAATTGATGCGATCGGTCTCTTTGTATAATGCTCAAGAACTCTCCCAAATACACATCATGAGGGTAATGAAGAACAACTCCCAATGTTCACATCTTTCATCCCCGATGAATGTGTATGAAGCTCAAGAACCAAGTACACCAATATCCAAGAACTCTCCCAAATACACATCATGCCCTAAGGAAAACACCTCCCAATGTTTGTGGTAAACAATGGCTTTCTTCCCGATGATCGTGTATGAAGCTCAAGGACCAAGTACACACATTCCCAAAGAGAGAATAACCGATAACATTGAAGAAGCGGGCCAAGTCATCGATTATCTCTGCGGGTGACAATCTCTGCGGATGTCAACACCGGAATAAGTGATTATATCTCGAATCACCGATTAAGCCCTCAAGTGAAACAATTGAGCATCCCAATGTACACAATCTCTCTCCCCGATGATTGCGATAACATCGAGATCATCACACACTAGTGTACCTCTTTTATCTTGAAACTTTCATTAACATCACTTCCCCACATAGTTGGAATAAGAACACTAAACGCCTTGATGAGTAAAACCTTGAGTTTCTCTGCGGTCATGACATTTGTTTTCCGGGATATCTTCAATCACTTAGAAGTATTAAGCTCATCAAGTTTACTCGCCATGAGTCAAACCTTGAGTTTCTCTGGTAATAACATTTGTCTTCCGGGATATCTTCAATTACTTAGAAGTATTAAGTTCATCAAGTTTACTCGCGTTTAGATGATTGTCTCCTTACCCCTTGCTGGTTTTGACACTTGAATCGGCAACTCTTTGAATGCCCAAATACTTGAAATTTGTTGAGAAGAACACTTAAGCAAAATCTATTGTGAGAATCAACTTCTTTGAATAATGTGAGCAAGTCTAATTGGGATTAAATTGACATATCACATTCCCCAATTAGTGCTCTCCCTAAACCGACAATCTTTTAATAAATGCCCGAATAAGAAGAAGTCTTTTGATAATCAAATGCAACTCGTCTTTAGTCTTCTAACATGTAGCGAGAGAATGTAGAACGGATCAGACTCGACCTTCTTCAAGATTATCTGGTTGGGGAATAGATAGTTAACATCTTCAACTCACCAAAAAAAGAACATCACCAAAAGCATCCCAATCAACTTACATCTTGCAAATCCCTTAACTAAAATCCTCCCAATCAAACAAGAATGAAAGATGTTCATCAAGGAAATCGACAATCGGGCCTCAACGAACACACAAGATGGTAACACCAAACTACCAATCACATCAAACAAGAACAGAGATTGTTCGGAATCATCATGTTGATGTATACGTGAAGCATTAACCGAAAGCACTTTGTCGATAAACTCATCAATCCGAGTGAAGATGTCAACCAACGGCTCTTAGAAGAAACTCCATGTAAAGATGATCCGATAAGTAGAAGCTCGGTTCTTACATGAGTTTGGAGCCGTTTGACCATTTATTCTCATATATCAATCAACCATGCAAAAATTCACACTTCTTCTCCCCTCAAGAATTGCATACGGAGATGCCATTCTTGATTAAACAAGTGAAAATCATCCAAATGTAGTCAATTCACACTTCTCCCCGCAAAATTAGCACGAGATGTCGCCATCGTCATCATAGTTGAGCAAGTGGAATAAGAAAACAATCATTGGTAGTCCGGTTCACTTGATAAATGAAAGCGGAAAAAGCATGAAGCATGTTGATGAGAATGGTCATTAATGAGAAGATTTCTCTTCTTTGAAGATAAAGCGCATCGACACGTACACTTTTCTTTTCTTTAGAGGAACGAGGCATGAACTGTTGTGTTCATACGTCATAAGAAGATTTCTCTTCTTTCAAGATAATCGCCTAAACGTACACATTTCTTTTCTTTAGAGTACGAGGCATGAACCGATGTGTTCATACGTCATAATCTCTCTCATTTCAAATCTCTTAGCAAAACATGTAATCATCCCCATTATCATTCAAGAGGCTCTTTGTAGTGACAACCGATGGAGAAAACCCAATATGATGAATTTGACCACAAGTAAACTAACCCGAACTCGTGACTTAAACTTGCACATATGTAACAAAGAGCGGTGCGAGAAATCATGCCCATTTGAATCTCTAAGTACTCTATACTCTTCAACCAACCAACCATCAAGTAATAGACGTACATCACCTCTTGAAAATCCACAATTGAATGTGACATCGAGCACTACAACGTAACTCCTTAAAGTGATAGTTATTTTGAGGTGATAAGAGCCCAATTCCCCAAGTGGTAAAAGAAAAGGTAAAAGTCACCCAACAATAACTAGATTTCCAAGTCTTCGTTTTTGATAATAAGCTCGAACAAGGATCATGAAGAATCTTCATCCAACCATCCCCGATACCTTCGGATACTAAGTACACTCGCCCGTGATATTTCACTTCAACCTCAAATAAATAATCTTGAATTAACGCCGTTGTCACATCTTCGAATCGCTCAAATCTAGCCTTCTTTGACATTTAAGTGAACTTTGATAATGGTTTCATCCCGACCATGGTTAAATGCACATAACCCCGTAAAACTTTGTAATAACCAAACCGCCATGACGAATATCCAAACACACATCCAATTCATGAAGTACACCCTTTTATCCTTCTTCAAATAGAAACCGTAGCACCGACATCAAAAGATCCGAATTACACTTTCCTTTCTCCAAGATGGTTCCATCATCACGGAATTTTACAATTCTATGGTTTAAACCGAGAAATAGTTTCTTTCGCGGGTTTTACAAAACCAAGAATAAACCGTAAGATAGATCCGAAATGCACTTTACTAATACGGGATGTTTCCATTGTCACGGATTTTACAAGTCTATGATTTAAACCGAGAAATAGGTTCTTTCGCGGGATTTTACAAAATCAAGACAAAACCGTAAACAATGTCGACTTGAATGTGTTATGACAACTTTGGTTTCGGTGAATATCTGCTTTAGGGAACATGCAGTGGTTCATCAACGGTTCATTATCCAACATCATCAACATCAACAACCATCCAATAAACACTTTGGTAAACACATCATTCACGCAATTGTCGGCTAATGTAGTGACTACATGGAGAAGTAAACCCGATATACCAAACTTGATCATGAAGTAAAATTCCCGATTTGTTACTTAAACTTGTACTAATCCTTGTGAAGAAGAAACGTGTACCCAATGTACAAAACCTCTTGACATATCCTCAATTGCGTGAGACACCAAAGTGATAGTTACGTTGTTGGTAAAGCGAGAAAGAATCACAACCGTACCTAAATAGCCAAGTCTTTATCACACTCTGTAAATGCCCAAACAAGTCATCTTCGCGGAAGGGTAGAAAGAAAGAAGACGAAAATAAGTAAACGCGCCCGAAAAACGTCACTTCAAATCCAAATAAGAAATACCGAACAAACAACCCTGTAGTCAACATTTTCCAATACACCCTTCAAGCCGTGACATAATATTTCTCGTGAAAATATAGAAACCAAAGTATCAAACTGCATAGCATAACAACTCTCCCCATCACACCAAATCTCATCACGCAACCAATCTCTTTATCAAAATGCACCAACAGAATACAAATCGCCGCCAAAGAATATTCGATTCATAAGATTAATTATTTTTCCAAATTGAAGCTCAAATCTCCTAATAAGTGTAATCAACCCATGAATAAAATACCACTTGAGACCCGATCCATATCCGTTTCATAAACAAATTAGATCCAATAACAAATCATTAAACCCGGTCTACATAATCACCCAATACAACACAATTTCGCACATGAAGACTCAATTCATTCCAATTTAAATCTTTTTATCACGTTAACAACGCATGCGTTTCACCCATGATCTCAATAATAACCCCGATACAATCTCAACATATGGTCCAAAAAAAATAGAGATACTTTTAGTAGGTTTGATAAATAATTGATAACAATAATTTCGGAATAAATGTGAGCATCTCATAACCACGTGATCCCTTATATTTCAGTCCAATTCCCACGAATGCAACTCAAACTCAAATTATATAACTGAATCCATCAAAAACAATTTCACGTGATCCCATCTTAAACTTTTAATAACACGAATGCAAGGCCCCATGAGTGAGTATACATAAACTTTCGGCCCAATGCCCAACAACCCAAGTCCATTCCAAAATGATTCGTGGCCCAAAACAGAGATAACACAATCCAAAAGTATCCCAATATCTAACCGGTGATATAAAGCATGTGCTACCCTAATTTATCTCATAATTAACCTAAAACTTATGATAAGCGCCTACCACCTAACATATTTTCTCACCAAACTCAATCTCAACTTCATCACAACACAGATTTAAACTCATCTCATCTTTTACAATCACAAATCTTAACCGAAGTTCAGTATCAAGGACAACCCACGAACACATCTCAAACCCTTTGAGTCGAATCATTCTTACATAACCTTACCTTTATCGTTTCATTATGGTACTAATCAGGGATGAGTCTTGGTGCTTCAAGATCCTCTCATGGGTCTCGGGTAGGTTTTGTGTTTGTTTGTTTCGTCCTTGTTTTTGGTCTCAAACCGAATCACAGAGAGGAGATAACATGGTTGTTATCTTTCTTTTCTTTATCGTTCGGATATTAAGGAAACATAGTTTCCAAAAGGGTCGATGATGATTCAAGTTCCATAATAAATCTTATAAAAGAATGAAAAATGGAGCCTTTACGAGATCTCATGTAATTTATCCTTTTAAAGTTAGAGTCATGTGTAGATGTAGAAGATGGAGGATAGGTTTAAAGTGGTAGAAGTTGAAGTTGTGTTGATTTAAAGGGATTGATATGGCGGTTTAGTTGTAGATGTGATATGTTGTTGAGTCGGATCATTATTATTTTGAGTCTTCTCGATTTAAAGGATTAGTATAGTTTTGATTGGTGTTTGGTTTGGACTTGTGATGTAATCTTGAAGTCCACTCAGTCGTTGGTTTGGTATGAGGTATTAGGTCGGTCAAAGTCTTCTTCTTCTACATTTACGTCACAAGTCGCTAGCACAACTCGCTAGCCAAGTCGCTAAGCCAACTCGCTAGCCAAGTCGCTAAGCCAACTCGCTAGCCAAGTCGCTAAGCCAACTCGCTAGCAGTCGCTAGCCAAGTCGCTAAGCCCGACTCGCTACGACTTGTTAAATAACAAGTCGCTAGGTCAAAGATATTTCAAGTTGCTAAATCTTTTACACCACAAGTCGCTAGCATTGTTTTTGAGTCAAGTCGCTAGTAGATTTGTACAACAACTCGCTAAGATGAGAAAAAACAGCAGCAGTTATGCGATTTTGCTCCGGTGAGATTCCGACCACTTTATACGACAATCTTCATACAAACCCAGAAAAAATAGCATAACAACTGCTTCAACCCAGTTTGACCACAGTTTTGACCAACCAGAAGTGAACAAATGACCACATTGACCCAAAACATAAACTGATATCATGTACCCAAAGGACACAAACTGCAATGCCATTGACAATCTTTGACCCATGTAAGACTTATTGATGACCACTATTGACCACAGTATTTGGAAAGAAAACATAAGTGAATGATATTAAGCATATCAGTTTTGGACAAAATGACTATGACCACAGTATTTGGACATCACTTTTTGACCAAAAGATACTACAAAAAACATGTTAGAAACTGTTTATCACAATATTTTGAAAGAAAACATTATCCGACCAAGACAAATAGTACAAACAAACATACCACAAACATGATTCAAACCATAATAAATCATCAACACACCATAACCTTGGCTCGGTACCAATTGTAGGATCGTTATTTTATGTGTTTGATGATTCGGTGGTCTTGGGAGATCAAAATACATGATAGCCATTTTAGAGAGAAAGTAGAGAGAGAGGTGTTCTTGCTAGAGGTTTACACAAAGTATGAAATATTAGATTGAAAGCACCACCCTTCCATGGATGGAAGGGTATTTATACTGACATGACTCAACGACCTCCTATCGGCTGTGGATCGGGGATAAGATGGGTAAAGACCGTCCTTCCTCCACGGTGTTGCACTCACATAAAACTAAACTAATAACTAACTAATAAACTGATAAATAACGAACTAACGACAAGTCTACGAGCTAACTTAAGCTAGATAACATTTGGGGTGACCGACACTTCACTATGGAATTTTCTAATTCCTAACAATCCAACCTTGGCTTTGCTCTTCATTTTCATCCAAATTTGTGTGTTCTTCTTCTTGCTCATAAAGTGCATCATAAAACTCTTATATCCTCTTCATCCATCCACTTCAAAAGTAATACATTTGCACATCAACTAGAATGTAAACACACTAGAACAATCGTTATACAAATGACAATTAAATGAATACATTGCCTTCGCCATCACAATGCCTTTTCTACCTCGAACCTTACTTTCCTTTGTTGGTTTTGGTACCGATCCTTGTGACACTAGACTTATTATGTCCAACAGTTTGACAATTGGAACATTTTATCATTTCTGAGCTCTAGATTTACCTATTTTGACTCAATTTCTCTCGAAAGGGTTTGGTTTATGTATTTGAATTCAAATTTGTGGTAAAATGTGAGAATAAAGTGCTTGCTATAAGTTAATGCAAGGCAGGATAGGGACTAAAACACATGTCCCATACACTCTAATTACATTTGACCAAGGACCATAGTTTCACCAACACCCAATACAATCAAAACCATATAACAACTCTCTTAGAGCGAATACAACAATTAACAACATAATTAACAATTAAAACACTAGAACATAACATATAGATTCATTAATTTCATATTAAAACACTAGAACATAAATATTCGATTATATTTTTCCAAAACAAAAAGGGAAAACATAACCATAGCATTTCCTTCTCAACACTTCCTAAGATGATCAAGGAAGTTGTTCTGTCCACACACCTGAGTGTGTCGGCAGATCATCCTCCTTATCTCCAACGCATTCAAGACATTAGCCTTTTGCACATTGCGAAGATCCTGGATAACCTTGTAGTTCATCACCGTAGTTCGAAGCCTTCAATCTCGAGATGTATTGTTGGGTTTCCTTCATACCCGAATCAAGTCGGTCAAAGTGTTTTGGAGTCCTTTACCAATTTTGATGTCCTTATCGTTTTCTCTCGATAAAGAGAAAATCGAGTCAAACATGTAGTCGGAGTTCAAGATTTGGCGAGTTCTTCAAGTAGTGGGAAGTCGACCATTGGGAGGTTGTTTCTTGTGATTGTTGGTATGCAAATGATATAGTGTATTAACCAATAAATACCAAAAACAATGGACGTTCCAAATTGGGGACTAATTGTGACATTTTAAGCAGATAAAAGTCAAGTTTGTGTGACAAAAATACGCGGAATTTTAAGTGCAAAAAGCGGCTTTGGATGGCCAAATTGAGGGACCAATTGTGACATTTTAAACCTAGTACCACGCAACTTGGCCTTTTGCCTTCCTTGATACGCATATACACAATTAATGTGTTTGGAATCACCAATAGAACCCAACTAACAAGATCCGAAACCATAAACACTATCATATTAACTTGACCCATTTAACAAAACCCATTCAAAGCGAAACCTAACATACATCCACACTCACGTCTTCGAAACACACATCTAGTCAAACCCATTCTTAAAAACAAAAACTAAGAATGAAGAGACGAAGCATATTCGTCTCCACGTTTAAGGATGTCAAGGAAGAAGAAGAAGGTGAGGTCTGTTCGAAATCCACTATAATGGGGTTTTGATTATAGCCCTCTCGGTATGAGCGAGGTTCATTAATTAATCTGTGCCTTTACGGTGATAGGGATATATTTAGTTCAAGCCTTGATAATGTGTTATCGAGATTAATGAACAAAAATGGGCGTTGTTTTTACGTGATCCTAAACAATCCCTAGAAAATGGTTTGCATTTGATTCATACGATTTTGATGTTCATACTTTGTTTGGAATGGTGAAACAAATGACTCGAGTTGATATCTTCATAGCCCACAAGCCCCAGCTAGCACAATTTTACTTAAAAACATCGGTTTGAAGTTGTGGGTTGGGTAGAGTAGGATGCTAACTTTAGGATGCTTAGTCAAACACCTTTTAGGACTAGAAGTCAATGGCGGGGGATCGATAAGAAAAAAATGCGGGGTGGAACCGGGACACCAAGAGTGAAAGGAGGGTAGTAATCAAGGACGAAGAAGGGTTGTAGCTAAAAAAGGACAAAATTAAAGGAAATGGAAAAGGAAAGATGGTTGATGAAGGAGGTTTGCCCGAAAAAAGGGAGACAAGTTGTTCAAGAATTTAAGCGAGGTTTAGGCGGAAGGGAAGGCCAAAATGGTTGAGTTTGCGAGGTTTGATGTTGAGAACTTGCAGGTTTGACTTGGAGGGAAGGTGAAAGGCTTGGTGGTCTTCTTCGAGATGTTTCAAGCGGTGTTAAGACACCCTTCGAACAAAGAAAAGATTACAAAGCTGCGTCCTAGCACTCTTAGCCCAAAGGCGACCCTAGGTGATGTTTGATGATGAATACCATGTCATGTGTTAAATTCCATTACTAGAGTTCATAACTTATATGTTTGTAATTTGTATACTTGTTTTAGCAGAGACAAGGTGGCGTGACATCATCAACTTAGGCCTACTAGTTTTGTCGGTTCAACAGTTTACGGATATCAATCTCATCTGTAGATCATTTGAAGATTCAAAGATTGAGCGTTTTGAAGTTGAGCCCAAATTCATCTTTTATATTTTATAACGAATCGATAAATTAACATGTATCGAGACAATGACTACTGTAGTATCGGTTATGTTCAGGTTTCATCAAACCTTTGTATATAGTTGTTGTTATAAGTCAACTAGCTAAATAGTTGATAATGTATAAATTAGTTTGTTAATCACAGGTAAATTTACGTGATCTATTACTTTCTTTACTGGTTGACTTTATGAAGTCATACTTAAGTGGTGAGACTCGGGAACACCGATATTATTTGTTCAAACAATATCACTTTTTGTTTTGGTGGAATAGTTCTTGGGTTAGAATTAACTAGGTTGAGTTATAAATGTGATTGGACTATATTACCCTCGTGAAACTAACGAGAAAGAGTCGTTGACATAGGTGTTAGTGGTCGAGGGACCGTCGGCGTTTAATCGCCTTGTTTGGACCGTGGTGATGATTATCTTGGTTTCGTCCCATCGCGATCCTCCACTCTGAGTTTAGAGACTAACGGTGTATTTTAGTCTATTTATTATTAGTCATGTTATATAATTCCAACAAGAAATACGTTAACAAGACTGTTATCAGCTCCTGTATATATAAGGCTTTGTTGCCTATAGTTTATAGGTTGCACGTGATGGTAATTGGCCATGTACATATGATTAATCCTATCAAGGTATGCACATTAAAACTGACTTTCGAGAATCTGTTAAATGATTAAATTGAAGATATCATTTACATATGTACTTATTTATCTCTCACGTTACAATAATTCAATCAAATCATGAAACCAAAAACAAACTCAGTCATTCAATCTCATATACATTGTTGTATTGTAGGCATATATAAGTTGTACAAACACACCTCAATGACTAACCAGATGTTTAGAACTTAATCTATAAAATACCAACTTCATCCAAATACGTGCTCAACATGCCTAGTGGTTGCTACCGACGTTTTCATCTTTTGGCAAAGATCAACGAAGAACATCTTAAAGAGTCTACATAACTCTTTTGGTTGTTCCATGTTAATCGCATGCCGGTCTTCTTCAACACTACAAGCTCTGCACTGTCACCTAAATGGCTGTTACACAAAGTAATCAGCTTTACCAGTCATTGAAGTTTCCCTTTTGAAGTTTAACCTTAATTAAACAAGATGATTAAAAGATAAAGTCTATATACTTACTTACCTTTTTAATCTGTTGCCCAGTTCCAAAGGGAATATCGCATCATTTTCTCCCCAAATGATTAATGTGGGCTGCCGATAAGATATAAGGATACAAGAGAATGCAAACACATTAGTTTTGAAAACTGATAGATTAAGTTCTAAATAATTTACTATAAAATTTACTTATTTTATCCCTGTTTTCTTAATGTCTTCTTTATTCCCTGGACTAGTCAGAGCATGAAGCTCAAAAACAAATAAATTGACAAAAAATAAAAATCGACTAATGCAACACGTTTTGTAAATAAGTGAGTTACCTGAGTGATCTTAGGAAGATCTGAAAACTTTCTATCCTTTTGTACAGCTTCGATACATTCTTTTTTCTCTTCAAAGTAATCAATGTTCATTTCCTGAAAAAGCAAACAATATCCGACACATCAATCACTTGTTCTGTCAGCAGGTCGACGGGCCAACTCCTTACAAACCCCCAAATTTTACTTCTATTATTATTTATTAACGCAGATGACCGAAAGTGGGTATCAAAAAGACATTTTATTCATTACAGCACTAAACAGTTGACCTTTACTTGGTACCCATTAAGTTTCATGTTAAAATGATATCCATTGATACATGGTGTTTGACATATAAACTATAGGGAAATGTTTTGGGTTTAGACATTTAGTTCATCACTTTACTACCTATATGTTTTTCCAATACTTTATCGAAGCTGATCCTTTGAGGTTTGTTGATTTAATTTTTTGTCTAATATTCGAAAACCAACCACAGAATGCACAACTATCATTTTGGTTGTTCAAACACATGAAATTAGAAATAAACATTTTGGTTGTTTAAAGGAGAGCGAAAATTACTGTGCTACCCATTTTGAATGGGTTGTGTCTGCACCCACCCAAACTTTAACTCATTCTCAAAATTACCCATCAATGTCGGTATGAATTTACACTATATACGAGATTGAGGTGTATGGCCAAGAATGAGTTTCTAATAATTCATACACAATGTCGGGTAAGAAAATTAAAGACATACACGACATTGTTTTTAATATTCCCACGCCTTCCAAGACCAATATAGTGTATATCTTTTAACTACATACACGAGATCTGCCACCTTAGTAGTCATGTCGTGTAGCAGTCTAAAAAGCAAAAGTTAATGTCGGGTATCTTATCATATAAAGAAGAATATTACACGACATGTATTAAATATGCATACTAATTCTAGCCCTAGACAATGTCGGGTAATTTTATTTAGAATTAGTATGCATATTTAATTTGACAATTAACGACATAACATATAAACTATAAACGAAATAGCAAACTTGCTTCCTTAAGTTTAAGGAAATCAATGCTCGATTTGAGCCAACATCATCCTACAATCTTTACTATTAGGCCTCTCTTTCGGGTTTTCAAGCGTACAAAAACAAGCAATCTTAAGAACAAGAAGCATTTGCTCCTCGTAACCGTTCCCCAAAAGACTCGGATCAATCGCTTGTCTAGGATTATCCGAAGTCATCACACTTGAACACGTATGCATAATTTGCAATAATAAAATCGATTAGTCATAATAAAATTACCCGACATTGTCTAGGGCTAGAATTAGTATGCATATTTAATACATGTCGTGTAATATTCTTCTCTATATGACAAGATACCCGACTTTAACTTTTGCTTTTCAGACTGCTACACGACATGACTACTAAGGTGGTAGATCTCGTGTATGTAGTTAAAATGTATACACTATATTAGTCTTGGGAGGCGTGGGGAATATTAAAAAAACAATGTCGTGTATGTCTTTAATTTTCTTACCCGACATTGTGTATGAATTAATTAGGAAACTCATTCTTGACCATACACCTCAATCTCGTGTATATAGTATAAATTCATACCCGACATTGATGGGTATTTTTGAGAACGAGTTAAATTTTGGTTGGGTGCAGACACAACTCATTCAAAATGGGTAGCACAGTAATTTTCGCTAAAGGAGATGTTGGAGAATAAGGACGCAATCACTATCATACCGTAAATCTTATACACATTGGTATGTGGATGATTGGTCATTATTATTGTGTGCTCGAGACTGTACCATATTACTCTACAATACATTTAGCAGGGTGGCTAAAGCCTCTCTTTTTTTTGCTAGGTCCACACTCAACAAGCATTAGCTATAGTACTTTACGCATAAAATAAGCCAACAAGAATGCTAAAGACAATCCTGTTTTTGCTATGGGCCTAATGAATAGTACTAACGGTCGTTAGTCAACATCCGTTATCTACTAACGGTCGTTAACTTTTTATTTTAAATACTTTAAAAATTGCGACAACGGTCCACGAGGTTTAACTTGCATTGCAAAATAGGTCCTTTAGGGACTAACGATGTAAAAAATTTACATAATTAGTCCTTCATGTTAGATGTTAGATTACACAAATAGTCCTACTAACGGCCGCTACTTAACGGTTGTTACATAGCGATATTCTATCATTTTAATTAAAAAGCTTTATATAAAGCCTGACGCAATGAAGGCTTGATAACATATATTTTTATAAATTCATAACAACTTGATTATATTGTTCACGCTAAAATACTTAACATATATAATAAGAACACGCTTAGCTCGAGCGTTAAATAATACCTATGCATACAAACACCCATTACGAGCTTGCAACTAAAACTCGTGCCTAACTATTTTTTAGATTGGGTTTTTTGGGCAATATTTTTATCTTTTCCGAAGGGAAGCTACTTTAAAATAATAGAATTCTTGGTACAGAATGTAAATTATATAGTTACTATAAGAGCACCCGGTGACCGGTTCGCCGTGACACCGGCCAATCTCGCCATGGTTCATCGTAAAGTGGATCGTCGTCTGCGCGACGAGCTTAAACACTGACAAAGTGAACGTTTCAAATTCATTTTTCAAAAAAGAAACTACCGTTTAACAACGGATATTTTTTTTTTTTAAATAAACTTAACCCCCCTATAAATACCAAACCATAAACCAACATTTTTCTCACTACAATTCAACCAACATATACTAACTCTTTATATATCTAGTCCAAAAAAAAAAAAAAAAAAAAAAAAAAAAAAAAAAATGTCTCAAAACCCGAATGAAGGAGAGTATTTCATGTACCTCCTCAATTCAAACCCACCACAATACGGGGGTTCGTCAAACCCGTCTACCCCCTCCTCGCAAAATTCTAATCCGTCTCCCTAAGAAATTTATCTTAATCAACAATATGCGTTTCAACAAGGATTCGCAAATTTCCCCGGACGATTTCCGGCACCACAATTTTTTAACCCGTCACAACCTCCAACGTTTCATCAATCTCCAACGTTTCCCCAAATTGAATCACAAACCGTCGGTTCATAATTCAAAGTACCAAAACCACGTGAACCGTCCAAAAGTAGGGGAAAAGACTAAGGCAAAAATCAAAACAAGTTGTGGATTTGGGCGGACGATGGCGATGATGTGGAAGTAGTAGGCGACGGAAAGAGGAAATGGAGCAAGGTCGAAGAAAAGTTGCTTATGGAAATTTGGATAGAAATTTAGTAAGACAGAGATATGGGAAATGACCGTTAGAAGATTTCTTTTGGAACGACATTATAGAGATGTTCAGCGGTCGATGCATGATGACCTCGTACCAAAAATATTATCACGGGTAAATGGGCGAGGATTAATGGTGATTGTCAAAATTCAACGCTATTTATAAACATTTGCGGTAGAAGTGGTGAAAATGAGCACGGTCATCTCGAAAATGCGAAACAGAACTTTGAACAACGCTTTGGTGGGAAGAAGTTCACGTATGTTCATGCTTGGGAGATCTTGAAAAATTACCCGAAGTGGGATGCCGAGGATCCGATAGACATTACATGTCTCGAGGATATATTCGACCAGACAAACGACCTCGTCCCGAAAGAGATGGCGGCAGAAAGAGTCGAGCTGCAAAGAAACAAAAGTCGACTTCAACGTCGAGCGTTGCGAGCTTCGGTGGGAGTCAATCGAGTACTTTTTCGGGACAATTATCCGAAAAATATTCGCGAAAAGCCGACGTTCAAATGACTTGTTATGAGGCGAGGAGGGAGAAGGAAGTTGTTGCGTTAGAGATGAAGGAGATGAAGTTTCTCATGATAGATCCCAATATGGCTAGTGACCCGAAAAAAGCAGAGATCATCCGAAAGAGACCAGCAAAAATAATGAAGAAATATGCCAATGCCGATGACGAGTAAAATGTTTAAGTTTCCTATTATTAATATGTGTTGTATTTTTTCCCCGTATCGTTTTTTTTCGTATCCTATTTTTTTGTACCGTTATTTTAAGTTGCGTGTAGTATTATTATGTTGTAATGTATTTTAATTTTTAATGAAATGAATTTAGTTTATTTGAAAATTTGAATAAAAAAGATAAAGTTGTAAGTGGTGAGCCCCAAATGAGTAAGTTAAGGTTTGTTGTGGCCTTGAGGGTGAGGGGTGTTAGTTGTGGAGGTTTGTTACAGTGTTGTGTGTTGAGTTTAAGATACATGAATAACAATAAAACATGTAGACACCACATAGTACACAGCGGAAGACTTAAGATCATAACAAATAAATAATTAACTGAATTAAATGCGTAACGTACCTCTTGCAAATGTCAGATCTCTTTTGAACAAAACAAATGAAGTGGTTTAAAGAGTTGTCCCTTACCGTTTTACAACTCAAACCAATAGGTGTAAGAATAGTGTCTTACAACCACAGTTTTGTACACACGAATTAACCAACGAATCAAGCGATTGCTAGATCTAACACAAGTCCTTGTTTTATGAAAAAACAAAACCAAAACACCCCTTGGAGGAGGGTTCGGCCGAATAGGAGCAAGAGAGAGTAGAGGAGAGATCTAGGGTTAATTCAATGCACAAACATATATGAAACCCTAAACCCTAGCCTCTGTGTATATAGTGGATACAAATCTTTGGGAACAAGTTAGGGTTTGGGTTGAGATAACCCTATGGCCGCCATCATGCAAGCCCAAAGGATACCGAATCTTTTCCATATTAAGATTTTACACTACAAGTCCTTCTCTTTACGGTTAACGGTCGTTAGTTATTTTCCGTTAAATACTTAACGATCGTTAGACGGACTTTATGTGCAATAATTAATCGTAAACATTAACATTAATTATTTAACTTTAATTCTCATTCGCTAATGTGTGCAATCCATGGTCACGAGTTCGAATCCGGACATTCACGTATTTATAAATATATACATTTCCAACACTCCCACTGGATATGTTTACAAAAAGTGAAATGACATTGGTTGGCGTCTAGCAACACGCCAATGCCCCGGTACAACTCGTGTATGGTTTTCTGAGAAAAACAAGTTTTGATGATTCATCATCATATTCATCCTTTGTTTCTAATACCATGTTAATAAGAATATGGATCTCACTCATTTCTTAATTAACTATTTTGTTTCTCGCTTTATGTGATTGATTAAGATTACCAAATCTTCCGAATATATTCCGAAGACCTTGGGCATGGCCATGCAAACATCTTAACAACCCTACGAGGGCCCATCAAGATTATACTTCAAAATAAATTTGAAGGAAACAAATCTATTTCACTACGAGAATTCATAAGTTTCGCAACACTACGAAAACAACCCTTATAACTACCGATTCGTATAGCGTTAGATTGCTTCACGAAATGCACTACATCCATGACGGTTCTCGGTATCTCAAGTCGGAGGATAAATATTCATGATGTACTTAATGACTAAGATCCATAAAGTACCATCATGTGGGTAGGATAAGTCCTATACTCGATCCATTGAATATCATCGAAATTAGTCATCTTTAGCATCAATATACTTTCAAGTATATTCTAACTAATACTCGATTTGTCTTAATTCAATATCATTCCCATGTTATTGATCGACAACGGACTTTTAAGAATAACTTAAGTTATTCAAGGATTTAAACATGCAAATACAAGATACCATTATAATAAATGAATAATAAACATAACAAAATACTTTATTTCATTTGAATAATAATGTTTACAATATCCTTTATCCAAATACTAAATAGATCAATGCATGATAATTCTTAGTTAATGAATTTTGCCTCAAGTCATGATAATCATACTTATTGACAGGGCATAATTTCAACTAACTTTGATCTATAGGAATTTTGAGAATACTTATTTCAAGAATTCAATAAATGAATTTCTTGTATGTGTTTACACATATCTTGATATTGTCATATCATTCCTTAAGGTGCGTGATAACCTGAACCACCCTTTTATGACAATCATCTTCCAAAACTTAAAGTTTAAAGTATTCTTTATTCTTTAATGTATAATGCCACTATGCCCTTAGCGGAACATAATTAGTCAACATGGTCATCATCAAGGATACCATGAGTGTCATCTCAATTATACTAGCATCATTGTGTACAACAATATGCTCTTTAAACATCCGTAAACTTTGAACAGTTATAGTGTAAAGTTGGTGCCTACCAAAACTCAAGTTTGTTGGCAATGACAATTATGAAACACTTGACATATTTTCATCCATAGAATTTAGGAGCATCTCCAGACTGTGGAATGTGATTCTAAATCCAAACATATTTCCTTTTAAAAATATTTATTACACTAACAACTTTCAATGTTGTCAAATCATCTTGTAATCAAGCATGACACAACAATCTTACAACATGATGTACATGATGAATCTTCAAGTTAGACTTTAAGATCTCATTATATATCCATCATGTTCTATTATACTCATTTATTTACCGCATATGTTTATAGTAATAAACATATATTTCAAGGTTGTATGTCTTATTTCCAAATCTTACAAACGAAGTTTCATTCCCAACTAAAACTTAATTTTTTTGTGGAATGTAGTTGCCCATACAACATATAAGATTTAAAAATAGCACTCCCACTAGCTTTCAGGAATACTTATGAGCTATCTTATTTTAATTATTAAATCAAACATGGATTTAATATTAAACATAAGAATCATCTCCTAAATGCATGTATATATATCCATTCATGGATTCTTGCAGTCTGTACATATTCAAAGATTATTTGAATTCATAAAACTCCTTTGCATTACTTATCGTCCTCGCAAAAGTAATTCCAAAACAAAGAGTTTTGATATTCATTGTCAAACTTTCATATCAATGAAACTAAGTATGAAAATTATAATCTTTATACTTCTATTTAATGTATCTAGGAAAAAATATTCAATCATAGTTAATTGCTTAAGTATGATTAATATTATTATCACTAGACATACATTAAATACGTGTACAATATTGTCCATATGAGTTCTACACAAAGATTTAAACCACTAGGGTTTTCATCCTTTGAAGAAAATCATCTTCATTTAGATAAACCAAGTATCTAAAATTGATTATCTTTATGGACAACATCTCAACATTTATAGTATGATTGATTTACCACAATTCAACATTTGGTAAATTCATCATCATGATTAACAGAGCTTACCATGATCTTGTAACACATAATCCTCGAAGATATTAAATATCTCGAGATATCCTTACGGATCTATGAATGACAATTCCATCATATTGAGGTTTATCATTTACATGTTTAGCCTCATCATGTTATTTGCAAGTGTATTTTAGAAGATTATGTATTTTGTAACTTTAATCTTTCAAGATCTAAACCAAAACTCCCACTTGCCTTTAACAATTTAAAAATTACCTTTAAATAGTTTAGCAAGTAGAGCAACAATACATTGTTCTCTTTTGGGATATTACAAAACATTGACAGTTCCCGACTTTAGTTTGTTACAACCCACTTTACAAGTAGTTTAACAAATTCAGAACTTCATTATAAGACTTAATGTGATTCATCACATTTCATAAACAAATGGTGTCTTATCAATCTTCTAGGTTGGAGTCTTATTGAGTATATTCAAACTATACTCAATCTTCTAACCTTGATATCATGTGGAAGAAACTATAGTTATCTTGAATCAAACATGCCAATAGATTTTGATTCTTCTAACTGAACATACCATAAAACTATGGTATTTCATTAGAATTAATATTGTAAGATAATCTAACAATATTTAAGATAACCATCTACCTTTGGCTTATCTATTTACCAACAAAGTAAAACTTAATGGTACAATAGAATTACCAAGTCAATTGCATGTATTATAACACAAGTATTCTTGACCAAGTCAAAAGACATATCAGTTATAATCCCACTATACGTTGTAAGTCATTGATTTACCATTGACTTCATGCATATGTCTTAAAACATAGCAAGTTAACGTCTTACTTTATATTGTAAGTCTTGTATTAACATACTTCATGTTTGTGACTTTACAAAATCATAAACATTTGAAATTAAAGTAATTATGAACACCACCTCGGGTTTCAATTAATATTTCAAGTTAATATTTACTACATATATTTAAGTCATTCAACGAATACTTAAATCCAAAGTAGTATTAGATTACTCCATTTAATTATGTCATTCCATGAAATGTTCAACGTAAAAAAATGCAAAATCATCCATGCTCGTTCTCACGACACGTGGATATTTTAGCTTGGGCTACAATCTAGTTCACGTTCTCATGTAACGTAAATTGTAATTACAAGTGTTACTTAAATATTGAATGACATAAATTTTTAAAGTAGTATTTGTTATCATCTTGATACATGTTCTGAATAGGGCAATCATACACATTAAAATGTATAATTCCTATTAGAACGTAACTCTCTTACCTTGCGGTCAAGAGAATCCATTTAAATCATATTTATATATGTTGTACCTTGCACACAATAAAGATTTCTCCCACTTGTGCATGGAACAACATCATGTAACGAATAAACAACACGATACACGTTCGTTTATTTGATTAATATGATTTGTGTCATAGATATAACAAGTAGATGTGGACTATATTGTTTAGTAAGGAAACGCATGACTCTCCTTAAAAACATAAGTGCCTACAATTGGAAAATAATTATCTTTGAAGATAATCAGGTTTACTACACGAGAAATAAGGCTTGTAGCTCCATCTAATTAGAAATCAATAAAACAACTTCTTATTCGGTAATCCAACACAATGCTCCCACTGAATTTAACAACATTTTAAATGTTTCATAACCAGTGAAAACAACTTGCTTGCTTTTAACTTTCCTACACCTTTAAGAAACATACGTAATCATTACTAAGGTACTAAAAGGTGTATTCTACTTTATGAATGATAGGTTATCCATCAATGTTATTAACTCGAAAAATTGGGTATGCAATTTCTTCCTTAACCGGCCTACCATGCCCATAATGGTATGTAGCACCTTTAAAGGTTAAAGCAAAACAACTAGATAAATAAAGCTAGTTTGCCTTTTACCAATTTTCGCGGTAATTTGTCTAGCTTCTAATTTTGTAACTCATATACATGTTTTCCAGTTAACCAACATTCATGTTTGTTACAAAAGGATTCATTCACCAAATGAGGGTAATGAAATCTTTATGGAAAATATGATGTGCAATTCATTGCTATGAGTTACATTAGAATTAGACAATTCAAACGTTCTATTGTACCTTTCTCATTCATGAAAAGGAATAGGATTGAGTCTCATGCTTCTCCCATGGAAAAGAGACTTTGTTTGTCTTTTCGTAAATTATTCTCGATCAAACATTTGTTTGAAAGTAGAATGGATTAATTCTTGATAAAAGACTAAACTACGTTACGGTTAAATGTTGCATTTATACATTCAAAAGAATTACAAAATTCAATTTTAGTATTTTCGATAATTAACCTTTTCAAGAAAATTAAATACCCATGGTTCATAAACATATAACCATTTAAATTTCATTGAAAACTAGGATCCAATTGACATATTTTCATCACATCAGTTGATCGCTAGTAATGAAAGTATTCAAAATGGTACGGTCGAACCTCGATTGCCAATTTTTAAATTGCAACTCCTAGATTTATGGGATTTACATTTAGCCAATTTCAATTGCCATATAAACATGTTTTATCCCCATCTTATGCCTTGAGTTGCCGCTCACTACAAAACTCTATTAAGTTGTCCAACTTAGAAACGCAAAATCGTCCATGCCCGTTCTCACGACACGTGGACATTTTACCTTTGATTACGATCTAAGTCACGTTCTCACGCAAATAAAAGGTAATTTCGGTGTTTCCGTTCGTTGATGGCATATAACTTAAATTAAGGGTAATAATTTTGATGTCAATCAAATATGTACAAAGATGTCATGCATTCATCTTCGTAGCATAGTTTTTATTAAAACATTTATGTCCTTGTTTTAATGATTTAAGCTTTTATCATCAAACTTTAATCGAGGTATTGGATAACCAATTAAAGAATCACCTTAATTACCACTATATCCTACTACTGCATGAGTCATAAGACCCAAGTTATTCGGATAATTACCACAAAAGTGGTGCGTAGAAATTAAAGTAATTCACCCTTAAGATTTTATGCACATATAGGAATACTTGGTAGCTCCATTAAGACGCATTAACGAGCGGAGAATCGGTCAGTATGAGCATATTAAAACCCTCATCTTTAGGGCGCCACATTTAATGCATTACCTCCTTGTACCAATCACAGTTTGTCATTAATGGGTGAGCCGTTCTAACTATTATGTGCAAAAATCAATCAATTAAACGATTATGATTACTATGCTTAAAATTACATATTTCACCATTGTTTAGGTCAGTTTATTTTTCTTGTAAAAATACCCTTGTTACACATAACAAACAAGCAAGTATTTAAAAAAATAAACAAATAAACAATGAATGCATAACAAATAATAAGTCATGCATATCAAATAGCCACATGCAAACTTTTTTGATAAATCCTATTAATAATCAATTCTAGATCTGTCAATATGTATATATTTAATTAAGACTGTCACCCGTTTTCATCTATGTATAAGGTGAGCCACATGCATCGATTCATCGATTGCGTAAGTCAAAATTAAACATATACCACATAGCACATAATTGATTAAATAATAATTATTGACGTCTTCCCCAATTTTAGATCTATCAAAATTTTTAGTGTATATCACTTAAGCAAGAAAGACATACAATAAAAGCAGATTCATGATAAAACATGCAGATAATTATCATGGATATAAATCACACTTAACAATTAATGCAATTAAACAAAGTTACGCAATACACATAAAATTGCATGCATCCTAGGGTTTCTAATCCAATTAAAACTTAAGTTTACAAAACCCTAATTAGGGCACCAAAAAAACGCCCCCCTTAAAAAATTAGGGTTTAGGTTTTGCAAACCCTAGATCTACGCATACAAATAATAACACAATCATGTTTATTTTATTTATGTGTTTCAGTAATTAATTACTTGTTATACAAGGCTCGTGATGCCACTGTTGAGTTTAAGATACATGAATAACAATAAAAACATGTAGACACCACGGAGTACACAGCGGAAGACTTAAGATCATAACAAATAAATAATTAACTGAATTAAATGCGTAACGTACCTTTTGCAAATGTCAGATCTCTTTTGAACAAAACAAATGAAGTGGTTTAAAGAGTTGTCCCTTACCGTTTTACAACTCAAACCAATTGGTGTAAGAATAGTGTCTTACAACAACAGTTTTGTACACACGAATTAACCAACGAATCAAGCGATTGCTAGATCTAACACAAGTCCTTGTTTTATGAAAAACAAAACCAAAACACCCCTGGAGGAGGGTTCGGCGAATAGGAGCAAGAGAGAGAGAGAGAGAGATCAGGGTTAATTCAATGCACAAACATATACGAAACCCTAAACCCTAGCCTCAGATATATAGCGGATACAAATCTTTGGGAACAAGTTGGGGTTTGGGTTGAGATAACCCCCGGCCGGCCATCATGCAAGCCCAAAGGATACCGAATCTTTTCCATATTAAGATTTTACACTACAAGTCCTTCTCTTACAGCTAATCGGTCGTTAGTTATTTTCCGTTAAATACTTAACGATCGTTAGACGGACTTTATGTGCAATAATTAATCGTAAACATTAACATTAATTATTTAACTTTAATTCTCATTCGCTAATGTGTGCAATCCCATGGTCACGAGTTCGAATCCGGACATTCACGTATTTATAAATATATACATTTCCAACAATGTGAAGATTTGTTATAGTGATGTAATACCCGTAGCCCCGAATTAATAACTTGAGCTTGTCATGGCACCTTGTGCTCTAATTATTGGCTATCAAAAGAAGTGTACGTATATGTAACTACTTTAAATAAAAAACTTACACGAATAAAATCTTTGATCAAGCAAGATGGAGCAAGGTTCGGATTGAGGGGTTTATAGAAGGAAATCTTCAACAACTCCCTGGTCTTTTCGGGCGTTTGAGCCAACAAAATATTTGCAGCATCCTTAATGTTGTTAGCACTAAACAAACCCTCCTCCACATCTATATCAGAATCCAAAGTCACCCCAGAACCAATAATCACCACCCTGTCCACTACCTCGGGGAACTGAGCTGCCATGCTATAACCAACAAAACCGCCATAACTAAGCCCCACCAGATTAAACTTCCCTGTTAATCCCACATGCTCCAATGCTCTCATCACACACTCTGCTTGAAACTGCTCTGTACGATCCATCCTAGTCGTGTAAGAGTCTCCATAAAAAAGCAAATCAGGTACGTAAACATTATAAAGAGGAGTCACGCGAGAGATAAGAGGATCCCACTGCCATTTAGCATTGGCTCCTATACCATGAACAAGAATTAAATTTGGTTTGTTTGGTTTGTAGGTCTTTGGTATCCAGCAGTGGATGGACGTGTCGCCATCATGGAGGGTTGTAGTTGTCGATTTTAGGCCGGCAGAGCCAAACGATCGTGAGAGACACCAGTCTCTAGACGCGGTAAAGTTAATGCATCTAACCATTAGGAAAGTGACTAAGAATATGTTGAGAGGAATTTGTGATCTATATCTTGTTCGGCTCTAGTGTTGGGGCCATATATTGATATTGACAAGGGAGTACGTAGACTAATATATGTCACATAATTTATATATGCTAGTGTACTTTAGATAATTTTTTCTCTTATGCATGTTATGTTATTATTTTATTAATAAGTAGTACTATATGAAATGCCTATACTCAATTTTGTTGACTAATTGTTGGACGAACTCAATTTTGTGTATATTTTTTATTAAGATTATTATAAGCGCATCAAAGCAGGGTCCATTTCAATCAGTGATTCAACTTTTTTTCTTTGCGTAAAGGTTTCAACAAAAATTTTAATGGCTTTGGGATTTTCATTAACTTCCGTCCAAAATTTATACATTAAAACATTATAACTTTTTGAAGGGCCAAATTTAAACTTTTCTTTTATAACTGTTATCCCAAACCATTTCTTCCCAAAACCATTTCTTCCCAGAATCAAATTAGGTCAAACACATTTGTCCCAAAAATTAAATTAGACAAAAGGAAGACCTAGAAGACAAAAGGAAGACCTAGAAGCTCAAGCAGCTAGTCTCAGATGGCGGCTTTAGCCCAAGGAATAACCGGGCCGAGTCACAAGCTCGTCTTTGAGATGATGGCTCGGGGACCAATCAGAGCTCATGAATTCTTTGATCAGGAACAAGAAGTCAATATGGATGCAATGATGAATGGGTGGGCAAACAATATGCAGAGATCTGAAAAGGAACCGTTTGAGGATTTTCTGAATGATGAAGAAAGGGATAATGAAGATATGGGCATACAAAGTGATTGGCGTGAAGGGCGTGAATTTGATTTGAACATAAGTTAGGAAAAATGTGTACGTTGTTGAGATGGTCCACCAATATAAGGCTGCTAATGGATGTTGTTTTTTTCCCTTCTGATAGCTTTAAAAGTTCGAATATGACTCATTATTTCAGGGGTCTTTGGGTTTATGTACATTTAGTTATTTTCATGAGTTGCAACAAAATTGGTTTTTAGGTAAATTAGAAATTTGGTCACAGGTGACATGGCTTAACTTGCAGATTTTGTCATTGATGATATAGCTTAGCATACAAATTTGTTAGGGGTCCAACAGGTTTGGTTGTTGAGTTCTCAGTATAAAGTAATGTTGGTTTTACAGCTAGGTCCTGTTTAGAAATCATCTGCATAGAAGTGCCATCAAGTGTCGAATGTTACAGGCGTTTTGGTCATTCACCCGCTTCATCTTTAACCTCTTTTCAATTGGTCAAAAAAAGAAAACTTCATTACATATAAAAAAGAAAACTTCATTAACTCGAAAATAACATTACATTAGAAAACAATAAACTAATTTTTTTAGACTAAGTAAAAAAAGGGTGCCTTATCATGGCTACAAACTACTCTATTTATACTAAGTAATCCTAGGTCTTCAATCTCTTCTTGTGTGTTTTCTCCGTGAGGTAAAACTGAGCTTGGGTCACTTTGTGTTTCTTTGGTCATAATCTGAGCCATCCAATTTATCTTTGGAGAATGAAACCATTGATCAAGAACTCCTTTTCCTGTAATAACATTAATGTGTAATAATTATATATGGACATAATAAATCTTGGTAAGACAATTAGTAGTTGCTTGAACTTAAGGAGAACAAGTAAATTCATAGAATAAAATGTAATTACTTGAGCTTTAGGTCCCGTCATCCCCGAGAGCTTGGATATAGCTTAAACAGAGATTGATATGTGATTTGCGCCACTACCGGTGAATCCGCCTAAAAGTCCAAGAGAGGTACAATTTAATTAATTTATAAAAGAGCTATAAAACATAATGGAGATGTGGTATGCCATGATGACGATCATTACATCACTATATACCGAATTGGTAGACCTTCTATGGTTACTTTACTAAAAAGATTAAACACTTTTAAAAGCATGTAATGCGTTCTTAGTGGATTAATAAGCAGTGGGAAAAATCGAAGAAGAACATAACTATAATGATTTCAACTATATAGCAACTTGACCCAACCAAAAGAATGAATTGACACATGAAATATGTGATCTATTACCTCGTTTATAATGAGAGCTTTCCCATTTTTAACAATGTATTGCTAAGTGAGTTACGAAACAAGAACAAACCCATACTTAAATATCAAACAACAACTGGTTCAACGGGCTTTTTCGACTTGAAATGGTTCCACCGCCTTTTCGGCCTCGAAGATGGTGCAACCACAGTGTTCACCGGTTTTGTGGTTTCACAAGATGGTGCACCACTGGTTCTCGCTTGTTTTGTGGCTCCACGTTGTTGCGACCACGGGTTCAATCGCTTCTACGGCTTCACCAGATGGTGCGGCCACGTGCTCACGCCTTTTTCATCCACAACAACATGATGATGCTTCTGGGCCAAAATTCGTCTTCTTTCCAGTTTTGAAATGGTTTGAAAACGCATCGGCTCTACGCTTCCTTTTATCGTGACCTTTTTTGCTCGAGATCAATATCAAAAGTTTCACTCCTACACATGGGTTAATTGTTAGATACTAAGATCAACAACAAATTTTCACAAATTTGTATACAAAAGTAACTTTAATCTAATTTCAATATGGAAAACCAAATATTTGTAGCCAAAGCAACCTCAAGGTCCGATTCTTCTTGTAATTGAAGGCTTCATCAAACCCAAGCTTATTCTTCACGTTGTCCGTGGTGGTTTATGGTGGGTGGTGGTGTGTGACGGTGTGGTTTCTCTCATTTTTTTTCCGGTGTGGGTTGAACCCTAGGGTAAAGTGGAGATGATGATGACGAAATGATTTGGGAAGAAATGATTTGGGTTATAAAAAAAAAGTTTCAATTTGGCCCTTCAAAAAGTTATAATGTTTCAATGTATAAATTTTGACTAAGTTAATGAAAATACCCAAATCCGCTAAATTTTTTTGTTGAAAACCTTTTTATGCAAGAAAAAAGTTGAATACCTTGATTGAAATGGACCCTAACTTTGATGCCTTTTTGTGCCATTTGCCCTTTTTGTTACAAATGTTGTGTTAGTATGTGTAAAACAAGTGATCAACAAGTACACCACTGATTTGAGTATTGCGAATCTTTTATGCAGATAGTCTCTATGTTTTCGGTGCAATGTACTTTAGTAGAAAATCTTTTAGGCTTTTTGTATTATGCAAGTGTTTGATCCTGCTGTACCTTAAGGAAGAAAGCTTTGGGACGCGTTATTGCTTACACTTAACCAACTCATTTGGATGTTCAGGTACTCACTACTGAATTTCTTTGTGATGAATGTTGGGGGTTAATTGTCCAGAACAGTGTTAAGACAATCAGTAGCAACTGCAATACCACTAGGTGGTTACCGGATATCACTTGGAATCGTGTAATCACTTTCCAAAGTAAACTATTCGACCCTAATGTCTGGGTATCACGAATATCTACTTGGGATAAGACCAAATGTATGCTATTGATTTAGGCACAAATCAATAACCCTTTGCTTTCAGTTTGTTTCTCCTGGTATTGTTATTTTCAGTGTGTCTTCAAGCAGAAGATGACAATCTCTATTTATAGTAGAGATCACTCAACACTAATCAATGGACATTATGTGTTATTAACGGCCAATTAATCACCCATAATAAACCTCCATAATCATAGAAATAAGTGGTTACGTGACCAAATAAACGTGGTCATAAAGCGCCTTAATGACCCAATTGAATGAGTCAAAGTCACATAAAATAGTTACCGCAACACTACCAAGAGGAACCATTACACTAGCAAGCAGGAACCATACACTACCGAGGGAACCATCACAGAACCATTATACTATCAATAGGAACCATAACACTACCAAGAGGAACCATCGCCATTACATAATCGTGAGTAACTAATACACTACCAAGACTAACCACTATTGAGTCGAGTCGGGTGTTCAGGGACCTCATGGGTGTACACTTGCCTCCTAACCCAAAACCGGTGTGAACTAATCCCACAAGTGCACTAAATTTTCCAACAATCCTCCCAAATTTAGTTCATTTCCTTTCCAAGAAAACAAACATCAAACAAAACATGTGCATAAACGAAAATGTCATGAGGATTGAATTTCCATCTTAGTAAATTACACGCTCAAATATTCGAGAATCGTGGTGTTCTAAGAATTGAACCCTTCAACCCATTTGAATACCAAGATAAAATACACACAAGTTTTCAAACACTTTAAAAGCTCCCCGACACTATACAAGCCATGTATCCATATCCAAATTCATAAATGTTGTAAGAGCCAAAGTCCAAAGCTCCCCAAGCGGCAAAACTTCAACATTTACATAGGTGGTTCCTCTTTATTCATGCTTCTTCCAAGCACTTTTTCAAAGAAATTAACCATTAAGAAGTAAAGACTTCGTCCTCCTTTCAAAGTAGTTCGAGCACAACTTTGGGATGTAAATAAAACATGTGCTCCACCAATCGAATGTTCGACTTTCCACATTGAACTCGACTCCCAAGTTTCCTTAGAGGAGTCAGGTGTCTTAGCATTCAAGTGACTAAGTTGACTTAAACCCATCCCTTTAGCGAGACTTTATAACCAAGTCTCTAGCCAAACCCTTCGCAAGTGATCGCCTAAGTTTTGTTGAGATCTAAAAACTCTATAGATACCACCCCATTCATGATAAGCTCACGAATCATGCTATGTCCCGACACCTAAGTGTCTAGACTTACCATTGTACATCCGGCTATAAGCCTTAGCCAATGTAGTCGCACTATCACAATGGATAGAAATAGGTGCTATAGGTTTAGCCACAATGGAATCTCAAGAAGCAAGTTTTTCAACCATTCAACTTCTTTGCCAAAGAATGCTAAAGCCACAAATTCAGATTCCATTGTTGAACCGGTGATGCAAGTTTGCTTCTTGGATGCCCAAGAAATTGCACCTCCACCAAGTAGGAATACCCACCACCGGTAGACTAATTGTCTTGATTTACCGATCCAACTTGCATCGCTGTATCCTTCCAAATCAAGGATAACCAAGATATGAGAGACTATAATCTATAGTTCTCTTCAAATACTTCAAGACCCTCCGAATCGCTTGCGTTGATGAGCACTAGGATTACTAGTATACCGCTCAATTTACCCACCGCAAAAGCAATATCGTGTCTTGTACAAGTCATGGCATACATCGTGCACCAATTACCCTAGAATACTCAAGTTGAGATACAACCTTGCCATTATTAGGCATTAGCTTCTCACAAGTATCCATAGGTGTACTCACGGAGTATAATCAAAGTAATTGAATTTCCTCAACACCTTCTTAATATAATGAGACCGAGAGATAGAAATTCTTTACTTTCATGTTTAATCCTTATACCAAGGATAACATCGCCTCCCCATGTCCTTCATGGAGAACCTTGATGACAAAAATTCCTTTGTCAAGTCAACCTGATTTTGGTCAATGCCAAAGATCAACATGTCATCAATATATAGACAAATGATGACTCCTTTACCAGATTCATCAAATTTTCTATGTACACATTTGTCGACTTGGTTAAGAACATAACCACTAGACAAAATCACTTCATCAAATTTTTGATGCCATTGTTTAGTGCCCGCTTAAGTCCATAAAGAGACTTAATCGCCACACACCTTGTTTTCATTGCCGAGACAAGATGAAGCCTCGAGGTTGGTTCATATAAACCTCCTCTTCAATTCACCATTCAAGAAAGTTGTCTTCACATCCATCCGATGAATAATCGATTGTGAATAGATGCCAAAGCAATCAAGAGTCTTATGGTATCGACACGAGCCATGTAGGCATAAGTATCAAAATAGTCTATCCCCGACTTTTGTTTAAAGCCTTGAATGACTAGTCTAGCCTTGAACTTTTCAATAGTTCCATCTACCTTCATTTTCCTTTGAAAATCCATTTGCAACCCAAAGGTTTGCAACCGGTGGTAGATCAACCAACACCCAAGTGTTGTTGCCTATGATGGAATCCATCTCATCATTGATTGCTTCTTTCCGGATAGCAATATCCCGGGACTTCATTGCTTCTTCAAATGTTTTGGGATCATCCTCAACAATGAAGCAATAGGAGTATTGGTCGAGACCTCATCCTTGTTCCTTCAACCAAGTATAGTTGAAACTCGGGTCCAAATGACTTTAGAGTCTCGACCCTTTGCTCTTCCCGAGCATAGGTTCAGTTGTTGAACCACAACCTCATCGGGACCTCTCGATGATACTTCATCGTGGACCTCGATACACCAGTGTTATGAGTTCCATTAGGAATTCTATGACTTGGTCTAGGGACCGATGAGAATCTATTCTCATCAAAGTTTGCATCCTTGATTCAATTATAGAATTAATTGAAACATATTCATTAGGTTCAATAACATAGAACCTAAAAGCCTTGGAATGCTCAAGATATCCAACAAAGATGCATCAATGCCTCTTTCACCCAAAGTCTTTAGCTTTGGATCGTGAGTCTTACAACAACCCTACAACCCTGCACCACGAGATAGTTCAGTTGGGTTTCCTTTTAGTCCGTAGTTCACCCGTAACCCTCGACTCAATCTGAATAGGACAACATGGAATTAACCATCTCCTTCAAAGACTGCTTTTTCCTTTCGTAAATGCCATTTTGCCGAGGAGTATAGGAGCAGCTTGTTTCATGGATAATACCAACAGACCGAAAATACGAGTATCCATGTACTCACCTCCCTATCGGTCCTTAATCTTTTGATCAAAGACCCAGTTGTAATTCAACTTCGCTTTAAACACTTTGAATTTATCTAATGCTTCATCCTTGGAATGTAACAAATAGACATAACAAAACCTAGAAGCATCATCAATAAATGTCACAAAGTACTTCTTATTCCCCAAAGAAGGAGTGGCATGCAAATCACACTGTCATGCAGTATTAGCTCCAAGAGCTTAGTCTCACGACTAACACCCTAAAAGGTTTCTTGGTTATCTTGGTCAACATGCAAGTTTTACACTTTTCGGTGTCCATGTCAAAAGTCGGATTAACCCATCCTTAGACATATCTTGCATTCTTTTATAGTGTACATGGCCAAGTCTAGCATGCCAAAGGGTAGAGTCAACAAGTCATTGGTGGTCACAAAGGTCAATTAACACTATTAGTGACAATATTAAGCCCGAACATTTGATTACACAAATAACCAAAACCAATAAAACACCATGCTTAGAAAGAACAAATTTATCAAACTCAATAACTTGTTTATATCCATGATTATTCAAAATACTACATGAAACCAAGTTCTTCCCGATATCGTGAACATGAATAACATTAAACAAAGTTACAATCTTTCGAACTAAAATTAAGATCTACACAACCACGACCATGCACCAAGGTCGCTGACTCATTTCCCATGTGAAGAATAGAACCATCATTCGCTGACTCATAAGTCTTGAACCAGCTTCTCATCGTTGCACACATGAACTGTTGCACGAGTCAACCCACCACACAACATCATCCTCCGACATAATGAGATTCGATACATATGTAACATAATAAATCAAATGACTTATTAACCATAGTCGACCTTTCAAAGTGAGTTGGAAGAACCACCACCCCTTTACCATTATTGCACGATCCATCGGCTTTACCACCAACCTTAACACCTTTGCAATCCCTTTTAATGTGACCAGATTTGTTACATTTCCAACAAGTAGGTGTTGCTTTCTTGTTAGGATCCGCCTTGTGTTGTCATGATATTTGCATTTGCCTTTGTTGTCATTGTACCTTGTGGAGTTGTTATGCTCCACCATATTGACAACAGATGCACCAAGAGTATTGCTACTCTTTGGCTTGTCATTATCCCGCACCTTGAGAGATCCTCAATGCGCAGATGATCGCCCAACTCAACCGAGTTAACTCCTCCTTTTATGTTTCAAGGTATGCTTGAAATCTTTTCAAGAAGGGGAAGTTTATCAATGACACAAGAGACTCAATAGCCTCATCCATGTGCATATTGTGTTGTGTAAACCTTCCAAGTATACCAAGAAGTTCATTGTATTGTTCCATAACCGGTCTTGAATCGGTCATTTTGTAATTTGTGAAATTACTTACAAGGAACTTCTTACTTGATGCATCCTCACCATATATTTGGCATCCAAGGAATCCCACAAGATTGGAAGATTCAAAGTTCGATAAATATCAAACAGAGATCATACATACCATTGAGGATTAGACCTCTGCAAATGTAGTCATCATTCTCCCATTTGCTCCTCCTCCCGATCCGCTCCATCGTAGCATCATCTCCATCATCGTGAATAGGTGTGGTTAGCACATACACCACACTCATGCTCGACAAAGAAGAAGTGCATCTTCTTCGCCATCTCCTGAAGTCCACCCTTCAAACTTATCAAGCTTGGCAAAGTTTGAAGCCATATGTTTCATTGCAAAGAAGAACCATTGATTATCACAAATAGTTTACTTTGATTGTTGGGGTTAATTGCCTGAACAGGGTTAAGACAATCGAGTAACCGCAATACCACTAGGTGGTTACCTAAATCACTTGAATCGTAATCACTTTCCAAAGTAAACTATTCGACCCTAATGCCCGGGTATCACGAATATCTACTGGGATAAGACCAAATGTATGTTATTGATTTAGGCACAAATCAATAACCCTTTGCTTTCAAGTGTTTATGCTTTCAGTTTGTTTATCCTGGTATTGTTATTTTCAGTATGTCTTCAAGCAGAAGATGACAATCTCTATTTATAGTAGAGAACATTCAACACTAATCAATGGACATTATGTGTGACTAACGGCCAATTAATCACCCATAATAAACCTCCATAATCATAGAAATAGTGGTTACATGACCAAATAAACGTGATCATAAGCGGTCTTAATGACCAATCGAATGAGTCAAAGTCACACAAAATAGTTATGCAACACTACCAAGAGGAACCATTACACTAGCAAAGATGAACCATACACTACCGGCAGGAACCATCGCAGGAACCATTACACTAGCAAATAGAACCATAACACTACCAAGAGGAACCATCGCCATTACATTATCGGTAATAACTAATACACTACCAGTACTAACCACTAGGGGTGAGCGTGGTGCGGGTTGGTGCGGTTTTTGGTAAAAACCAACCCGCATCCGCAATTGCGGTTTTTAAAAAAAAGAGAATCCACATCCGCGCGGTTTTGCGGTTTCGGTTTTTGCGGTTTATTCGGTTTTGAGGGTTGGTTTTGCGGTTTTTTGGGTCAAAGTTTTTTCTTTATCTTTTTTTTTAAATTATAATTTTTGGTATATATTTATTATAGAATGAATATATTATAATGTTGCATGATATGGTGAAACATATATACAAAATGTTGTGTATTAGTATGAAATTATAAATCAATATAATAGTAAAAGTCAAATGAGATGAAGAATTTTATAAATTTCGATGATAAATTGAGAGAAAAATAAAGTTATATTAACTAAAAACTAAGATGATAATTTACCATTAAATTGTGTTTGAAATAATTTATTATAAAAGTATAAACAAAAGTCATAAAAAGTTATAAATATTAGTGTGTTATTCTAAAAATAAAAAATATATATGAATATAACATAGTGGTGCGGTGCGGTTATTTTGGTGTGGTTTTTCGGTGAAAACCCAACCAGCACCGCAAAATGCGGTTTTTCTATTTTCAAAAACCGCACCGTCGGTTTTTGTTGTGGATCGGTTTTTGCGGTGCGGATTTTGCGGTTTTTTTGCGGATTGCGGTGCGGTTTCTGCTCACCCCTACTAACCACTATTGAGTCGAGTCAGGGTGTTCAGGGACCTCGTGAGTGTACACTCCGTACCTCCTAACCCAAAACCAGGTGTGAACTAATCCCACAAGTGCACTAAATTTTTCAATAATGAATTCTCATCATCACCCTTAATACTTTTTATCTTGGGTCCGTTTGGTTTGTAGATGGGTTTAGAATTTGGAATTGGATTTGGATTTGAATTTGGATTAGGGTTTGGATTTAGATTTCATGTAAGAGAGAGAAAATGTAAAAGTTGTTTATTTTATATATGAGGATAAAAATTATAATAGTTGGTATTAATAAAATATAATAAATAATGAATAAAACCTACTTTTAAATTAATAAACTATAGTATTTAGAATAAAATATATATTACTCATTAGAGTCACATGCATAAGACAAACTAAGAATGATAAAAAAAAACAATAAAAAAGGAAAGTAAGTGGGTGCGTCAGTGTATTACTGGGCAAATGGTTAGGATTTGTGCATCCCCACATTCATGGGGCTGAGTCCAAAGTTTAAACCCCACATACCTCAACCAAACTAATTATTTGACTTTGAGTCCTATTCCCACTAGCAAACACCTCAAACCAAACGGGCCCTTAGTTTTTTCGAATATCTTTGGACCTTGTCGTGATTCGAGGTGGATAGTTAAGATGCTTAATGTAAACAAGATGCAGGTGGTTGCTAAATAGCCAGACTATGGAGATATGGCTACCTGTAGGACCTATATTTTGGTATTACGATCATTACTTGATGCCCTTATATTCACGTTAATGGAATTTATATTCTTTATATTGACGATTATCTATAGCTAAAACCCATAGCCACAGTAAGTTTTAATTTGAAGTTGAATCAAACTTTGAAAAAGGTAATCGGCAATGATTCAAGATCTACTTAAGCAACCATCTAATAGGAGTATAGAACATGTATAACTTTGTTTATGTTAATGCTGATAACTACTGATTTCCAGGTGTTAAATTGTTTTTGATTATATGTTTCAACCCGTCTTCAACTTTTATCTGCTTAGTGATGTAATGTAACCTTAGAGTCTCATGCTGAACTGGCTAGTGATTTCACTGATTTGTCTTTAATGCGACCTGCAAATGATATATTGGATACCTTATGTCTATGAAATGCTTATTTTGCAATATATATCTGAATATGGTCTTGATAAGAGCTTCTTTATTGTGTTTGACTTTTATCAAGTGCCCTGTTCAGAGCTTGTTTGGAACGTAAATCGTAGTATTATTTCCTTATGGAGAAGGATTTCGTGGGATTAAGGCTTCAATCTCCTAATCAGTTTCACTTTTTCATCAATTATGTTCATTTTTAATCCATTTTCAATTGCTAAATGTATTTTATCTGTGTGCAGATTCGTAGGAATTGCTAAACCTAATTTAAGTGCTGAATTGCACTTGAAAATTCATAAAAGTATTGAACCCAGGTATTTCACTCACAATAATATATAAACATGTAGATTTTTAACATTTTTGGTTTTCAGCTTACTCCAAGTATGGCCATTAATGACAGAATGAAAAGCTTGCAATGCCCGATTGGCACCCGCTGTGTCGGTTATGCCTATAATCTTGATGGCTTTCTTCTTGCATCCGGAGAAAAGTATTTTCTGTTTATTTTGAATCTAACATCGTGCAATAAGTTAAGATGGTTGATTGTATGGTTAACTATTTGTTTTTGATCATATTTTTCATTATCTTGAACCTGCAAATACCTCTTTCAAGAATTGCTTTAGAGTCACCAGCTAGAGCAGGCTCATGGTGAGGTTTGAGCATATGTTCTTCAGAAAGAGCTTTTTCTACCATATGATGATGTTGTACAGGCTGATGATGTTCAGAATGAGCTTCTAAGAATTAGAGATTATCTTTTCAAGGAGTTGGCTCAAAAGACAGGTCAACTTGGGGAATAAGTATTATATAGAATTCTTGCTCTAAGATATCACTCTGTTCCTTAGTTTAGATAAGGGAAGAATAGATAGGCTTAAACAGAGAAAAGAAGAGATCATAGCTTTTTTTTTTTTTTTTGTTCCGGAATTTTGAAATAATGCTAAATGTTGCAACTTGTGCCTATTTTTTTTTGTCGGTATGTACCTTTTGATATATAGATTTCTGGATAGCTATTTGTAAAATATGAATAATTAATAGGAGAAAGTCAGAGATCACATAAAACTCCCACTCAAAATTTCACTTGCCGACGTGTCACGGTGACGGTTTTATGGGATCCCACACCAAAAATCAATCACTCACGACACGTCAATGGACGGTAGTTTTGAGTGAGTTTTATGCAGAAGAAACCCCAATTAATAGAACCAGAAATTTCATATTGAATGTCAATTGTAACCCAAATCAAATTAGTCACATATTAGTTATATATATACACCGAAATCCCTATCTGCACTTCCGTAGGCTTGTTCACTTGTGACATATACGCCAAAGCAACAAAAAGAATACAAGTACAAATGTGAAACATTAAGGATTCAGTGAGGAGATAAATCTTTACACTTCAAATCTAAAGAATGTTCAAATTCAGTGACTTTCGGTAAGCATAAACAAGTTCGGGGTAGGGAATCAGCAAATTACAAATTACAAACAGAAATTACAACAATTTTGGTCAGGAATCAAGTTTTAACAAAAGAAGAAAAAAACAACTTACTTTCTTTCCAATTTGAAGTGGAGCCAATGGCAATGAAATAACACCATGAGAGGCAAATGTGCATACGGATTAACTCCATCGCCATTTCTCTTCTTATCCCTCCTAAAAAACTAACTTAACATGTTCCTGATTCCTTCTTTACATCCCAATTTATGTACGATCACGCTTGAGTTTGACTCCCATCTACTTCTCTACCCTGTCTTCTATTACCAGACCTTCCAAGTAATACCCTACCCTGGCTGCGCAGTCGGTTCACCAAAGACATGCTACGGCCGTCACCACCATCATCATCATTGCTATCATCACTATCATTGTTATCATTTCTTCCAAAATGGGCATCATTTGCACCAGCTCCAAATGCATGAAACAGAAGAAACACATTAACAAGACTGTTATCAGTTCCCGCAGGGTTCCTTTCGAATTCAACATCAAAACCCTCCTCGTCTTCTGAATCTGACTCGTAGGTATTCCTCTCAATTACATAATCACCATACACCACTGCTCCCGGCATTGATGAGGTCACCGTGCTAATCACATCTTCCCGCTCTCTCTCACGCTCTAACCGCCTCCATTTCTGTTCCTGATCGGGGTCCACGTCATGTGGCTTGGTAGAAGGATGTTCCGACTTAACATGTTTCTTCAGCTCCTTATATGCTCCAATAAACGAGCACTTATCGTGCATACAAGTTCTCTTCTTACAATTGAGAAATTCCCGAGCTGATTCCACCACAGTCCACCCTTTGACTTGACCTCTGCAAAGAGGGCATGCCAGAGCAGCCACTTCTCCATACTTCTCAACGGGCCAACCAGATAATGGCTCCAAAACTGGACCGGTATCTGTGGCTGTCAAAGGTGGTGGATCATGTGGGGACGAAATTGTAACTTTGGTATAGGCTTTTTTGTACTGGTCTAGGCAGTTGGAATAGCGAGAGCTTGTACCACACATGTATGGGCGACAACCCTTGTCATGAGAAGAACATAGCAGAAGAACAGCATTGTGAGGATACTCCATGCATACCGAGCAGGTTATATCTTCCCAGTCTTTCTTGGGTATGGCAATGCTGGATTTCTTTTCCCTACATGTGAGTAGCGGATATGGGGTTGCCCTGCAGTGTCTTGAAGCCATTCTGCGTCTTCCTCTGGTACCTTTCGCCATTTTCGAGATAGATCTGCTGTGAACACATAGAATACAAGAATTGAATTAATTAAACTGTTGGTAAAGAGGATGTTGATAAGTCTACAGGTAGCAATTTGACCGATTTACCTATGAAAGGTCGATTCAGGTTAAGTTTTAACTTTAAGTGGTCAAACAGGTCAAATCAAAAGAGGTTAACTAAAAGGATGCATGTTCCAAAAGTAAAACTCGCCGAAAGTGTGTATATAATGCATTAAATCTCCTAAAATAATTACATTAATAATTATATAATCATAAAAATAAGTTTTAATCGTATATGACACACAAAATATTTATAGCAAGTTCAAAATCTTTAGATAAAAGGTACTTTGGCTAAACCCAACTCGCACCAACAAGGCAACAATTACCCATTTTCACCTTTACCAACCCGACCAATTTGCCACCTTTAATAACGGCCATGCCTATCTGTATTTAAGGATGTGCGCATGAATAAAATGAACAAACCACCACCAAAAGAATATGCAGTAAAACCAAACGAGTCAAAACAGTAAGAAACATTCGGTTTTGATCATTCAAAAACATGTCCAGTAATCATATGCATCACAAAGAACAAACCATGTTAATGCCAAGCACCCAGTAAATGTTTCCATTATTATTTTGATGAGTTACAAAAACACAACCATATCTAACGAGACTAGATCAATGTCAAATTTAGTAAATTTATAGCGTAGACAGTTTGACCACCAAAGTCGATGGATATATACTGGATTGAGAGTTCTTATTTTCAAGTATACATTTCCAGATAATACTTCTACTCTAGCCCTGTGACTAAGAACCAATTACATACACCTCAGAATCAAATAACATTTTGAGAGACAACTCTTATATTGAAATGTGGTGAAAATGTCTAAATGCCAAAACTCATTTGCAAGCAAAACTTCAGGAAAAGACTTGTGACAGTAAGGTAACTTAAGACAGTGATGATCGTCAGACAAGCTCAAAGATAATACGCAAATAAAACATGGAACAATGACATATATGCCCACAGAAAACTCTATGACAAAAGAGAGTGACTCAGACAAACTTTTACCTCAAAGCAAATCTGTGTCTTATTATAAAAAAAAGTGAGCACCACTATTCTGGAAATTCTACCTTTTATACAAAGATTGCTGGTTAAAATTAAGTGTCATGTTACCAAATGTTGCAGGTTAAAAATAAGTTTATGATGATATTAACACAAAAATATTGAAGTTTGTAGAGTATTGTGGCATTTTTGAGAGTTCATTGGTGATATGTGAACATTTTAGATTTAACCCGTTTAAACTACTAAAACAATTTGACCTAACAGACACAATGCCGGATTCTACCCACCATCTAACATTCCAACTTGATAATATCAGATTGTAAAGATTTATAAATGTTGTCACGTAAGCCAAATAACTAAACAACACCGATCTAGTAAATTTACTATGATTTTTGTACCCAACATACAGAGTGTGAAAATGAGAGTCAACAAGACACATCCAAGAAAATCAACAGCTTGGATCAAAAAATGTACGTCCAATCAAAGCTGTACAAAAATTTGAAATTGGATAGATCACCTCCTCTTAGAATGTGATGGATCACGTCATCATAGATCAATCTAACTCCACTCAAACAACAAAAACATCATAATTGATCAAGAACAAACATACCATCTAATCACACACCATTGACCAAAATGTTGCTAGCAAATCCAGATGCATTAAACACGCAATGTAATTTCAAGATAAGCCTATGATGATCCAAACAAACATTAAAAATCTTATCTAACCAAACCTTAGATCATAATTGACCATAATTTAACAAATCCAAATGTAATGAACAACTTGCAATGTGACTAATTATAAGATGATGATCTAAAATTGACCATAATTCAGATCAAATCCATATATGAGCAAGTAAAAACTGGTTCAGAAAGTTTAATTGAAATAAGTTGAATAAATTATAAATGAAACGAAAACTAACCGGTTAAAAAGAAATCTGGATCGAATTGAGAGAGAGGATAAGATATGAATGTATATGAAATGAATATAAGTAGTGTCTATGAAGCTAACACAACATGCTATTATCCAAACAATCACGCTAATAATAACAGTTAATAATAAAAAGTAATAAGTCCTTTTAATCTAAATAAATATATAAAAAACTGACAACCATCAGATTTTAGAGTAATTTAATATTAGTAAAAGCACATGCCTTGTGACGTCTAACCAACACCTAATCTCAGATTCCATCTTATAATAAAAAAAACAATCAAATCAAATCTCAGAAAATCATGAAATGATATACTCCCTAGTAATTAGATAAATGTAAACCTGAGAAATTGTTGTTGTGGTTGATTTAATAAGTGTGAAGAAGAAGATGATAAATAATAAGGATTTGTTGTTTTAGGACCAAATGAGCGGTGACATCAATAACAGCGCGCGGGCATTTTCCTGTTCCTTTTCTTTTCTTTTTATATATATATATATATATAAAAAAGTTTGTATAGTAATTTTGATAGATAGATAGATTCGATTATTCGGTTTATGATGAAAGAAAGAAGGAAGTAATATTCGGTTTTTTTAACAGAGACTACGTGAGATAGAACAAGTTTAAGGAGAAAGTGGGGGTGTCTGTCCTCCACGTGCTTCTTACGTGCGTTGCTTCACGCGCATCACGGAGGTGCAAATTAAGATTGTAAGAAGGTCCGAGCGACCGTTAACATGTTATTGGTATCCTACCTCATCGTTATATCATACATCTTCTAAGACTACGTTTATCTGCCAACCCAAATAGTACACTATTCGTACAAATTAATATTAATTTTTAATACTCCCATCCAAACTTTTCTTCCAACCAAAAGTCATATGGCAACTTAAGATCAAACCCCAATCTGCCACATGTTTTTATTTTATTGACTATTTGTTTTTTTCTTTACTTTTTTATTTTTATTTTTAATACTTATATTATTTTAGGTTGGGTTGTTGATAAATGGTATGAATTGGTTGTATGTATTTTGTGTAGGTGGAGGGAAGAGAAAATAATATTTTAATAAAAGATGAGGTTGGGTTGGGTTGTTGATAAAGATAGTCTAATAACACACCAATAATTAAAATATCCTCCCTCATAACTAGGGGTGTCATTCAGGCTCAATTCGGGTTGGGGTCAATCGGGTTCAAAATTATATTCGGGTTAACGCGACTTGACCCGAGTTCTAAACAAGGTCGGCTTCGGGTATGTTTTTTTAGCCTTGACCCGACCCGAACCCGACTAACCCGGCTCAACAACACTTTTACAATGTAAAAATACTCGGGTTGACTTCGAACCCGAATTGACCCGACCCGAATTGACCCGAGTTTTAAATAATTCTGGGTTCGGGTATGTTTTTTTTAAGGCCTGACCCGAGTTGACCTGAACCTGACCGGGTCACCCCGAATAACACCCCTGCTCATAACACACCACTAATATGTTATTGAGTCCCACAAAATACCACACTAAAACTACACACTCACTCACAATACAAAAAAGATAAAAATAAAAATAAATACAAAATTGCTTGAGCCATTTCACTAGGTCAAATAACTTTGGCTCACGAATGACACAAATGACGGTATGATGTTTAGCTAGCCATTAGTAATTTTAAGGTCCATTTTTTTTTGAACGGCGGAAATATATTATAACTAGCAAGAAGCTAGATAAAACTACATAGAAATAAGGTTCGGGTTTTTCATCCACTCTAACCTACTAAAATTGACATTACTCCTATATCTACTCCAAAAAAACGATTTAGAAACAAGAACATCAAACAAATTCATCGTAGGAGAATACTTAGCATCGAAAATAGCCTTGTTCCGATGATTCCATACTAAGGTCCATTTAGCGTGTGAATTGCATCCATACTTTGTGCTTTAAAGGTGTAGCAACATGTCATTTGGGCATCACTCAATCATCCGAGCACATTTTCACTTTCACTACTCACATTTTACAATATTCTTTCACAGCATGCTATTTGAGTCTCACTTGCTCATAATTTTATTTTATTTTTTCAAAAAAAAAAGTACAGTTATATAAACTTAAAAATAAATGTTTAAATATTTAAAGATATAAATTAAAACTTTCTAAATGTTTAAGAGTATAAACTAAAATTTTAATAAATGTGACATACACGTTTAGTTGTAAAACGTTTATGTGATCTTCGTGTATAACCACGGTTGATCGATTTACACAAATCAAAAAGATTAATGGCTCAGTAGCGCCTAGGCGGCTATTAATCGGCTTTGTATATTTTTTTTTGCAATACTGGTTTTAGGTATTGAGATTGTGATTGCGGTGATATGAGGAGTAAATTTCTTAATTTTAATTTTAAATTTAAAGTTACTGTTTTTTTTAGGAGAACTATTATATATAATCACAAAAGATGTACACATCTTTTAGGTAGCGATGGGCATGTCCATGCTAACACTAGAAAGCCTCCAGCATAAAAAACAACCTACCTTACAATCAGGTTATACAACATAACTATGCAGTGACAACTATACTATACATCATCTATACAAACACATCAAATTCATAAACAAATGCCATCTTCTCATTATACTTTTGCTCTCATCAGCTGCACATTCCAAATTTCCTCAATTCTTCTTACTGCTATAGATTCTTTGACAATGAAGCCCATCATTCTTAGTCTCACTGTGTCTTTTATCATATGTATAAGATTCTCTTCATCTCTAGCCACACCCCTTGTATTTCTCTCATTCCAAATAAAGTATACGACAACTCCAAACACCAGCCTTCTAATGATACTTACAATGCTATTATTGGCATTACACTTGGACATTTCCTCAACAATATCATTCCAATCAGTAGGTACATTTTTATTTAGGAACTTCATCATTTCTTTCCATACTGATCTAGAATATGAACAAGCAAAGAACAAATGGTTATGTGAATCCGGGCACATATTACACAGGGCACACTTCAAAGGATCATTTGGTTTTCAAATAGTCACTTTATCTTGAGTCATTAATCTATTATGAACTGCCATCCAAAGAACAAAGGAATGCTTTGGTATGCATTGTGCAAACCATATCAGATGCCCCCATATCACTTTTGAATCATTACTGCACATATCCATCCAAACAGTTTTAGTACTATACTCTTTAGTTTGCCCTGCATTAGTGATCCAAACTGCTTTGTCTTTAACCTGCTCATCCATTTGTGGAACTGGAATTTGCCTTAGAACTGGAAACTTGGTTACCCAATCATTAGGCCAACACCAATCCCCATTAAGAATCAAACTAGCCACATTACTATCATTCTGGAATCTAGCATCATATACCATTCTTGTTGTGATGAACTCATTTAATGGACCTATTGCACACCATTTATCATACCATGCATATACAAATAAGCCATCACCAATTTTTATAGTAAACATTTTGTTTCATCTTGTCTCTCATATTCAGTAAACCTCTCCAAATGCTGTTACTACTGTTATCACAAGATACCTCCCATATATTTCTCCCTTTCAATTTTTCAACATGAACCCATTTTACCTACAATGTATCTTTTTTAGCAGCCACATTCCATAAATGCTTCATAATCAATACCTCATTCCATATCTGCAAGTTCTTCAGTCCCATTCCACCTTGGTCTTTAGGTTTACAAATGTTGTCCCAGGATACTTTTGCTCTTCCCTTAGTTAAAACACCCTGATTCCACAGAAATCCTTTCAACATTTTATTGATCTCTTTGATTGTGGTCCGAGGTAGCAGAAACACTGAAGCCTAATAGATTTGCATTGAGGATAAGATTGATGCTATTAATTGTAATCTCCCAGCATAGGATAAGGCTCTATTTTTCCAGTCTTGCACTTTCCCTTTCACTTTCTCAACTAAAGGCTTGCAGTCTTTCACACTATTTTGTTTTGTAACTAGAGGCACACCCAAATACCTTACCGGTAATTTACCTATAGAAAAAGGAAGTATTTGGTGTATTTTCTCTTGTTTAGGAATTGACAAACCACAAAAAAAACATTGTGCTTTTTTGCATGTTTGGCTTAAGGCTAGAGTATGTACTAAATTCCTCAAGTGTCTTCTTAATAATTCTAATAGATTCACCATCCCCATGACAGAATACCAGTAAATCATCAGCAAAACATAGGTGTGTAATTTAACCTCTTTTTACATTGACTTTGCGTGGTCTTTCTATGATTATGGATTTATTGGTTAGTAGCTTGTGCATTTAACTTCTTTTTAGTATATGCATTAAAATTTCATTGTGCATAACATGTAAAATATTCAAACTTTTGTGTACATTAAAAAAAAAATCTTTTTCTTTTGCACAAAGAAAACGTATAAAACATCAAAATTAGAAAACTTTATTCACAACTTTTTTATACACCAATATCGTCTATCTTGAAGACAAAAATTTGAATTTTTTTGAGATGTTTTATTCTTTCTTAAAACATTCATAGGCTTTTTACGAATATTTATTTTTTTATATAATAACTTCACTACAATATTTAAATTAAATTTGATTTATGTCTAAACCCCATGCATGCACTAAACTTTTAAGTATACCATTTTTAACACAACTAGAAAAATATTACTGCATACATTTTGTTTAAATAGTGAAAATAATTTTCAATCCGTGTCATTATATAATAATAATAATAATAATAATAATAATAATAATAATAATAATAATAATAATAATAATAAATTAATCAAAACATATATACACGAAATTTCATGTTTTAATCCAACAATTAAGAAGATTTATGACACGTTGAGTTGTTTATTTTTTAATGGGCTAATTATTTAAAAATACATCTAACTTGTTAAGTTTTGTTGTTCTGTGTAGTAATTTTTTTTTGATTTTGCTAGTAAAACACAAAACTTTAAACTTTTGACCTTTTTATGCATTTTATGACCATTTGTTCATATAAAATGACACTTTTACCTTTCAAAATTTGAAAAAAATAAGAGTAGAATGATCACAAAATATATACATAAAAATCAAATTTTGAAAGATTTGTGTTTTAATAGCAGAAAAAAAAAATACACGAAACAACAAAATTAACAAGTTAGACACATTTTCAAATCATTGGTCATTTTTTAATCAATAACAATACATAATTAAGTTTTTTAGGTAAATTCTCGTACGTGCACATTAGTGATTTTATATTTAACACCAAGTCACATAGATTTTTACAATTGTTTTAATTTTTATTTTAGCCTCAATCAATATAATCTTTGTTACCCTTAATTGACCATATTTTATGTCATTTTGCTTTGGATTTTATGGTTATGCTTAGTAAAGTCAATAATGGATTGTTGGCAACTATTAGAATGTTCATGGGCAAGTCTATTCTTTCTACTTTCTAGATTGGATGATTGTGAAAGAATACGGTTTAGAAACAAAGCTGTATACGGGGTGTGCGAGGTGTGCTATGCCTACCGTACATAGCTTCAAATTTTTAAGGGTCCCAAAATATATTAACTCGTTATATATTTGGAGCTTCAAAATTCACTTTCAACAAAAGTTGTGGAAGCTGTACAATTTTATGTTGTATATATTAGTTAAAACTTAAGATAGATCTTTAAAATATTATGTATTTGATCTCAATAGTGTTGGTATAATAAATTTTTGACCATCGTATTTAATTATCATATAAGATTTCGCATAAAGTCTTAATTCGCTCAGCTACGACACTGTTTAAAAATACCTAATCTCCCGTAGCTAAACGTTATTTTAAACACGTATGAGAAAAGCCAAATCATGTTTAAAAGTTTTTGCTTGCCCAACTTCCCAAAAAGAACATTCGAGTTTCATGTGATAAATTCATATAACTCATAGAAAATGTGTTCTTTAAGAATTTTTGTAGTAGTTAATTTTGGAAAAGAAGTTTGAGTAAAATTCAGTTTGCCACTTTAATCATAGTACTTACAAAACATGTTTTAGGCCTACTTTCAAAAGGTAACGTTATGTTTATGTATGAATGTATCTATATATATATAACTTTTCCTGGCGTTTTAATCTTTCATCCAAAACAACTATTATCTTAAACAACAATTTTCATGCTCTAACTGATAGTGTTTGCATAGAAATGAAGTGTTTAGTTAGGCAACAAAAGCACACTTATGAACACTTATGGGTTCCAAACATCGAGCTCACAAGTCACAACTACAAATCCGCACTTCATTTAGCGTAAATGTAGTCGTGTTTGTGTGATTTTCAAGTGTATTTTTAAATTGAAGACGGACAATTTATCATGGTATCAAATCAATTTTCTAGTAACTAATATTTATATAAGATACTATAGCACACTGGACATGCAAACCATTATATTTTAATCATGCTTTTAAAATTATTATATCATGGGCCGTACTTTGGCCCGCCTTTGTTGGCTCTTTTGCATTTTATTCTATCAACAGATGAAGGCAAATTATAGGCACTCTCCACCGCTTCATCTTTTCGTTCTTATCAACACATACCTGGAATCTTCTTGATTGGGTATCACCCACCTCTCTCTAAAACCAGATCTCACCCACCATCTTTTGCTTCTGTGTGTGATGAGCCAAGGGGGTTTGTTTGGTGAGGGCGGTTTCGGTGTTACGATGCTATTTGTGAGAGGCTTGATTGAATGGGTAGTTGGTTCCAGCTGCTCTTGGTGACTATTTTTTTAGCTTAATAAGCTTAAAAGAAAGAAGGTATATGTTTTTATGTTTCAAGGTTTATAATTTTTGGTGTTTCTAAAAGGTGTTATTTAGTTTTCTTTCAGATTAAAACTTTTTTTTAAATCGATTTATGTTTTTAGTTGATTTGGTGTTTTTAGGCTACCGATTTATGTGTGGTTTGATTAAAGGTTGTATTTCCTAACGAGAACGAGAGAGCCGATGCAAAAGTCGCCATGATTAAAATATAATGGTTAGTATGTCCAGGTAGCTATAGTATCTTATATAAATGATTGGTGTGGAATTCCTAATGTTGTCTCGTCATGGGTTTGTATATACAAAGTATCTTATATAAATCATTGCCATTTGGAATATGATGGGTTAAAGCGCTTGTCTTGGCGGTGGCATCATGGTTAAATCGGTGTTTGCGACCATGTCGTTCGCGTACCCTCTTATCCTGCTACGCATTTGAAAATACGAGTGTGCTAGATGTATGTCGCGCCATCTTGGTGAATTGCAACATCGATGTTCGGTTTAATTGTAACATTTGGGGTGTATCTTGACATTTTGGGTTTTTAATACGTTGAGTATACTATAGGCGATGATGAGATTTGTCGACCTTGATGTTTTTGTAAGTGTTGTTTGCCAAAACCCATATCTTGGCGTGGCGACCGGATGGTTGCGACCATGGGGTTTGGGTACCACTCCATGATCGCCGGCTCGAGCCTTCTTAGTCGTGTATAAACTGTAAACAAGCCGTGAAAACGATTTGGAAATTTAGACATTTCGGATTAACTACGCGCTGTGAACCAGAAGCATACGATGGCCATCTTGGCTAAACATTTTGGTTGCACCCATCCACTTTGTATTGTAAACTTTCATGTTAGCCCATCTTGGCGAGGCAATGTATTATGTTTGTAGCCATGGCGGACATGTCCTCTTTTTCGATTGTGTCCGAATCTGAGTCTGTGAAATGACGCCGCTTACCGTAATCAGCTACATATTCAATAATATGGGTTGCACATGACCATTGGTTTGTTTGTTAAGGCGATGATGATTGTTTTCTGTAATATATCGTGGCGAGGTAACCACACACGCGTTGTGGTTGCGACCATGGCGATCCGAGCCGGTGCAAACAACATTAAAGAAAAAAAACGGTGTGCGTAGTATGTTAACATGTAAGTGCCATTATTTTTAAATCCTGTGTATATGAAGGACTGTTTGTATATGTATATCGCCATAAATATTGACCCGATCCCGTCGTATGCAATGCCGGATTTTGGATAACCTCCCGTTTTTTGTCATACGACAACGACGTCATCGAGTTCGGTCAGCCACTTACGAACGCGGTCACCGGATCTGATTAATCAAAAATTTTCGGGTGAGTTTTAGTTGTTATTTTTCCACATAACCATTAACGTTGTTTCACAATATTCGAAATTGACTACCGTTTCTTTTCTCGAGCAAAGCGGAAAAGTATTTCATGAATAATCACTAGCATTTTAGCGTCGTGTATCACATGGATATCGAGACCGGAACCGCTCGAATCGTTGGATCTCGTGTTCTGACAAATAGGTATTTAATTCTTATCCTCCCTTCTATTAAATGTGGGGTCTTGATCAGATGTCAAAGTAGTCTCGAACTTTGTGTCAATGTAATTTCTTGCGCTTCAAGGAGCATTCCTCCATAATCCTTGAAGATCTCAAGTCAACAGTGTAAGAGCAAGAACGTATAAGCACCGCTCATATTACGTCACCCATTTCGAGTATCTACACGTGTAAGGTAACCGGCCTCTTTTTGAATCATTATTTTTTTCCTAATGAACCAAAGAACAAGTCTAATTGAAATTAGACCTCAATGCGAATCTTTATTGTTGTTTCGTGGAATTTGGGATATGCTAAATACTTGAAAGCAAATGTTGTCTGCTATTTAACAAATGAACCATCTTTTTACAATAATTGCTAACTTGCTTTAAGCTCATGTATTGCTTCAGGTTAGTAAGCAAGAAGCAGTAGACATTTGATATGTGTCTAAATACACATATATTTTATACTGTTTAAACCCACAAAACAACCAAAAACACACAAATGACTCACAAAATGTTATAAATATAATTTAAATGTGTTTTATGTGATTCGGTACAAAAGATTGAAAAACAAGTGAAAATGATCAATTTCACAACAATTGTCGTTTTCGGTCCTCGAGTTACACAAATCGGCAAAACTAGTCCCTAAATGTTTTAAATGAATGAAAAGTCAACTTAAGTCCTTGGGAAATCAAAATGTTCACAAAACATCCACGGATAAAAGTTTACACAAAATGGCAATTTTACCCTCAAGTTACAAAATTGGCAAAATAGTCCCCGGTATTCAAAACTTGAAATTTCACAAATTAACCTTGTACTATGCATGAACTTACAATTTGGAACAATTTTGATAAACTTTTGAATTTACATTTTCATCCCTCAAATATCCAAAATTACAATTAAGGTCCTTTTAAGTTTAAAATGGAAAATAACCAACCTTGGTCCTTGTTTTATCAATGTATGGCAAATTTGGTCCGTGTGAGAACTTTGGAAAACGCAAGATTGTTCCTCGAGGTTTGATGATATTACATTTTGGTCCTTGTTATTATAGTTAAACCAAACGGATCCTTATTAATATACAAAGCCCAAATCCAATCCTCGCCCAAAGCTAACCCAACCCTTTGATATTAAAGCTCGGTCAACCAAAGTCAAAAGCAGAAAACTCACCAAAACAACTTTCACCGTAGCTCTCCCTCTTCCCAGTGAAACCTCAAAACCGGGCATGGTTTTCCACCCTTTCAACACCCTCCCATACTATGTCCCTCCACCTCCACTAACACACAAAACCTTTAATTGATTGAAACCAACCACAATTAATTCTCAAACACCTTTGAAGACTTTGGCGCCAAAATCGTTTAAATGGTCGAGATCACTTCAGACAACCAATGATCAAGATTTGAAGTGGGATTTACTCCGTAGTCACCAAGGAATTCAAAGACTATAAAAAGAGAAGAAGGAGCAGAGGAAAACTCACTCTTGGGATAGCCAATTGTCACTAGTGTAACTTAGATTTAAACTTGCTTTCGTAGAGTAAATCTTTAATGTTTTCTTAGTGTAATTGTTATTTTAAAACTTTCAGTAGTGTAATGGAACCTTAATTTACAGCTTTAATGCAAGTCTTTTTAAATCTCATGTTTTTCATAAATGTCTTTTAATTTCATGTCATTTACATTTCCTTGTTGTTTGTAGTTGATTATATGGACTCTATAGGTCACTTAGGCTCGACAAAAGCTCTAAGGCTTTTAGAAACCTTAAAATCGGTTGCAACACATAAATCAAAAATACAAAAGAAAGGTTGAAGAAATGGGTTTACTCAAAAGAACAAGGTGGAGCAGGTGAAATCTGGATTGTTTAAGGGATATTAGGAGCTTAATGAGAAGCTATTAGGTGTAACCTTGTCCTAAGAATGGTTCTTGTCACTTTGCATTCATCATGGACATTCTTGTAGCTTTTACTTCAATTTTCATTTCTTGTTTAAGTTTATTTTATGCTATGATCTTTGTTTTTCTATGTTCCTTTTCAGTTATTAAGTGATATTATTGTGTAATATTAGTAGTTTGTTTATTGAAGTTCTTAGTTGTTAAGTTTTTCATATAATCAGTCACATAGTATAAAGTTGATTTCTGTGTTCAAATGTTGTTATTGTTGTTGTTTCATGTTTATTTAGACCTAATATACGATAATCTAAGTTTATGAATTAAGTTCATGGTTTAAATCTATGTTTTGCTTTGAAAATCTTAAAAACAGTCATGATATATGGTGTTTGGTTAACTGTGTTATAGGGAGTGTTTGTTGTTACTTATTGTTGTCCTGAGTCACATTTGGTCTAATTAACTCAAAGAAGTCAAGAAAACTAGTCTTAGTTCATTAAAAGTCAAAATCTCAAGTGATCTCATTTTCTTTGCTTACTGTTGGAATTTTAAGATCAAGGATCATGATTTTGTGTTAGCAAGTTGTTAAAAGTACTCAAATAAGTCTTAGTTCACTTTATAACATCATAATCGGTGTTTTAAATCGATTAAAGTTCATTTGGTCAACTTAGTTAGTTTTCTCAAAAAGTCAAATTTTCTTTAGGTCGTTTTTGAATAAAAAAGATAATTTCACTGTGGGTTTGATATTAAGTTTTAGCTTAAAATCTCTTAGGGTATTAAAGTTTGGTTGCTTAACAAAAATATAAAAATAATAGTTTATCTTTTCTTAGCTTTTTAAGTGCTTATTTTACTGCTTATTATGGATACCTGTTTGAAAAGGGTGCCCTGTGCACCAGTTTCATGGCTACTTTTATAAGCTCCCATAGAGCTTATTAGTTGACCAAATTTTGTGATTTTTGGTTCTTTAGGTAGCCAACCAAGCTATCTTGAGGTTCCAACTTTAGATTTCCATTTTAAGCTGTTTGCTAGCCACGCTTTTATTTCTCGTCCACTACTCGGTTGATAAAATTTCACTATCATCAACCTTACTGTAGCCACTGTAAAATAATAAACCTAGATTGTTTATCAAAACTTATTTGAGCATTTTAGCATGTACGCTTTATTTTATTGCATAAAATTTATGCAACTCGAGTAGTCTTATTTAATCATGCCCGATATTTACGATAACAAATCGGTCTCACAAGAAATTTTCTTGTCTTCGAGCCGCATGCGTGCACCGACACTAAATTAATTATGGCTAAAGTCAAATAAATATTTCTACAAGTTGGAATTAATATTTTACTTTTATATTTTTAGTTACCTTTATAAAAACATACTAAATTATATATTACGCGTTAGTCAAAAACCTCAAACCGGGACACCGTGACTCACATTTAAGCTCAAATGGGACACGATATACATAATGAGAATTTGAGGTCCCTTCTTTTTTTTCTTCCTGTAACCGAATACCCACAAGTACCCCCCATCTCTTCCCAAAACCATGCAAATGAAATGACTTGGAACATAATTTAAGAAATAAACCCAATGTCCAACATGTATCTAGAATAGTTGACTTATGAGAAGCATGTTTCCCATGCACCAACTCACTTCATCTCTTCTCTTGTCCTTGCATCAGCCGTATACCACCAAGAAAGAACCAAACCATTTGCTTGTTTATTTGATACCTCCTAGGTAGTAGAAGAATCAACTTTGCATGTATCTAGGTCTACAATAACCTTTGGTCATTAACCAAAAGACTTTCTCCTCTTTGCTTCTTAAAACCAACGAGCCTTAGCTCATTCCACATTTCACTTACAAACATTTCATTCAAAACCTCTAAGTGTATGCAAGGTATAACAATTTGAAGTTTGGTTTTCCCTTGGTTGGCTCTAGCTCAAATCGACACTCACACCTTTCCACACCCTCATTAAAACTTCCAAACACTCAAAGGAAAAACTAAGGTATCGAGCATAAGGGTTTAGAAGCAAGATAGTCGGGTTTACTTTGGAAAACATATCGGGTTCTTTTGGTTACCATACTCGCCTACACGTACTCTCCACCACCATTCTTGGTGTCGTAAGTTCTTTCCTCTTTTTCTTTTCTTCCGTATATAGAACGACATGATTTCTTAAGTATTTGCTAACATATCGATGCATTCTCACGGCACTTATACACGACCTTATTACAACTAGCTACGTTGACAAACCAACTATATTTTGAAACCAACCCATTTCATACATCTATGATTTGTTTAGCATACAATCTTTAAACATAAACAATGACATAAACTTTACGTAAACTCGATGCTTATAAACTTGACATTCTCATCATGTGCTATTTAAGCTTATGTGGTACCTCTTTAAAATAAAACATGCATGCTAAACTATAAACATAATCATCTTGGTTTATTCGGATTTCAACACAAGTTTAGTAACCTTGGAAGCTCAACTCACAAACCAAGACCCATTATACCATACGAGAGCTTGTTAGTAACAAGTACTCGATTCACTAGAAAATAAGCTAGATGAGAATCTCACTAGCTCGACTTGAACTTCTTTGGTTTAAAAACTCATATCGAGTCTTGTCAATAAACATCGAAACGAAGCAAAGCCTCTTGGTTCACTACGGCATCAACGACTCGTCAAATGCTTAACTATATTCATGACTTACTTGAAAACTTGGGGTTGTAAAACAACCTTGGAGAAGAAACATAAAGTCATGCCTTGCATGCAAAAACTTTCGAACATGGCCACTGAGAAGAAATATATAGCAAGAATAAACAGTGGGAATACCCATTAAATAAAGCCACGCTGCAAGAACTAACACAAGAGGACCCTAGCTCGGTTGGTGGGAGCGTGGGAAATCATATGGGAGGTCATGGGTTCGAAACTGCCCCATGGCGGTTGCCCTTTTCTTTTTTGGTTATACATGTAACTTTCGAATTTGGCACAACTAGTCCCCAAACTTCACCTCTTTCATATTTCTCAAACTCTTTTATAAACTTTGTAAACTAATACTAACATTTTTTCAACCTCTACTTTGAACCATTTAACACATCTTCTTAAAATACTTATAAATATGAAACTTATATAAACCTTTACAACTTTGGACCCTCCAAGATCTACATAACGCTTCCTATCCTAAAACTTCTAAAAGATAATAAACTTATATTTTCTACAAGTCTTCGTCACATAAATAAAATTTGTACATATTTCTATTTTAACAACCACATTTGTATAAACTAGAAAATATTATACTTTTCTAAATATAATATTTTCCATAACTTAGATAAAATATATATACATATATATATATATATATACTATATATACTTTTCAAACTAAACAAAATCAAATAAATATAAGTCGATTGTAATTATTTCCGCTTTAATAAATATACTCGAGCAAATTCTTATACGAATGCATCGTAAACTATTCCATTCACTTCTCCAAGAGCCAAAGACTTATAAATATTTCGAAACTTATTTAAACTTAACCGTTGCCACACAAGCGTTATTAAACACAAACTCTCGAGAATGCTTCAACCGTTTTAAATACACTAAGTCATGAATAAAAATAATAAACTAAGACTTGCCATGCTAATTATAGGTCGCGTGACGGTACTTCGTGATCACACTACTTGACCTTACACTACTCGGACTCTTGTTTGCTAAGGTGAGTTCATAGCCTCGCCTTTACTTATTTCTTTCAAACCCCGCGAGGGAGATGCATGCTATAAACTAGAACACAAGTCTTTTCTTAAACTGTATGCTTATCCGATCATTATTATTATAGCCTAAGTTGCACGCCATAAGTCCCTTACATCATGAACCATTAATCACTTGCTAGTGAGCGAATATTGTGGATAGTACTATGGGAATTAACGACCCGACTCGGTTATCGGAAATAACCGGGCGCACTATATTGGTTAACTATGGAATTGGCAATTCCATCTCTAAGGGCAATATTATTACTTACGCCATAATTAGGTGTATCGATTAGTTTGGTGTCATGAGCTTAGCGCGTAATAATAATCTATGTTTTCCATGGTGATTGTATTCGAAGCAATTATCATCTCTTACTTGTGTTCAACTTATTATTTAAACCTATGAATATCACTCAACTTTTGTTGACTTTTAAGCATGCTCATCTCAGGTACTAATTAGAATTTCATGAAGGCGTGGAGCGGACGTCGTGGGACACTTGAAGTGGTGTCGTTTTCAATTAAAGTTATCATTTCATAAATATTTAAACTATCTTTTGTGTAACTCCAAAACATGTGGTATTCCCTTTTTGTGTTCTAAACATTGAGATTTATGAAATGGTAACTACTTTTTATTAAAACGTCTCTTTAGAGCCGTTTTCTATAACTTGTGACTATGATCCTCTAAGTAATACCCCAAATAGTCTTCCGCTGTCACATTTTGATTTTGGGGGTGTTACAGATTGGCATCAGAGCCTAGGTTATAGAGAACCAACTTGTATTTTCAAAACAAATTGGACTATAACCACGTTTTCAAATGGACCGTTTTACACCACCACTTCACGTCCTCCGCGCCTACTTCGTACCGATAACATGTAGGAGATTCACTTAGTAGATACTACATGACTAGTAAAACTTTGCATGATAAACTTATGATGATAGCTTTCATTTGGTTAGGCATTTAGATTTGCGTGGCAGATTATGCGCGACTAACTAAATCTTATTTACTGCATGACTTTATTTACTTATGAATACATATTTTCTTTTGGGTTGTTACAGTACTATGTCGTCCGCTACTCACCCGATCGACCTGACATCCGACACCGAGATGGAGGATGCTATGTCTTCCGACTCTACTCCGGCTCTCGTTACACCCATGTCTTCTGAGACTGAGCCCTTTGAGGAGGGTGAAGTCGCTGCCACCCCACTTGCTTTGACCTTACAGGCGTTTGCTGTCTTTGGTCCCTCACTTATGACAAATATTTGGAGTCACAACGGTGGCTATCACCTCGATGTTATGTCCCGACACACTCATCCACCGATTCTCGTATCTTACGCCTCTTGTCCATCACCATTGCCTATCCGCCGGGCGAAAGGCGAAACTAGGTTCTCAAACCCTACGAGCCCGCACCGTTGGCCGACCATTCCGCTACCGAAAGAAGGTGCTACCTTCATACATACCGCTCGGAAGCGAGTAAAGGCACCCACCACTTTTGTTCCACCATCGACATACCATCATCCTCCTTTTCCACCATCACTACACCGCACCACCACTCATACTGTTTCACCACTACCTCCACCTACCACATTCATTTACGGACCACCACTGTGCGGTCTCATCCTCATCCGTGCACCATCACCTATGATGGCCGCACCGAGCGATGACATCTCTTGGGAAGAGAGCCGTCTCTCACCCACACATTCGACCCATATTACCGGGCTATGTTTGGTACTTCGAGCCGAGAGCCCGTGGGAGGTCGATGCTGGGCGTTGGTCATACATGATGCCACTCATTAGTCGATGGAGGTCGGAGGAGGGTGCACCTAGCGTGGAGCTTGGGGAGCATCGTTTTCTTCTTCTTGAGACTCTTCCGGTTCTGGAGAACCCTTCATCATACTATTCCATTGATAGCTGCCCGAGTTCTACGATTTGAGGATCACTCGAGGATGTTGTGGCATTTGTTGATGAGGTTCCGTTAGTGCGCATCGAGAACATCGAAGATGAGGTTGGAGAGCTCTGAAAGGGAGGAGTGCGATGGAGAGAGCTTGAGAGGATTGGTTCCCAGTGAGAGAGCTAGTGGGCGATTCTGATGTTAGAGAGGAGGATGGAGTCGATAGGTTAGGGCTGCTTGGGCGAGCCGAGATGTTGGAGGGTTGTGCGGCGGCGGTCGAGAGGATGACTATCATGGAGCGCGTGCTCTTGCTGGAGCGAGATTGGAGGCACGAGATAGAGAGGTAGATGGTGGCGAGCTAGTCCATGACCTCGACGCCGATTGAGGAGCACACTGACGACCTCTAGAGTGGTGATTCATCTATTTAGTCTTTTGGTACCTTAGCTGCCGCATGTGGCACTAATAAAGGCATTGTATTCGCATGTTTTGTAAACTATCGAACAAGCTATTTATGCGACATTGTATGGTTTTGTATCACTATGTATGGATGATAGACCTATGACATTATGGTTGTTGTTTCTTTATGTTCTCATGTATGATGATCTTTCTTATTTATCGATGTATGAATCAGTGATCATTTATATATATATACTCTCTTGTGTGGTTACGACATATTACGATTCTTCTTATGATGATTATACTCTATTGATATAATGTGATGATCTTGACTATTATGAATTTTTTTATAATAATTCACAATTATGTTGAATGATTCTAAAATTTGAGTGTATGTCTTTAGAAAATGGCAAGAACAAGAACTACCCTACCTCTCTGGAACTCCCGAGATGACCCCGAGGCAATTCGGAGGCTAGTTACTAATGAAATCGGTCTTGCTTTTCTTTGCAAGACCTGCTGGGGCAGCTCGAGCAAATGAAGCTCAAATCAAACCAACGAGAATGAAGTTGTGGCAAATCGCAAATGTGGATACAAAGAGTTCATGAATTGCAAACCTACCTTCTTCAAAGGCTGAAGGCGCGATTGGCCTTATTCATTGGATCGAAAGATGCGAAGCGTATTTCTTTTAAGTGATTGCTCGAGAAGATTGCAAGGTGAAATTTGCTCTTGGTACTCTACTGGAAGATGCATTGTCTTGGTGGAAGGCTCATGCCCAACCTATTGGCATGGAAGAAGCCTACAAAACCACTTGGTGAACTAAAGCAATTGTTGATGAAGCAATCTTGTCCAGGACCGAGATCAAGAAACTTGAAGATGAATTCTATCATCGACTACTAAAGGCAATGATCTCAAAACCTACTTCAAGCGTTTCCAAGAATTGAAAGCTCTATGCCCTTCCATGATTCTTGATGAAGTTAAGTTCTTTGGAAAATCTCATTGGGGATTACCCGAAGCATTGAGGGCAATATTCTTGCATCAAAACCCAAAACCGTGGAAGAAGTGATCACAATTTCCTACCAACTCATGGATCAAGTCCTGAAACATGGATCCGTGCAAGGCAACAACGACAACAAAAGGAAGTTTGATGACCGTCGAGGCAACACTTCAAACAACTTCAACCACAACTCTTTCATTCACAGCAATAACCGCAACAACAACAACCAAGGCGGCAACAATCACAATCAACACCGCAATAACAACCCCAACCCATATCACCAAAACCGAAACAACCACCACAATCAACAAAACCGTAGACAAGAAGTTGTGAGGGCTTATGCCGCTACACCCGCCAATGGAAGAGGCTATGCTGGACCACACCCTTTGTGCACCCGATGCAACCTACATCATGTGGGACGTTGTACTATTAAGTGTGGGAAGTGTAACAAGGTGGGCCATACCCACAAGGATTGTCGAAGCCACTCTCTGGAAGTAACCTCCAACCCATGGGATAACTTGCTTTGGATGTGGAGAAGGCGGGCATGTCAAGAGTAGATGTCCAAAGCGTGCGGGAACAACAACAACAACAACAACAACCCCTGCTAGAGCAAGAGCTTATGTGCTAGGAGATGGAGATGCACAAGAAAACCCGGACGTCGTTACAGTGCGTTTTCACTCAATCATCATTTAGCTAAAGTGTTATTTGATTACGGAGCCGACAAAAGCTTTGTGTCTTCTAAGTTTGCACCTTTACTAAAAGTCACCCCAACCGTCCTAGATACCACATATGAAGTAGAGCTAGCCGATGGAAAAATAGTAGGAACTAACACTATCCTTCGAGGTTGCAACCTATCTTTATCAAACCACCCGTTCGATATAGACCTTATGCCTATCCAACTTGGTAGCTTGATCTTGTCATTGGCATGGATTGGCTATCCAAGAATCGTGCAAGAATCATCTGTGACGAGAAAGTCGTTCACCTTCCTCTCAATGGCAAAACTCTAACCATTCGGGTGATCGTAGTAAAACCCGATTGAATATCATCTCGTCGTCAAAGCGCAAAGTACATAGAAAAGGATGCCACATTTTCTAGCACAAGTAACGGAGAAGAAGAAAGCGGATGAGAAACAACTAAAAGGCGTCCCGTGGCTAGGGATTTTCCAAGTATTTCACGAAGACTTGCGGTCTTCCCCGACTCGGCAAGTAAATTTCAAATCGAGCTAATCTTGGGAGGCGGCACCGTGTGCCGAGCACCTTATAGATTGGCACCTTCGAACTACAAGAATTGTCCGACCAACTTCAAGAATTGTCCGAAAAAGGATTCATTCGACCGAGTTCTTCGCCTTGGGAGCTCGGTCTTATTTGTCAAAAGAAGGACGGATCTTTTCGTATGTGTATCGATTACCGTGGTTGAACAAGCTAACGGTGAAGAACCGATATCCATTGCCTAGAATTGATGATTTGTTTGATCAACTGCAAGGGTCAGCGTCTACTCAAGATTGATCGAGATCGGGTATCACCAACCGAGAGTTCGAAGGAGATATCCCAAAAGCGCTTTCGAACACGATATGGCCACTATGAGTTCAAGTGATGCCATTTGGTTTGACAAACGCATGCCGCGGTATTTATGGACTGATGAACCGAGTGTGTAAACCTTACTTGGACAAATTTGTGATTGTGTTCATTGATGACATTCTCATTTACTCCATGACAAGGAAGAGCATGCGGAACACTTGAAAGCCATTCTAGAGCTACTCAAGAAAGAAGAACTATATGCTAAGTTTTCCAAATGCGACTTACGGATTCAAAAGTTCAATTCCTTGGTCACGTGATAGATAGTAATGGTCTTCATGTTGATCCTTCAAAATCGAAGTGTCAAAGATTGGTCATCCCTACTACTCCTACCGAAATCGCCAATTTTTAGGTCTTGCGGGTTACTATCGAAGATTTATCGAAGGATTCTCGAAAATCGCTAAACCTCTAGCAGAGTTAACCCGAAAAAGAAGAATTTTGGTAGGGTGAGGAACAAGAATTAGCCTTTCAACTCTTGAAACAAAAGCTTTGCGAAGCCCTATCTTAGCCTTACCCGATGGAGTGGAAGATTTTGTGGTCTCTTGTGATGCATCACACCTAGGGTTAGGTGCGGTATTGATGCAAAGAAACAAGGTGATTGCTTATGCTTGCGACAACTCAAAACTCACGAAAAGAACTACACTACCCATGACTTGGAATTGGGAGCCGTGGTTTCGCTCTCAAAATATGGAGACATTACCTATATGGAACCAAGTGTACGGTGTTTACCGACCATAAAAGTCTCCAACACATTCTCGATCAAAGGAGTTAAACATGCGACAACGCCGATGGCTAGAATTGCTTAGTGATTCTGTTGTGAAATCCGTTATCACCACGGAAAAGCAAATGTCGTGGTGATGCTCTTAGTCGAAAGGATCGACCTAAACCTCTTGAGTAAGATCTTTGGGAATGACAATTAAGTCACCCTTCCATCAAAAATCCTTGAAGCTCAGTGAAGCTCTCAAACACGAAAACCGTCCCAACGAAAGAATCTTTGGAATGCTGGGAAAGCGAGCGGTTTTGCACAAAGATCGGATGGAACCTTATGTTTTGGCGATAGAAGTTGGATACCACTTTATGGAGGAATACGGAACTCATCATGCATGAGTCTCACAAGTCTAAATATTCCATTCACCGGGATCCGACAAAATGTACCAAGATCTCAAAAGCTTTATTGGTGGCCAAACATGAAAGTTGAAATTACAACGTCGTTGGGAAATGTCTCACATTTCTCGAGTCAAAGCCGAATGTCAAAACCTTCGGATTGTTAACTCAACTGAACTCCCGGTTTGGAAGTGGGAGAGAATCACTATGGATTTCATAACCAAACTACCAAAGACGCTAGAGGATACGACACCATTTGGGTCATCATTGATCGCCTTACCAAATCCGCTCATTTCCGCCCATCAAGGAGAACGATAAAATGAAAACCCTTGCTCAACTATACCAAGGAAATTGTATCCCGTCATGGAGTACCAATTTCCATCATTTCGATCGTGACGGTCGTTTTACTTCACACTTAAAATCTCTTCAAAAGCTTTAGGTACTCGTTTGGATATGAGTACCGCATATCACCCTCAAACCGATGGCCAAAGCGAAAGGACTATCCAAACCTTGGAAGACATGCTACGAGCTTGCGTGATCGACTTTGGAAAAGGTTGGGATAAACACTTATCGTTGGCGAAATTCTCTTACAACAATAGTTACCATGCTAGCATCAAGGCGGCCCCATTCGAGGCACTTTATGGTCGAAAGTGTCGATCACACATTTCTTTGGGCGAGGTTGGAGATGCCCAACTCATCGGACTGAGCTTGTCCAAGAAACAACCGAAAAGATTGTGCAAATTAGTCAACGACTTCAAGCTGCTAGAGATCGACAAAGAGTTCTGTTGATGTTAGAAGGAAACCCATGGAATTTCAAATTGGTGATCGAGTCATGTTGAAAGTATCACCTTGGAAAGGAAAAGTTCGATTCGGAAAAGCGAGGAAAGTTACACCCTCGATACATTGGCCCTTTCAAGATTCTCGAAAGAATCGGCCGGTTGCTTATAAACTTGATCTCCGGAAGAACTTAGTAGAGTTCATCCTACCTTTCACGTCTCAAATCTGAAGAAATGCTTGTCGGATGAATCTCTTGTCGTCTCACTAAAAGAGATTAAACTCGATGACAAGCTCAACTTTGTCGAAGAACCAATTGAAATCATGGATAGGGAAGTCAAGCGACTTAAGCAAAGTCGCATCCCTATTGTCAAAGTTAGATGGAACTCCAAGAGGACCGGTACACGTGGGGCCGAAGACACCATGCGTGTAAAGTACCCACATCTCTTTGCAAATTCAACTCCGACAACCATCAGAAACTAAAATTCCATGGACGGAATTCTCTTAAGGGTTGGTCTTGTAGCCACACAAAAATTTCACTATCATCAACCTTCAGATTAATAAACTAGATTGTTTATCAAAACTTATTTGAGCATTTTAGCATGTACGCTTCATTTATTGCATAAAATTTATGCAACTTCGAGTAGTCTTATTTAATCATGCCCGATATTCTTGATAACAAAATCGGTCTCACAAGAAATTTTCTTGTCTTCACGAGCATGAGCGTACCGACACTAAATTAATTATGGCTAAAGTCAAATAAATATTTCTACAAGTTGGAATTAATATTTTATTTTTATATTTTTAGTTACCTTTATAAAAACATACTAAATTATATATTATCGTTGGTCAAAAACATCAAACCGGGACACCGTGACTCACATTTAAGCTCAAATGGGACACGATATACATAACGAATTTGAGGTCCTTTCTTTTTCTTCCTATAACCGAATACCCACAAGTACCCCCATCTCTTCCCAAAACCATGCAAATGAAATGACTTGGAACATAATTTAAGAAATAAACCCAATGTCCAACATGTATCTAGAATAGTTGACTTATGAGAAGCATGTTTCCCATGCACCAACTCACTTCATCTCTTCTCTTGTCCTTGCCTCAGCCGTATACCACCAAGCAAGAGCCAAACCATTTGCTTGTTTATTATATACCTCCTAGGTAGTAGAAGAATCAACTTTGCATGTATCTAGGTCTACAATAACCTTTGGTCATTAACCAAAAGACTTTCTCCTCTTTGCTTCTTAAAACCAACGAGCCTTAGCTCATTCCACATTTCACTTACAAACATTTCATTCAAAACCTCTAAGTGTATGCAAGGTATAACAATTTGAAGTTTGGTTTTCCCTTGGTTGGCTCTAGCTCAAATCGACACTCACACCTTTCCACACCCTCATTAAAACTCCCAATCACTCAAAGGAAAAACTAAGGTAACGAGCATAAGGGTTTAGAAGCAAGATAGTCGGGTTTACTTTGGAAAACATATCGGGTTCTTTTGGTTACCATACTCGCCTACACGTACTCTCCACCACCATTCTTGGTGTCGTAAGTTCTTTCCTCTTTTTCTTTTCTTCCGTATATAGAACGACATGATTTCTTAAGTATTTGCTAACATATCGATGCATTCTCACGGCACTTATACACGACCTTATTGCAACTAGCTACGTTGACAAACCAACTATATTTTGAAACCAACCCATTTCATACATCTATGATTTGTTTAGCATACAATCTTTAAACATAAACAATGACATAAACTTTACGTAAACTCGATGCTTATAAACTTGACATTCTCATCATGTGCTATTTAAGCTTATGTGGTACCTCTTTAAAATAAAACATGCATGCTAAACTATAAACATAATCATCTTGGTTTATTCGGATTTCAACACAAGTTTAGTAACCTTGGAAGCTCAACTCACAAACCAAGACCCATTATACCATACGAGAGCTTGTTAGTAACAAGTACTCGATTCACTAGAAAATAAGCTAGATGAGAATCTCACTAGCTCGACTTGAACTTCTTTGGTTTAAAAACTCATATCGAGTCTTGTCAATAAACATCGAAACGAAGCAAAGCCTCTTGGTTCACTACGGCATCAACGACTCGTCAAATGCTTAACTATATTCATGACTTACTTGAAAACTTGGGGTTGTAAAACAACCTTGGAGAAGAAACATAAAGTCATGCCTTGCATGCAAAAACTTTCGAACATGGCCACTGAGAAGAAATATAAAGCAAGAATAAACAGTGGGAATACCCATTAAATAAAACCAAGCTGAAAATCCTAACACAAAGAGGACCTTTGCTCGGTTGGTGGGAGCGTGGGAAATCATATGGGAGGTCATGGGTTCGAAACGCCCCATGGCAGTTGCCCTTTTCTTTTTTTTGGTTATACATGTAACTTTCGAAACTTGGCACAACTAGTCCCCAAACTTCACCCTTTTATCATACTTCTCAAAACCTTTTATAAACTTTGTAAACTAATACTATTTTTCAACCCTCTACTTTGAACCATTTAACACATCTTCTTAAAATACTTATAAATATGAAACTTATATAAACCTTACAACTTTGGACCCTCCAAGATCTACACTTAACGCTTCCCATCCTAAAACTTCTAAAGATAATAAACTTATATTTTCTACAAGTCTTCGTCACATAAATAAAATTTGTACATATTTCTATTTTAACAACCACATTTGTATAAACTAGAAAATATTATACTTTTCTAAATATAATATTTTCCATAACTTAGATAAAATATATATTGTACATATATATATATATATATATATACTTTTCAAAACTAAACAAAAATCAAATAAATATAAGTCGATTGTAATTATTTCCGCTTTAATAAATATACTCGAGCAAATTCTATTACGAATGCATCGTAAACTATTCCATTCACTTCTCAAAGAGCCAAAGACTTATAAATATTTCGAAACTTATTTAAACTTAACCGTTGCCACATAAGCGTTATTAAACACAAACTCTCGAGAATGCTTCAACCGTTTTAAATACACTAAGTCATGAATAAAAACAATAAACTAAGACTTGCCATGCTAATTATAGGTCGCGTGACGGTACTTCGTGATCACACTATTTGACCTTACACTACTCGGACTCTTGTTTGCTAAGGTGAGTTCATAGCCTCGCCTTTACTTATTTCTTTCAAACCCGCGAGGAGATACATGCTATAAACTAGAACACAAGTCTTTTCTTAAAGCTGTATGCTTATCGATCATTATTATTATAGCCTAAGTTGCACGCCATAAGTCCCTTACATCATGAACCATTAATCACTTGCTAGTGAGCGAATATTGTGGATAGTACTATGGGAATTAACGACCCGACTCGGTTATCGGAAATAACCGGGCGCACTATATTGGTTAACTATGGAATTGGCAATTCCATCTCTAAGGGCAATATTATTACTTACGCCAGTAATTCGGTGTATGCAGTTAGTTTGGTGTCATGAGCTTAGCGCATAATAATAATCTATGTTTTCCATGGTGATTGTATTCGAAGCAATTATCATCTCTTACTTGTGTTCAACTTATTATTTAAACCTATGAATATCACTCAACTTTTGTTGACTTTTAAGCATGCTCATCTCAGGTACTAATTAGAATTTCATGAAGGCGTGGAGTGGACGTCGTGGGACACTTGAAGTGGTGTCGCTTTCAATTAAAGTTATCATTTCATAAATATTTAAACTATCTTTTGTGTAACTCCAAAACATGTGGTATTCCCTTTTTGTGTTCTAAACATTGAGATTTATGAAATGGTAACTACTTTTATTAAAACGCCTTAGAGCGTCTCTTTAGAGCCGTTTTCTATACACCCTTACTTGTTTGACTATGATCCTCTATCCGTAATACCCTTATTGGCATTAGAGCTAGTCTTTGTGTCTTTTAGCTTCAATTTAGTTGTCATTTTCCTTTTGCTTATTTAGTAGCTGATTTTGGGGTGTCAAACCGAGCTTATTGGTCATTTTGTAAAAAGTCATAGTTATTAAAAGTACTTAATTTCTTGTGTTTAATAGTTTGCAAAAGAAAAATCGAAAAAAAATGTTTTGCAAAAGGGAGGTCAAGGTTCGAACATGCGACCTCCCCTTGATAGAGTGATAGTGGTGTACCAGTATGCCATTGCGCCCTTGGGTCTTTTTCGCTTATATCTTACACTATCAAATATATAAGTACTCTTTTCCGTTTAGCTTATACGCTTGTTTTAGCTTATTTCGAGCTTATTCAGTTTAGCTTTTTCCACTTTTGTATTTTTCATAAATCTGTATTAGTATAAAGTAATTTCTATAAAAGTTTCAGATTTTTCCAAATAGTTTTAGTATTTTTAAACATTTAATTAGTGTTTTATAGTAATTAATTCATAATAAAAAATATAAAAGTCAAAAAAATATAAATCTTTTTTCTAAAATTTTCTTTTGTCATATATTATGTAATAAAATTGTTTTCACATTCATAGGCCTTTTATTTCATAAATTTTACGTTTTGTCTTGCGCCCAAACAGTAATTTTTATACATAATGCTCGTTTTCATTTTAAGTTACGTTTAGATAATTTAAAGTTTACGTTTGAGTTAAAATAGTTTATTTAAGTTATTTTGTTTTAGCTATCACAAAACATCATTGTAAATATAGTGATAGCGTTTATTTAATAGATTTTATCTTTTAATTTTCTTAATTTGTATTTGGTCGCTTTAGTTTATTATCTTTTCCTTTAGTTATAATCATCTATCCTAATCCTTTCTCGATCACTATCATTAGTGATCATTCTACCGTCTGAATCGGTGTTTGCACACCATTGAGTCTCCGTGGGACTTAACGACCCGGAATTCATTGTATTCTCCGTGACTTCATTGTATTTGTGTCTCAACTGCTTTTAAGCTCATTACGGTTGGTCATTCACAAGTGGCCGGTTTGTGATTAGACTTGACGTTCAAAGACACATCAAAATTTTGTCAGACATTGTTCGCCCATTTTACAGAACCAATAAACCTGATCTAACATCTGAGTACTAAAGGAAAAAGATCTCAGCAAGCGCTAAACGAAAGAGACTTCTTTGCATTGCGCATCGGGTGTAAGGCCAAAGAAGGTGATATCAATTGGTTCTTTGGAAATTTGTGTCGTTAAATTTAGGATTCTTACACAAGATACGCCCTCGGGATTATACCATATGGACGAGGCCATCGGTAAGTACTACTCGAATGCTTTCTGAACCGATACAGTCGAACTCACAGTGTTGCTTTTTTTTTTTTTACTAAACCAAATTTCTTTAGCTACCAAATTGTGTTACCTATGTCGCTTGTCAAGTATGAGATTCTTATAACAGTTGTTCAATATTTGCGCTCTTGCATGGGCGTCACGCCTTGGATTTTCGACACCTATCGTTTGGGACACCGACGGTTTCAGAGAAAATACACTAGATATGTTAGATGTCTTGATACTCCTTTGTCATAGATACCGAGTTGGTGGAGAAATGATGACATTAGAGCCAGTCCCGTGTTGTTGGTACGGGATCAGATGGTGAGTTCCAAGTTATATTCATTTATTGGTTTTCCATAATTTCTTTTTTGGCAACAATGTTCTTCAATCATGAACAAGCAATTGTTAGGTGCAGATTTTTTAGCCCAGTTGATACGACGCGTGTAAAAAAGTTACCTCTTCTGCTCCGGGTATAGTTATTCGTGAACCTGAGGGAAATAAATTCCTGCACTTTGCTTGCACTAGGGATTAGACACCTGAGGGAAATAAATTCCTGCACTTTGCTTGCACTGTGTTAAACACCATGTATTCTATAATCTATACAATACTCTTTGAATATTAAACACCATGTATGTCATTTTTGATTTGTTTACAATACTCTTTGAATATTAAAAATCCCCCCGCAAACCGAAAAGATACAAAAATCGATGCTGCTTAAGATACTTCCGCAACGCATGCAGTTCAAATTACTTGTTTATAACGGTTATATAAAAAAACGATATATCGAGATATCGAATTACTAATTGTTGCATATGGTCCCAAAATAATTGCAAAGATCTACGCGCTTTAGAGCACACGGTATCGTCGCGCAATAACACGCCAAATGCACCCATCTTGAACCTTTGGCGCCAAAGTGCATACCGGAAAACGCCAATCGTGAGCCAACCGGATTTGAGCGATTGAATTGGCTTACGCCAATGGTAATTTGTGCGCTTTTTTTTTTTTTTTTAACCTTATGCAATGGGTCATTTGGGTTATTTCCCACCGGACAGAGGCGAACCTAGGCATGTCTAGGCGGTGCCCCGGAACCACCATGACCGGAAAATCTTGTAGTAGTGATACCGAAACTTTTTCAGGGCCTACCTTGGAAATGATTCAGGAACCATCTTAGATTTAAGATTTAAGAGGAAGTAACAAAGAAAAAAGAAAAAAGAAAATTTCGGACTTACTTTGGACGTTAACTGCTGTGAGTCTCTTGAAGAAGATGAAGGTGTCAATGTGAAGAAGATGAATGTGTTAAAGTATTTATCTGGTCATAGAAATTTTTAATAGTATTTCCATAAGTTAGGTTTCAATGTGAGGTAGAAAGTCTTTTGGGTTAGGTGTCAAGCAAACAAATCAATTATTGATACCATGTGTATTAGTGCCTTTTACATTTGCTTCACATTTTTATGGTAAGAGCACTCCCATCCATAACACCATAACATCAATAACACCGTCCACGCGGTCGCCACATCGCCTTTAACATTTAACATTAACATCCCCAAAAACACTCACATCCATAACATCCTAATAACACCATAACACCAATAATATTTCATATTTTCATTTCAACCCTAAACTAAAATAAACACTTCATTTTTAAAAACATATCATTATTTTAAAATATATTTAAAAACATATCATTTATTAAATTAATATACAAATAATATTTTATATTATTAAAAAATTACAAAAAAAAAAAAAAAAAAAAAAAAAAAAAGAAAGAAAAAGAAAAGAAGTTGAATGATTTGGTCCCCACACACGTTTGTCTACCTCATTTAACAACCAAACAAATCCAAACCATCATCTTCTTCCTCAAACAAATCCAGCAAAACCCAGAAAAAAAAAAAAATACAAACCATCATCTTCTTCGTTAGAGAGGGACCTGTTTTGTAAATTTTCCGATTTTTTTTCCTAGCCTTTAACGGGCGTTAAAGAGGCAACGCCTCCCCTCTAACGCCGTTACTGAGCAAAGCTTCCAATTATGTATTAGAGCACTCTCATCCATCACCTCTAACGCCCACAAAAATACAAAAAGTCTTCTTCTTTCTCTTTTACGCATGCTGCACACACAAATATACACGCTTCACAAAAACAAGACTAAAATACACCGTTGGTCCCTAAACTTGTATCGGAGGATCGCGATGGGACGAAACCGGGCATAATCATCGCCACGGGTCCAAACAGGATCCATTAAATGCCGATTGGTCCTTGACCAATCTGCCGTTGTCAACGTTGTTTTGTTGAGGGCAAACCGTCTTTCACCAGCGTACTAAATAAAACCGTTCTACGATGTATGTAGCTAGTATATGTGTGTAACAAGATTTGATCTACATTTATGACCCATCCCTAAACTATCCTTCAAAACCCGTCCTCTTCAAAACGATAATTGTTTCAAGATGGTACGTTGCTGGTGTGGTAAGCAAGCTATTATTCGTACTTCGTGGACCTCTGCCAACCCAGGGCGTCGATTCTTTGGTTGTCCTGTTCAAGTAAGTGCGTCTTAATATTTCTTGTGTAAGTTTGTAACAATGGTGGTTGTTTAATGACTTGTCATAACCATCAATAGGGGTCTTCTTGTCGGTGGATAAGATGGTATGATCCTGAAATCTGTGCTCGTTCAAGAATGATCATACCAGGACTTTTGAGGGGGAGAAATGAGCTTGAGGCAAGATTAGTAGTTGCTCAAGGTGATGTGTGAAGTGGAAGATTTACATGGTGCTAAGTTGGATGTTGTTCTTCATTGTTTATGCATTGGGATAACGTTTTAACCTTTTATGTAATAAGGCTAGTTGGTTAATGTTGTGTATCTTGAATTGTAGTAACCTTGTTATGAAGTATTCGCTTTTGTTTGTTTCGATTTTCTATGCCTCATGGGTATGCGGATGTTTTGCAATGTGTTTAGGGTTGACTTTTAAATGTCAACATTCTTATGATGTTCTATTTTAGCTTTGGTTACTTTTGACGCAAACTATTCACACATCAAGCTTAGTCAATCTCAAAAAATACACAATAATGACATGGTTCCATAGTTAATGCAAATGGATATAATTCCAGCTGCATAAAATTGCATACTTTTCAAAGCATGAGCGCTACAGTTACACACCCACACACAGATATGTTTTTAGATTACATAACTTGTCCATAGAAAATAAATAGTAAACTAGATGAAACATTGTCTAGATAATTAGCATAACAGATTTGACCTATGGTGAGGCCATCATTCTTTCCAGTGCAGCCTGCTTCCTAGTCATTCTTCGTGTAGCAGGCTGGGTTGAAGCAGAAACTGCTTGAACATCACTTGACTGAATCTGAAAATCAGACTGGGATTGCTCATGCATGATGGGATCGGCAAATGCTTCAGCTTGAAGTTGCTGGGATTGTGACAGGGATGCATCATGTATGATGGGATCTTCGCCTCGGCTCTTGATTTGTAGATTGAACACCACTTCCTTGAACGCACTAACTTGGCTTTCTAGAACAACACCGTACCTTACCTTCTTTATCTGCTGCTACCTTTTACATTTAGGATGTCTTTTTTTCCTGCAGACTTAAGTAGGCACCTTTTGACATTTACCTTATTGGCGGTTCCACTATGTTGAGCTCCACCATACCCTAGGCATGTTACCCGGTTGTGTCCAAAGAATGCCACAAATACTACACCGACACTCTTCCAAGCCCTTGACAGACTTACCATCCTTCACAATCTCTTCGCCTTTGGTGCTATCCTAACTCTTTTCTACCTTTTACTGAAAGGGTTTGTTTCGGATTTCGTGGAACAATTGTTGTTGGCATAGTTGATTTTCCCAATGTACACCGCTAGTTATAGTGGACATGGTGTTTGTAGGTAGCCTCCCAAGTGAGAAGATAGTAACAAGGATGAGCCCATGTTTCTCTGACTCCGACTTGTTGGCCATTTAAAGCCATATTCAATTGGTAGCAACAAGATGTTTACATGGTAAACTGTTATCTCCCACCTTCGCAAGTACAAGTATTGTGTACAACATTAACTACACATTGGTCACCCCATGGTCCACTAACTCAAAACTTAGATCCCCATTCCATAACACATTATACTTATGACCTCTTTCTTAATAGCCTCTAACATGTGTTGTGCGGTTGGTGTTAATGGCCCATCACTCTTCTCAATCACCATAAGAACATGCATTATCCTCTTCATACAATATTCCACGATGTATTCTAAGGTCGTAATAATAGGTTTGCTTAACCCTCTTTAATTTTCTCATGAAACACTTGACACATGTTATTAAGTAACACATCAAGTAGCTCTCCTAAAGATGACAAGTAATAAACATGTATTAATTGTAACTGCTTTATCTTGCATTACGAATACAAAGTAAGTGAAACAGATAGATCACTTACATGAAAATGTGACCTTGACCAATGGATCGGTGGTATCTTACTTAACCAATCATGGGCTGGTTGATTAAGTTTCTTGAGATCGCCATAGCTTTGAAACTGACAACAGCTTGAGGTCATTGCACATTTCCACGATGGTCTTTATAGGCCCTACCTTTCCATTGCAATTTCATTTTCTCATGTATGCTTTTAATACGAATCTGTTCGCACTTTCAAAAACTTCGCTATGACTCTACTTATATCCCGCACAAAATCAAATATCTTTCTTTCTGTTTCAAACAAGTGAGACTTAAATTCATGAACAGTAAAGAGAGTACCTTATTCATGTCAAGAATAAAAGTGATGCTTGAAATTGGCCCAAGTGCTAAATCATCGGATAAACAATGAAGAAACCAAGTCCATGATCCTATGTTATCCGAATCAACAAAAGCATAAGCGAAGGGTATATACCATTGTTGCTATCAATTCCACACCGTCATCGATTGACCATTGAAAGGACCACGAATTGAAAAGCGGCCACCCCAACAACGATCTTCCACAATCTTTGAATCCTTGCTTCAAAGCACCTAAACAAATATACACTCTCTTGAATTCTCTCGGTTGGAAGAGACTCATCCGGAGGTCGCTCCACATTCATCTCCACCGTCAGATTAGGGTTTGTCTTCACAACTCTTGAAGATAATCTCTCAACATGGTAAATTGAAGCTTGAATTGACCCCGATGGCTTTTATAGCTAGGTTTTGGCCCTTAATACCTTCCGCAGGACACTTGAAGGTCGTATTGGTTGGTAAGTTGATTATGCACCGACCGACAGAAGCTCGGATTTGTTTCAACTTGTCTTTGTAATTTTCGTGAGATATAGCGAAGGTCAAAAGCTCGACTTCCTTGATTGCAAACACGTGTGTTGCTCATTATATGTTCCGACCGACCGGATACTGCCTCACCATTCCTGCCGACAAACAATAGCCATGGGCGAGTATTTCAAGGGTCCTTTTGGCGTAAAGCAATGCTCTTATACCCCTTCGCTTAATGGACTTCTAGATGGGCCAATATTCGCCTAGGACCTTCACTTGGGCCCAAACGGAACACAACCCCTACACCTTACCCTTATTCTTGTTTTGTCATTCTTCAAAAAAAACAACTCCTTCCTAGTTTCTATTGAATGCTCTCTTACTAGCTTTTTACTTCCCTGCAGTAGCAAACTCCCCGACCAAGATAGAAAAAAAGTGGTATAAACGCCATTAGCAAAGTGTGCGTGTTGAAACTAACATGGTCACCGTAAAATACTTCATCAACCATCACGGTAAATCATTTACCAACCGTCATCACTTATATAACATGTTGTTCCTTCTTCACCGAATCAAGATCGACCTACTTGTAGCATACCAAGTTGTGCATCATTCTCTTGACAAGTGTTATCATGATTTGGTTCAACTGCATTGCCAAATTCACTAGTGTCACCGCTTGTAACAGACTAAGATCAACAACAGATCCTCTTCCATGTTATCCCGAGTCGGTTGAAACAGACTTACATCCACATCAGCTCCTCAAAGTCGTTATTCACATCAAGTAGTGGTCTCGCCTGCTTTGTGTAAATGCTTCTCCGTGTCAATTGAAACAGATTAACCTCAAAATTTTCGGCTCCTCAAAGGTGTTATTGACATCAACTAGTCTGCTCCACCGTTGTCAAAGTCCTTCCCCGAATCACTCTAAACAGATTAACCTCAACATTATCGTGCTCCTTTAGAGCATTGTCCTCATCAACAACTACTAAAGCACGCCACTTTGTTTGAACATGTTGGCTAGCAAATGAGCGCCTAAGGTGGAAAAGAGTGGCTCAATGTTTGGCAAATTGCTAGCTTCACCAATATCATTGACGTCCACGAGCAATTGTGTAAGTTGGATAAACCGATCTAGGCGGGTTCATTATCTATATCATCTAACACCAACCGTCTACAACATGATTGAATAGCCGCAGAGTAACTTTTCTCCTATCTTCATCCATCTCCCAAAACATGTCTTAATTGATTGTGGGACATTTCACAAAATTCTAATCTAGTCTTCCCTATTTCAACATACACGTCTATCGCCTTATGTCAGATGACAACATCTTTCAACAAGTCTAGATTAGCGTGTTCACGCAAAGAAAACAAACTGTCGTCTAATGTACAACCAGCTTAACAAAGTAGAAATAATTGGTTTGTCCATACTCATAACCGATTTGGGTCATGAGAGCATCCATTTCATCAACAGATACCTCTTTTATTTCCACAAGATCAACAAGGCATTTCTTGCCTCCTTGATATATCCTACCGAAAGTATTTGAATGTACCTTCATAATGGAACATCATGCTAAACGATCCGTGTTCACCCGTCAGATATAAAAAATGTACAAAACTTTGTTAAGCTAAAGTTACCTAAAGGGAATAACTTAATCAATCGTACTAACATATGATTGTAATAGGCTCAACCAAAAAGACTTACAATATCTCCCGACTGCAGCTCTTTCCTCCGCTTCACGATCATCATATAAAGGATATTCCCTTACTCGCCACGAGTAAATCCAAGGTGGTTGTTTGTTATTTTCTTACTCAGATTATTTGATTTTATGATAGACATTGCCTTAGGGTTTTCTGGTAGGCTTCCAAAACAAGTTTGGGGATGAGCAATGAGTACCGGTTTTGTTATATTGTACAATATGGCGGAAATTGGACAAGACATGTTCTACATGTATACCACATAATGACTATTCTACCCTCAAGAAGACTATGATTACGGGTTTATTTTGGGTATAACGGAACGTTGACAACGCCGTTATTGGTCAAGTGACCAACTGGCATTTAATGGGTCTGTTTGGACCCGATGGATGATTATGCCTTGGTTTCGTCCCATCGCGATCCTCCGATCTGAGTTTAGGGACCAACGGTGTATTTTAGTCAAAAACAAATTAAACACCAAACACACACACCAAATACAAACACAACACAAATATAACACAAACCAAAAATAAAAAGTAAAATAAAAATAGCTTTGACGTAAGGCGGTGGCTTTACTCGCGTTGGGCGGGGATTGGGTTGGTGTGGTGGTGCCATGATTCGCCGTGCCACTTATGAATGGCGCCAATCTTTCATGACTGCACCTGATGCTTTTGTAGTAATCTATTTGCTAAAAAAAGACATACATAAACAAACAAATGTTACCTTTAGACTATATTTATAGATTAAAAAGTATAAATTAAAATTTTAAATATACAAATACTGATGTCATAGGATTTTGTTAAAAATTATAAATTGTTCCGCTATCACGGACGGAGAATAGCATGGGTAAGGAGGATTTGGGCTCCTTAAAATTTTGATTTTGATATATAGTTTTAGTATGTTTTCCTTATAAAATAAACTGGTATAAGAACAATTTAAAGCTCGACCCCTTCAAAGTGAAATAACATTATTCAGCCCTTTCAACAAAGTCGTTCAAGCTTCGTCACTGCCGGCTATATGCTAAAATCGTATTGAAATGTGTAAAAGCTTAATAAAAGTGTTTTAATGCACCAGTTCCTAGTTTGCTAATTCAAAACTAAAGACGTGCCCGTATGTAATTCCTCTTTGGTTGCCGTCTAGAATTCACCCATTTCAAAGTCTTTATGGAAAGCAAGTTCGAATTGGTTAACTTACAAAGGCAATTTTTAGTCATTGGTTTTCTAACTTAGTCAGATTGAAAAATGACAACAATGAAAACCCACCAAAATAAAATATTTCTTTTTTAATGACACGTCAAAAAAAAAATAAAAAAAAAAAAATAAAATAATGAAAGATTATATTTTTGCTACCAAAATATTTATATAAATGAAGTCAGCTTTGAACCTTTGATAAGAGTCATAAGACTCTTCACTTTTAAAAGCATGCTGACAATTACAAACTTTTAGTTCTACAAACAAATAAAACATGAAAAATAAATCTAACAAATTTTGTTAGATCAAATATGTTTTTCTGAGCACTTTAACATTTGCCAAACACCATTATATGTTTACCTGTCATTAGTCAAACAACATTCCATTAAGATATGTGCTTAGAATACAACACAAATATGTTGTCAAAACACTGCCCACCTTCCATTATCCATATTATAAAATGTCAAACACTATTTGTTAATTATGGATTCGCCAATTATATTAGTTACCATTGCTGTAACACCCATCAAATTGACCATCTTTTAAATTAAAATGTGGACATTCTAGATCATTTTGTATGATAACATTCATAATTGTCCTTTATTTTTCTTATATAGAAATGATACCATGGCTAGATATGGCAAGGAGTCCATGTTGCACCACCATCTTTTAAGGTTTACCTTCTCAAGCCACATATCAATGTTTTTCTCCCAAAGCAACAATAAACAGATGTTATACATGGTCTAATACGTGCAAGAACCACTCATATGGTACAACAGTACAAGTAGTTAATGACGTTCAAGAGCTAAACAGAAACCATAAATCTATTATTAATAGACCTCGACCTCAAACTTGTACAGTAACTTCATAGCATTCGCAATAGCAACATAAATAAAAACCAACACAAAATTCCCACCCATATGGGCTGCGTTGGGTGGTAGGTTTGAAGTTAACACTTTAGAAAAACATCATAGAAAAGACATACTTAAAATACTTGTTCAAATAAAAGACTCCTCCATCTGCCAGACTTGAAGCATGTTATCATCTGCAACACTAGCGATGACCCAATCTTCAGTCGGGTTCCATGAAAAATCCGGAACTCTACTTGTATGTCCAGCATGGATGAAAAACAGCTCTGGTGGGACATCCTCTGACAATTGTTCCTGGCCAACCCTGTTTATTAAAACAATAATAATAAGTGAACACTGATGATTTTTATGAAAATTAGCGAATTAGAGATGCCAAAATAGACGGATGAGGTTGGGTTACAGATCAAAACAAGTTCAGTCCAAACAAGTGATATTTGATACAGCTCGGGTTTGGTTGAAAAGCATTTTTACCACACTTGTGAACTATTATAACTAATTAGTGTGCCAAATAAAAGGTTGAAAAAACTATATCAATAATGATCTAATTTTTTTAATAAAATGATTCAAGATGTTTCATGCACTAAATATAGAATTTCCACGACATTCAACCCACATCCTTTTAGCAATTACAATTTTACCCGTTTGCCCCATGAAGGATAATACACAACCCAGATGGACTTTTTACAAAGCAAATGGTCAAAATTGCCAACTCAAGAAAAGTTTTTCTGATTAACATCAGTTTGTAGGTTTACTGTCAAGTTACGAGTTGTATGTACAAGTTCCAATAAGGAACCAATAGCATAATGAAATTATGAATCTACTGATACGAACCTATCATAAGTCCAAGTGTAGAACTCACTCAAAAAGCTAGCATGTAAGAGGAGGGAACACCTAGACTTTATAAACCATCAACCAATCCCATACTTGGCGGATGTGGGATCATAACATCTACATTAAATGAAGATTACTCTCCATTCACATATACCCCTTCGATACCATGGAAACTTGTTTTTTTCTGGGATGTCCCACTGAAGTTACTACAATCCCTTAAAAGAAGAAACCAAGTTTAAACAACCATACAAATTGCTGGTATTGATTTTGAATTGCTTATGTGTCCTTATTGAAGGATAACTTGATGATTAATTTATTTTAACGGGTGGAATGCCTTTACCCAAAAAAAAAAAAAACTTGATGATTAGTTCAGCTATTTATCAAAGCAAGCATTGCAATTGCAACTTTCCTAGGACGGGGGAGTATCAACTAATTTCATGCAACTTTTTCTGAGAATGAAGTATGGCAGAAAGTCAAGACACCGCGGTCTGGGTTCGCAAAATGACAGCCAATTAAATATTATAATAACAAAACAAAATTGTATGAGTAATAGAGTGTTCATGAGCTTACCTACTAGTATCCCACATCACGAGTCTCCTATCGCTAGAACTAGAAGCTATTACATTTTTATTATGTGGACTCCACTCAATCTGAACCACCTCATCCCTGTCATAATATACCACAAGCAATTGATTGGTCCTGAAAGATGGAAAATGCACAGGCTTCGAAAAATATGTAAAGATGAAAATGGGAAACATTTATGAACTCTTACTTGTGATACTTGAGGGTATAGAGTTCAGAGGTCAAATTTCGCATATCAAAAACCTTCAGGGTCTTGTCTTTTGACCCCGTTGCCACAAGCGACTCGCTTAGAGGATTGAATGACAAGGAATTAATCTACCATATAACATGATAAAATATTAGACGGGAAATGAGTGGGTTCGGTTGCTTTTGGTGTGTGCAAACACGTTCAAGAGACGTGAATCGGTTTAGGTTAAACCCAAGCTATTGTGAGTCCAGAAACATATCCTTATACTATTAACTGATAAAGATATGTATAAGCGGGAAATTTTGTACATACCCCACGTGTATGAGCCATCAAACTTTGGACAGGGCTGGATTTAGTGCGGTAATCAGAGATGTGCAAGTATCCGTCATCGCCACATGAAGCAAATAAGTAACCCAGCTTCCAATGCCATGATACATCGTGCACAGAGCCTTGATGATACTAACAAACAAATAAACATAATCAAAGGAATATAGACATTATATAACTTGCAATTTACTAAGCGTGTTTTCTCGTGCAGGACTGATTGTCACTCGTAAACAGCATTTCCAATTGGAACAGTACAAAAAACGATCCTAAATCAAGGAGAACTAAAGACCGTGAGCTGTATATGAGTATAAGTTAAACCGTCCATAAATATAAATCAACCCGTTTTGCAGTTCTTTCCGTTGCTCAGGCCGGTCTCTAGGCAAAAGTGTTTTTGTCTAACTACCACTACCACTATACGTTACAGCCGATAGTGAGGCAGTAATACAATTTTTTTATGTAATCAGTTTTTACCATCCTTATTTTAAGACCCGACTATGATTGCTGGAAAATGCAACTCGTTGAAGCGAGTCTGCAACTCAATAAGAGAGAGCTTCTAATGTCTATTTATCAAGAAAAGTACAATTATTTTTCATTCTGACTCCTCTTAAAGCTACATCCTTCTTACGGAATTGGGAAACCACAAATAAAAAGCCCTAATGCAAATAACTTCCATCCATCCATTGACGTGCCTACCTTTTTGTAGCACATGTTGGCAAAACTTTAAACAAAAAGAATAACCTACCTTTAGTAGTAGAAATATAAGTTTAAGTGATTTTCAGTTGATATAAGTTGTTAAACGCCAAACAAAATTATTTGATAGAACTAGTTTTGAGGCAGGCAGATACAGAATTTGTAGTAAATAACTGAGATGTTATGTAAAAAAAGAAACTTCACATGTTGATGAGTAGTGCCATTGTCGTTTGTGCATCATTCACATAAAACTAACTTTTGTTAAACAATAATATAGCAGTGTAGAATAAGGCTGTCGACCATGGGCACTTCAGCGGTTGTCGGTCAACCATGAGCATCCAGAAAGCCCTTTTCTTAATTGTACAAATACCAATTCAGTACTTATTGTACAAGGCATGTGCCAAAATAGTCAAGGGCATATCTAAGTCGCTTAATACTCACGTTGAGCTATACGTTGATCACTTGAGATAAGGTGTATATCTATAATCATGAACTCTTGTTTCCAGAATCAGGCTATTCACACTTTATCAAATTTGTACCTCTACCATAGAGATTAAAGAGAATGCTAACATAAAAATGGGTCTATAGTTGACCAGAGTAGAGTATTATTTAATCTAGTAAATAATACTTTAGAGTTTGCTCAAAAAGGTGCTGCAAGAAAAGTTTTCCGAAGTCCGAACCACTTTAAATCCCAGTGCATCTCTCTTCCATGAACTCTTTATGTCTAAAAACTGATTTGCATCGTATTTGAGCATAACTTGTTATCGTTATCTTTCAAAATCAAAACACCAACACAAAATGTAAGATCTTAAAGAATCTATCCCTCACTCCTCTAGGTTTATCCTACAGTTGAGTCACCACCTAGATGCGAGACATCTCCATATAGTGGATCGTCATGTTAGTTTTAGTTAACCTTACTCTGTTTAAGAATCAAATGGCTAAGCAAGGGTCTCATTAAAATAAAAGATAGAGTAAGAGGATGTCAACAGATGACAATATGCATTCAAACAGGAGAATAATTAGAGAAATCAAACGTGAAAGATAAAGACATAGATGAATGGATGAGTTACAAAAACAGTAACAGCAGTAATATAGTAGTTGACAGGTTGACAGAATATGGCTCGATTTGCTATTTAAAAAAAAATAGAAAAAAAAATCAATTTGAACGCTTTTTCTAATTAATATGAAATTTTATTTGACTGGAAATAGGATAATAAGAAAACCAAGTGGCCATGAATAGAATTAAAATAAAATTACCCAAAGTTTAATGGTATGAGCAATGACGCAGGGTTTATGTTTATAAGAGGATTTCATATAGTTTTTAACTGACAGAATAAGAGGAAACTTATACACAATCAAGAGCTTAACCAATAAAAAAGCTTCAAACAGTCTTGTTGGCAAAGAAATGGACCGAATACGACATTTGGGTATTACTAAAAGCTTACTGAGAGTCTGAGAGAAACCATTGAGGCCTAATAGTCATATAAGTTTCTTCTTCCCTAATCAAGAATACAACCGCATCTTGAAACCAACGAACAGCAAAGTTGGTCTACTTTAACAAGTTAACTAATCCTAGGCATGAAAATGGTTAATTTTCAGATATATATAAGGCAGCAAGTGCAAAACTGCTGCTAATATGTAGTGCTGAGTTACACAGATACTGGTATGCCTGGTCCTTGGAGTTGGTGGGTTGTTATCAATTTAAGTATCTATGAGCATAACATGTTTTGGCTGCTTTTTTCATGCTAGTAATGCTGAGATCTATAGTATAATGTATTTCCAACCATAAAAGTACCTCGTATGTTTCCAAAACATCTAAAGTATTATTCACCGTGGTCAGATTAGTATCCCACAAGCAGATTCGGGAATCATTAGAGCCACTTAATAACAGACCCTCATTTACTTTGCTCCATGACAAGCCAAACCCATCACTGGTGTGACCAATCAATCTCACATCAGGATTGCTTATTCCACCAATAGGATACTTAGTTGGATGATTCCTGCAGTCAAATAAATGTACTTCCGAACTGGTTGTTTTAGTTGCAATTCTAAAAGGATCTTGTGGTTGGTGGCGAGCCCTGTTCACCTCTCCATCATGAGGAATTTGGTGCAGTATTTTAATCTGCAAACAAAACTCATACATTATAAGCATAGAAAACATTATTATAATTTATACTTTACTCTTCCGCTAAATAGCTCCAATCTTTATTTCAGTTGATGTAGTGTTAGCAACTTAGTTTATTTATATGAGAATTGAAAACTGATGCACGTTAAAGAAAGAAAAAAGGGCTCATCAAATGACTTTCAATAGGGACAATTATACAAAAGAATGGTTAAGGATGCCATGATTGGTATCTTCTCATGATAGAAAACTAGCCGATTATCATCATTTTATCATATCTACCGGGAAAAGCTACCAAATCTCACAATAGTATATCTAATTCAAGGTTCACTGTTGTGATACCATGACTCCAATTGCAAGGACTGGTTACAAACTAAGATAACCCTTAATATTCATTGACAATTGCAGATGATCAAGTAACCAACACGTAATGCCTTTTGCCATAAAGTGCAAGGCGCCACCAAGTTCACAACGACAATATTAAGATACAATAGGAGTACTGAAATTCTACATTTAGATTAGGTTGAGGGCTCACAGAAAAGTAAGAATAAAAACATTTCTGAATCCAAAATTAACGGCACATTTAGGATTTTCGCACAAACATTAAAGACCATGTATCTTCTCAAAACATCAGTCAGCAAAATAATCCAAATTTCAAAATAGATGGAACGGAAAAAGTCACATTAAAGCATACTCCATAGAGATCTACTTATAGTAGAAAATCTCAAACCTTGCCGAGTGCATCACTTACTAATTTGGCGCGATCATCCCCACGATCAAGATTACCATCTACATCATATACACAGTCGTCCAATAAAGGAATCCTGACTTGTGCAATTATCAGGTAATTTGGCTCATTATCATCAGAATGTGTTCCGATAATAATCTTCTGTACAGCATAGTGCCCATCTGACGCCTCTACCCGCTCAGGGAGCCACTCGACTGTGAGTGAAGGCCACTGAATTGCACGAGAAATGCAGATGTCGTACAAAAATGGAGTCTGGCTTTTCCAAGCTTCGAATTCTTCAATGACCGGCCTCTTAACTATCTCCCCTCTGGTGTGTTTTTTGTTGACCATTGTTTCGTCACAAATTAAAAGGGGGAAGACGAAAAATGTCTTTTAGGGAAAACCCTAGAAATTATTTACAATGAATTCGAAGGATGACTTTTTCGAAATTAAAATGGGCGGTGAAAAGTATCAACATAGAATTGTTGGGTCAGTAATTTCTTGGGCGATTATCACATTTTCAACCTTTTGGTATTTTTAACTGATGACAGTGCCATCATGTCATTATACTCCAGTGAACTTCTTGGTACAAGATCAAGTACACATTTCTCTACCAATTCACATATTAATCTCAGTGTGAATTTTTCCATAACTTGCTATAAAAGTACATCAAATATCCGCTAACATGGTAAGTGCATTCGTTGCAAAATGAAAAGGGTTAACTTATTTAATTTCTACAAAGTAGTACCCCAACGTAATAAGATAGTAACACTTAATCATCTTGTTGTGCAACCATTAAACCTCTACATATCATTCATAATGCTAGTAAGACATGATGATAATAATTTGACTGCTACTCACAGTTGTCAATTACCTAGCCAATCACTATGGATACACTTGCCCTCAAATACAAGAAAATTAATTCTACTACTTTTCTAGCTAATCGTCAAAAGTCAGCTCACAACTTATCTTGTTTATTAAGCTAATACTCTACTTAACTCTACATTCTCGGCTTGGCAAATAATGATCAATGACAACCCAATTTTGCTTTTGGTACAATATCAATCAACGTTCTACTTTTAATAGCTACATAGACAAAACACAAGAAGTGTAAATTATTCCAAGGAGAAACACAGTGATGGGTGAGCACGGTTCGGTTTGGGTCGGTTTTTGGCTAAAACCAAAACCGAAGATATTCGGTTTTTACAAACTCCAAAACCGAAACCGGTCGGTTTTTTCGTTTTTTATCGGCTTCGGTTTTTGGTTATTTCGGTTTTTAACCATTTATATTTTGGCCTTGGCAATTGGTACCAACAAAATTATTTTACCTATATTTTAAACTCTACATACCCGTTTGCTCGAGGACAAAGTTTGAACAGGTAAAACACCAAAATGTTATACAATTAGATGAACACACATCTCAGAATAATTCCATGAGGCGACTAAAGTATAACTAATATCTCAATTCTTCCCATCTTATAAGCTAAAACCCAAACATATTTCCTATGTTCTTGCTTAAAGAAATCAAATCTATGCACAAAGGTTAACCCGACTTTGCAAAAATAAGAAGAAACATTTATTGCAGCCGGTCATTAGAAGTTTGCTTAGAGGCTGTTTTCCTTGTCCCCCGTGCAACCAGATACACATCATATCAGCATCTTGACCAAACAAGAGACCAAAGAATCACATAAACACATACACCAGAAAACCCCTATCACTAAATTCATAAACTTCTCTAAAACGGCTACTCAAATCACACTAAACAGTTGAATTGTAACCGCATAGAACATTACAATATTCTCTCTAACAATTGAATTCCCTGACCTTTCGTATCAAGTAGTAGCAAAAACCAGCAACTCGCTGCTAACAAATAAAGCATAGAAGCATCAATATGTGTTACGAGTAGGGAACTTTTGGTAGAAGAAACGAAGATATTTGAGAATGATAGTATTGAAAAATATGAATTTTTTATGTGTGAATATAATCTTACTTCATGCTTATCACTCTTACAACTGTATAACTATTTATAGCTATTCTTAAACACCTTAGCAGCGACTGCCGCAACTAACAACTCCCTACATGTTTCATTTCTTACATACTTTAACCATTCACATTTGTGACCCACTAGTTCTTAAACTCACATAATGCCACGTTTAGTCATTGAAATCCATCTTTCACAACAAAAGTGTTGTCTTAAACATTAACAGTAAGAAAAACTTGAGCATTAAACTTGTCCCAATGTCAGCGCAAGTTATTCTTCTTAAGGATTTTCTTATCTGATCTCCAAAGAACAGGAAGGAAAGTCCATATAAACTTCCTAGTATGAGCCTCCATCTTCACATCTAGAAGTTGTTAAAGGCAATCGATTGTATTTAGTTTGGCTAGAGGTGCAAAAGTTGTTTGGTCGTCTTTCTCCCTTAGCACAAGTCTTACTCTATGCATATCCACACATCCAGCATTATCCACGATGGTTAAATTCGAGTAAATAAGAAGTAGGAATGCTAGTCCCTAAATTCTAAGGAACAATTATCACCTCCTAGTTAGTAGCTGTGGTGATTCAAATTAGTTCAGATGTCAAGGTTCAGTGTCATTTGCTAGCTAATCTCAAACGTTGAAACTAATTAACTTAGTTTTCACAGATTATCGATGTGAACCACCTACTTTGTTAATTAGCGATATGATCAACATACTTTAGATTTCGTATGAGTATAGTATGATATAAACTTTGCTAAAGTGTCATAGCCAAAATACCCCTGCAACGTTTATCCAATTGAGACGAAATATGAAAGTATGTTAGATCATATTGTTGAAGGGGATTTTCTGTCCATAAAAGAGTTGAAAACGCGTTTAGTTGATTATGTATTTTCTATTTTGAAAAACAGAATCTATTTGCAGTGGGCATCTAAATACTATGTAATTAAATGTTTAAACCATTTTCATCTCAATCTCCAAGGTAGCCTAGTTGCACTGAGTAAACATCTTAGAATAATGACCTTGGAAACAAGTCTTGAAACGGCGGCTTCTTCGTTTTCCAGAAACGAATTTAAAGTTGTTAATAAGTTCCCAATTATTATCCCATCATGAATACAAAATGCATGACTCTTGGCAAAAAAAAATAATAATATGAAAAACCATTGTTAGCTTTAAAAAACTAACCTTACCTTGCAAAACGAACTCAAACCATTATATTTGTCGGAATAGTATTTTCCGGCAAGTTACATCATACTTGCTGGACGACCGGCAATCATTAGTGGCTTTGAGAATCCCATAACCATCCGGTATGTAATCATTTTAATACATCGGGGCTTTTCTTATTTTTAAACTTTTCAGCAAAATAAACCAAGGGTGTGTTTGGATAATGGGTTTTGGGAACGGGGAATGGGAATGAGATTGATTTAAGGCTGTTTGGTTAGTTTATATGGGTTTTACATGTTAGATTGTACTTCAAAAATAATAGTTTTTCTCGTACCTACCTTCCATGATGGGTTCAGAGATCTGATTCCAATTAATCTATTTATTTACCATTATAAATCAAGCCAACCAATAAATCAAATAGTAACTTAGCGAAAATTATATAGCGAACCCATTGGAAGGGTGTTTGATAAGAGAGGCCGTGTTTTCCGTGTTACCAAATTAGCTCTGTTTCCGCGTAAGTTTGTACTAGATATATGAAATCAACATGTGTCACGCCTACATTAAACCAAAAAAATTAAAAAAAATAAAATAAAAAAATAATAATACGGGCCACGTCATATATCGCGTAACCACGTACACGACTTACACAACAACAAAAACACATTAAGAATTAGCATTAGAGCACTAGGTACCCTGGAGGCGTCCCGCTGGTGTCGTGGGAAAAAGTGATGCCATATCAGCACTTTTTTCCATAACATCAAAATCCACCACAACACCAAAAACACTCCTCCCTCCTATCACACCAGTTTCTAAAACCGTCATGCACCCCTAAACCCCACATTATTTAATTTTTTTACTTTATTTAAATAAACCGACAGATCTAACTAAAATTAAAATTTCATTCATAACAAAGTACATTAAATAAAAAAAACATAAAAACTAAAATAACACATAATAGTATAATACATTAAAAACAACACTTCTCCAATCAACTCAAGCCATACACACTCACCTTCTTAACAATAAAATGAAAGTACTAAACATGTAAGGCATAAAAATTTACATACTCATAAATCTAATTAGAGTGGCGCCTATTTCTCTTTTATTGTTTGACGGGCTTTAAAAAATAGGACTATGCACTTATTGGCCTTATATTAATTATATGAAGTTAAAAGTAGCGTTATATTTGAATAGCTTTTACTTTCATCATTTCTCATTTTCTTTCTCTTGTTTACCTTTCTTCTCCTTTGGCAACTCCAAGACCGCAACAACAACATAAACGGAAACACAAAACACATCGCAGAAACGAACACACCACAAAAAAAAAAAAAAGGAAGCGAGGGTCGATACCCCTTGGCCGATGGGTGGCGTTTTCCGGGATCATTTAATTGGTCGTGACGGCTCAAGACACAAAACGAGAGGCCGGGCGCTGTGATGGATGGCGTTCCCGCACCATTTGGCGAACGCGCGGGATACCTAAGGATCTTAAAGAGGAAAATATGAAAAAGTGCAAAACACACCCTTAAACTTTTTTATATTTACAAATTTTTTTATATAACAAACTTTATTCATCAAATATCTAGCAAAAATCTAGTGAATTCTCTAATAAAAAAATATACCGTTGCGAAGAGTTCTGGATTACGAACAAAACAAGCCCAATATCGATATACTTTTAATGTACGTAAGATTTTATAAAAAATGTTGAAGTTTGATATATCTTTAAAATAAAATCAAAACACACTCTTAAACCACAAGGGCTAAAGACGTGCAATTCAACGAAAGAGGAAAATCATTTAGAATGACTGAAATATTGTTTGAAAATAAAAAAGTAAACATTTATAAACTAAAAACATTATCCTTTTATTCATAAAACTAAAAACGGTATCCTTTTATTCATATAAAACGTAAACGTGCGGAATAAAAATGTAAACATTCATAAACGTTTTAAAAAAAATATAGGTGATAACCTGGATTTGGTTTTCATATATGATAGGCCTTCTGCTATACTTGTTTGTACACAATAAATACCCATTAGCGTTTCATGGTATATGTTGTCGTCATCTAATGACAAACCTTTCTTTGAAAAATAAAAAACAAAAGGGTTATACGAATGTACGCAATGCAAAAAACCATTTGTCCCTCAACTGCTGTTAAACAAACGTAAATTAAATAATCAACAATTTCCAAGGTATGAGCAACGTGAAACTCCACCTTCGTTCAACCCGTCTCAACCATATGATCACAATTTTCATAGTTATAAGTTATAACACATACCCATCGCAACCTTATGATCAAAACCCATACATCACAAACATATGAACAAAACACATACCCATCGCAACCATACGATCAAAGCACATACCCATCGCAACCATATGAGAAAGGTTGTGTTTGACCGTATGAGCAAGATTTTGTTCGTAAGTTTACATTTTATATTCTCTATGTAATGTTTTTAATTTATGAAAAAGTTGGAGTTTTTAGTTTTAAACCAAATCCGGGTTATCACCTATATTTTCTATGTGATAGGCATTAATATATGTTTATGTTTTATATTTTCTATGTAATGTTTTAATTTATGAATAACAATTTTAGCTTTATATAAAAAAGTTTGTGTTTTAGTTTTATAAATAAAAGGATACCGTTTTATTTTATAAATGTTTACGTTTTATTTCAAATAATATTTCGGTCATTCCAAACGATTTTCCTCTTTCATAGAATTGCACGTCTTTGACCCCCGTGTGGTTTTTTTTTTTTTTTTTTTTTTTTTTTTTAAATATAGATATCAAACTTCAACATCTTTTATAAAATTGTACGTATGTCAAAGCATATCGATATTGGGTTTGTTCTGTTCGTAATCCAGAGCTCTTCCCAACGATATATTTTTTATTAGCGAATTCGCTAGATATTTGACGAATAAAGTTTGTTATATACAAAAAATTCTAAACATCAAAAAGTTCAAGGGTGGGTTTTGTACTTTTTTATATTTTCCTCTTTAATACTAGTTCCCAATGTGTGTTTTTTGTTTGTCGTGTAAGTCGTGTATGTGGTTACGCGATCTATGACGTGGCCCTATTTTTTTTTCTTTTTTTTCTGTGGTTTAATATAGGCGTGTTGTAACACCCCAACCCGACAAGGGTCAAAATGTTACATTATGGTGTCAATCAGAACATAATAAATGCAAGCGGAAGACTTAAATAGATGAAATACAAGTGATGAAACAATTAACTTCAAAGGAATACAAAACTGCTCAAATTCTTAAACGAAAAGAAAATGAACAAAACTTAAATCTCAAACTAATTCCAGATGGCAAAGAAAACTAAGGTTGGGTTGGTCCACTAAAAGCTCCTACTCTCATCACTCAAATCCCAGCATCCCGTTTAATATTTGCTGCAGAGAAAAGAAAATGCGGCTGAGCTAACGCTCACTGAACATATATAAATAATGAAAAGCAATAACTTAAAATGAATAAGCGAAAGCGGATCCAACGAAACCTCTTTGAACAAGATGTTAAATGAAATAAGGAATAATCAAAGGGTTATGAAGAAATAATAACGAAATCATATGAATTGCCCAAGTGCCTAAACATGATACATGAATAGACTAAAACAATCAAAACAAACATTTCACATCATATATCATATTATAACATTATAAATCATAGCAAATGGAGTAGCTAACTCCCGTAGTGTATGTCACACATATATCTGAATCGAGTACCTAGGATGCATCCATACGCTCCTACAAAATAAACATCATACATAACCATACACCGCTTTTGGAAAATATGCTACGTATGGAATCATAGTCATAATCAAATGCTAGCACAAAAGAGAACGTCATGGACAAAAACACACCTCCACATATAGCATTGTTAGATCACCATATTGTAACACAAGCATCAATATGTTAGAAATAGAGTAAGAAGTGATCGGTTGAACAAGAACAAACAATACACGAATGATAAGAGAAAAGTTTAGGCGTGGATATTGAATGAAAGTGAACAACCAACTCCCAAATGGGAGTTTACAACATTATTTATAGGAAGGAACTAGGGCAACACACAAGTTCCTTTCCTTTCCTTATTGGGCTTGGGCCAAGGCTTGTGGGTTTTCTACATAAGCCTTGCCATTTATACTAACATAAAAGCCTAATTAAGCAAACTATTACATGTTAACTACAAACACTTGAAATATAGTTTAGGAGTGATTCCAACAATCTCCCCCTAAGTGTTGGTAATTAATGACTTGAGTAATCTTTAAACATTGTTGGTGCTGATGTAATAGTTGCTTTAACATCTTCTGACATTCTTCTTTCTTGTGAGAAGAAGTGCCTTGATTCCAACAATCTCCCCAGTGTAGGGATCTTGTTTCTTTTGAAGTATTACGCTTTGGCGTCTTTGATTTCTTTGTTCTTTAATTCTTTGTTCTTTGTGGTGGTTGTGATAGTTTGTTGTTGTCACCATGTGTCACCTTCATTACTCCAGCGTCTCAAGTCTTTCTCCAAGATGCTCACACGCTCATTTGACAATGAATTCCGATGAGAAGTAGTTCTAGTCTTTATAACTTTGTAGATTCTTTGATTAGATGAAGAATCATTATGACTTTGTGTTGCCTTTGATTTTGAGAGAACTTCTTTTGTGATGTTGTTGGTATGAGCATGTGGAGAATCAAGACGATCTCTTCCTCCATGAGCATCCATCGACAATGACATCTCTAGTACGATCACGAACACCAATTGATCATTGTAATCTTTCATAAAGAATTGATTACTACAATTGTTCTCTTGATGAATGTCTTGATTCCATTCACCTTGGTCGGGCGAATCACCGTCCAAATCCGTAAGGACAGTTGGCATTACATTGAACAAGTTCAAGTAATGACCCATATTCGAACTCGATTCTTGAAAGGAATCTCCTTAGTGGGATTTCCAGACTTACAAGTTCGAATTTCGAGAGTGTTAACAACATAATGTGAAAACACATCTCTAATTCTAGCAAAGGTCGTTCTCGAAACCGGATGCCCTTAAGAAGGCTAACACGATATACCGGTACATCTACGGTTCATGTGAATCGCTTAGGTACATCAAGCATCACCCCACGATCAGACCGTTTGAGACACACTAAGCGTAACCCAAGGAGTTACCGGTGACTTCTTGTGGTCGTTGATGTTGACCACGGCGGAGTTTCCATTCAATCACCGATGTGAACCTCTCATAAATGTTCTCGACAGATTGCTAAGATCTGTGAAGGACTCGATAATGTATCACTTGCATTCTTATTGTTAAACGACAAGTGATGAAATGTCAAGTGTTCCTAAGAGATCTTTTGATGAATCTCGTGGCTCTAGACTCAATAGTGTGCTTTGGTTTTCCCGAGCGGAGACTAGGAGAGGTCTCTCTTTCAATACCAAAGAATCTCTAAGAGAAAGCCGATAGTTTATGTAGGGTTCCGTGAGAATGAAACAAGCTTCATTGAGAGATACTTTAGTGGCTAAGAAGGTTTAGTGCATGCGTCCATTGGGTCCATGACGACTTTGATCTTCAATACGGTGTCATCTAGTGACAACCAAGTAGCATATGAGTTGAACCCGTGTCGCTTCTAAGTTGAATAATCTAGAGGGCTATTTCTTTTCACCCTTTTATTTACTTTTCTTTTTAATTCTTCAACTCCTTCTTTCTCCGATTCTCATTTTCTCCTTTTTATAATCATACCTAAGGACTTCTAAATTCTAACTATTGGTGGTGTCCTTGGGTAGATCCCTCCGGCTCTGGCGGATCATAGGACTGTTATTCCTAACCTTAGTCACCTTATAACTCCATGACTAACCTATGTTGCCATAAAACCATTTACATGAAAAAATCTCTCAAAGTGGCTATGAGTAAGAATTTTTTGTATCACTGAAAGATTTTTATATTTTGCAGAAATACTCCCCCTCAACATGTGTTTAAGAGTTTTGACAGCATTCTGCACGGTGAGAGAAGAGCGCACACTTTTGAATTGATCAACTCAAGATAGACAATTCCCTATGAGACACAGTTACATCACTGACTAGGTCAGCTTGAAGTTGTAAACACTCCTTGGTGAGGAGGTTTGACCCGTCAAGGTTCATGTCTACCAAGAGTTTCTCGAATGGTACATTCTACTAGGACAAGTCCTTTCGAGACATGTTTACATCACTAGCGAACTAGCTTGAAATTATTACCGTCCGGACAAGTCTTTTCGAGTTACTAACATTTAAGAGTTCGTCAATTCATTGGTTAAGACTTTAGCACGAAGATTCAATAGCAATTCACAACATATTTCTTATCACATAATTTTTCTCCCTCAAAATGGCATATAAATGTTATTTTGACAAAATTTTGATATCGAATATGACCATTTCGAGTTTTGTAGGAAGATTTCCACGAAGAACTATTAGTGAACAAAGATTTAAGCAAATACTCCCCCTCAACAAGTGATATTAACTTTTGAGGTTTTGAAAATCATAAGGGAAAGTACTTGTTCTTTTGAGCAAAACTTTGAAAATGAAAGTTTTGATAAGTTTTACTCAAAAGTAAGAAGCATTCGCTCCTTTTGTAGGATTGCGGCACTGAAACGTACCAGAAGGTCCTTTCAATACAAGTACGGGTTGTAGTAAAACATAGATCACACATCCAAATATTTAATGAAAGAAACAAATCAAGGAGTACCAGGAAGTCCGTCAATAACATCAGGAGTTCTTTCTAGACGTTGGTAGCCTGTTAGAGATATGCTCGGACGTCCACCCACGAAGCTCTCCAATGTCCTTATCTGAGAGAAAGCCGATAGTTTACGTAGGGTTCCCTGTGAGAATGAAACAAGCTTCGTGAGAGAAACTTGAGTGGCTAAGAAGGTTTAGTGCATGCGTCCATCGGGTCCATGACGACTTTAATCTTAAATACCGGCGTCATCAAGTGACAACCAAGAGTATATGAATTGAACCCTGTATGCGCCTAAGTTGAATAACTGGAGGGCTATTTCTTTTCACCCTTTTCTTTGCTTTTCTTTTAATTCTTCAACTCCTTCTTTCTCCGATTCTCATTTCTCCTTTTATAATCATACCTAAGGACTTCTAATTCTAACTATTAGTAGTGTCCTTGGGTAGATCCCTCCTGCTCTGGCGGATCATAGGACGGTTATTCCTAACCTTAGTCACCTTATAACTCCATTGCCATAAAACCGATTTCTTGAAAATTTCTCAAGGTGTTTATGAATAAGAAACATTTTGAAACACTTCGAGAGTTTTATTTTGCAGAAATACTCCCCCTCCACACATGCTTAAGTGTTTTGACAGAAATTTGCATGGTGAGAGAAGAGCACTTTTGAATTGATCGACTCAAGATAGACAATTCCCATGAGACACGGTTACGTTGCATAGTTAAAGAGTTACATTGTCGCCTTTTAGGTGACAACTAGCTCTAATAACTACCTTGAAGGTGTGGACAAACCTCGAAAGGTTGTCAAACCCACAAAGTTCATGTCTATCAAGAGCTTCTCGAATAGGTACAATTTACTTGGATAAGTCTTGGAAGACAAATTTTTTCAATGTATGACTGTTCAGATCCCGTCAATTCATGGGTTGAAGTCTTTTCACACGAGGATTCAATAGCAATTCACAACATATTTCTTATCACATAAATTTTCTCCCCCTCAAAAATGGCATATAAATGTTATTTTTGACGAAATTTTGATATCGAATATTACCATTTCGAGTTTTGTGGGCAGATTATCACGAAGAACAATTTTGTGAAAAAAGTTAGTAAGCAAATACTCCCCCTCAACAAGTGATATAAACTTTTGAGGTTTTGAAAATCATAAGGGGAAGTACTTGTCCTTTTGAGCAAAACTTTGAAAAGTGAAAGTTTTGATAAGTTTTACTCAAAAGTAAGAAGCTTTCGCTCCTTTTATAAGGATTATGGCATCAAGCGCACCACGTGGTCCTTTCATTACAAGAACGGGTTGTACATCGCTTTGTGTGCACAAGCCATATTAAGATAATCAAGCAAACAAAATCACAATCAAGAGAGTACCCAATTATTAACAAACCCAAACTTTTGTTTATGAATGATTTTGTACTTGAGGTTCTTGATTGATTCCGATGAAGTGTAGAATTTAGGTAAGATTCGACCCGAGGTGGAGAACTTCAACACGCTCTTTGATTTGAAGCGTATGAAAACAAGGAGTGCAGAATGTACTTGATCTAAATTTCGGTTGAGGTTCGGTCAGGGCTCGTGTATGTCGTGATCCTCACCACCGCAGTATGTAAAGTGATCAACGGTTTTCCATTGGTGGTGTGGTTTCAATCCTTGGTTGATCGATGGTGGTGGTGTGTAGCTTGTTGTGTAGTGGTGATAACCTGCTTAACCATTTGTCGAATCATTGGATGGAATTGCCTTTTAATAGATTTTGTTGTTGACATAGGTGTTTCTTATGTTGATGGAGGTGATGATTGAGATGATGATTTGGGTTTGGTGGAAGTGTCAAGAGGTGTTTCAGAAGACTATTGGGTTTGTGTATTGTATTGTCAACTATGTAGTTGTCTGATTCCTTCTTAAACTTTTCCTTCTCACTCTAGCAAATTCTTTTGCCTCTTTTCAATCATTTCCTATTCAACCGCCAAATTATCATCATCGTGGACTCTTTCATCCTTATCATGATCGTAATCTCCTTCGTCATATATTTCCACATCTTCACCATGATTTTCTTCTTGGGATGTTTTAGTTGTTGTTGTGGTTGCTTCATTTCAACAATTGTGGTGACAAAGACACCCCGATCCTTACCGGGTTGATTAACCGGATCGGATGGGGTAAGAGATGTTTGCAATGGATCTTCCATAAGTGGAGGACTACTACTTGACCCTCCCGCCCCACCGGGTTGATTAACCGGAAAGGTTGAAGCATGGTATTCCATCCTTTTCGCTTTAATGTCTTATGAAATTTTATTTCCTCTTCCATTGAATCATACTCATCATCGTGATGACTTTGTGAGCATGAATTTGAATAGAGGTTGCGTAGGATGTCCACAGAATTTTGCAAGATGATTATGAGCATATGAAGTTGTTGAAGATGACACGGAGATTGTTCTTGCCAATTGTTTTGTCGTATCCACTGGAATGTGTTTGCCATCAAGAGCTCACTGGGCATTGATGATTGCTTGATTTGCAACCATTTTGTGATCTCAAATACATTAGACAAAAAGATGTATATATGGAAACACAATGTGTTTGTTTTAGTCTCGATTTATTATCTAATTCCTTGTTTGATGGTAACATGTTTATGTTAGTTACAAGTCCTAAGTCACATTATTCCAATTGATTGAAGTTGATGTGATAAGTTACGTGAACATGTTAATTTTGAAATTTCAAAGTCCAATTTTTCACTTAACACACAACATATTAACTTTTGTAAGCTTATACGAAACATCGTGTATTTGTGACTTATGCGTAACATTTAACAAGTAACATATGCGTAATAGGCCAAAATGTAGTGAACAAGTGGGTTATGAGTAACAAGGATCCTTATGCGTAAGAAAGGAGCTTATGCGTAGGAGTAAGCTAAAGCGTAAGACCAAGCTTATGCGTAAGAGTTTCTTACGCGTAAGACAAGTTCAAAGGCTTTAGGCTTACGCGTAGGAATAAGCAAGATGTTACGCGTAAAGTTTACTCGTAAGAGTAAAGCTTATGCGTAGCAAGCCTTGTTTACGAATATCTTTCCAAGATACGCGTAATCCACTATAGACCTCTTATGCGTAAGAGTTACGCCAGAAGATTTCTCTTAGCGCTACCTTTACGCATAAAAGTAATCTTTAAGCGTAACGGTTTGAACACCAAGATTCCGACATTACGAATAATTAACATGTTAAACATAAACATGAAAACTTGATTGCGCTTAATTCCAAACATCTTTTAGATCACGAAACAAGCATAAGAACATATTAGATACACACGTAAAGACTTAGGCGTAAAATTACTTAAACCCTAAACCTTTAATCTACGTAATAGATATAGCTACACAAATCAAACAAGAATGTTTCGAGTGTCCTAGATGTCATATAAGTGCAATGGAACAAGATTTAACACATTTCCACCACGTAATCGTAAGATTCATGGAGATGAACCCTAACAAACCTAAAGCTAAAATTCATACAGCTTTAGATGTTTCGGGCTAATTTAAAGGTTCAAAACATGCATATAAACTTATTCTAACACTTTCTTGACTACCTAATAACATATCACATAATAGAAAAGCCCTAGATGAGCGCAAGAACCCTAGAATTCAAATTAATGAAATTTAAGATTCAGGATGGTTTTGGACGATTGAAACAAGTTTAATAGACACTAAGAAAGGTTTTAACACAACTCATTTCAATCCAAACACTTTTATGCATAAACACCCAATTGCTCGAGTGAACAATTTTCCAAAATCGCTTTAAAGAGTTTTAACCGTTGGATTTGAAAGATTTTTGAAATCCTTGTTTAGAATCTTGATCAAAACAATTTAGAACTTACAGATTATGAACAGCTTGAACGGATTTAGAAGATTTGATTTGGGCCGTTTGATCTTGGTGGTTTAGGAGTAAATGATTTTGTTAAAATTAATTTGCCAAGTTGACACATTCAGTCCCTCAACCTTAAAGAGGTTCCAACCAAGATCCTTTAACTTCCGTTTAGGTTAGACAAAACACATGTAAGGCAAGAAACTTAACGATACTCCCCCTCGACTTTTGAAATAATGAATTTTGAAGACATTTGAGTCCGAGGAGAGTATTTGACAAGAAACGTATCCACCATTTTGGAAGAAACAACATATTTTTGAAAACATGGAAGTACAAGGTTTTATGAAACCGAAAATATTTATTTTCTCCCTCAACACTTGTTCGGGAAAATATCGAAAGATTTGATAGAACAAAGTGTTGACGGAAGATTTGTACTTGCCATGTTTGAAAGAAATATAGATAGAAGAATATTTTTGTAGTTTTATCGATTTTATAATTTTGTATTTTGTTTTTGAAAATATTTACAAAAGAGGTTTTGGTGTTTGATCGGTTTTAAGAATGTTTTAAAAGTTCATCCAGCCTCGAGTCAAACACCGCATACCAATCCGTGGACCAACTCATTAAACCTAGCAGAGCTAAGGCTTTGGTGAGGAGATCCGCCATTGGTATTCGACCACAAAGTATAATTCAACAAGCACTTTTCCACGTGCTCCTTGATGAAATGATATCAAGATCGATGTGCTTTGATTTGGAATGTTGAACATAGTTGCACGAGATCGCAATAGCACTTCGATTGTCGCAAAGACATCGGGATTTTGTCAAATACGTAACCATAGTCTTTGAGTTGTGTTCTCATCCAAATGACTTGAGCACAACACGCCGACATGGCTACATATTCTTGCTTCGGTTGAGGACAACGATGTACAATCCGCTTCTTCGATTGCCATGACACCGCTTTATCACCAAGAAATTGTAATGCTCTCAAGTACTTTTCCGTGAATCTAAGCATCCCGCGTGATCGACATCTCAAAAAGCTATTAGTTCAAAACCGAATCCTTCTGATACCGATCCCCAAGTTAATGGTTCCCTTGATGTATCGGAGGATTCTTTTAGCCTCGAGAGGTGAGTTTCAGCTTGGTCTCGATCGATAACGGAGCAAAGATATACGGCAAACACAATATCGTGCCTGCTAGTCGTTAGATACATGAGAGACCCAATGATACTACGGTATTTGGTAGGGTCCACCAATTTCCCATGTAAATCAAATCTAGCTTCTTGGTATGAGCCATTGGTGTGGCATAGGTGTCACAGCTTTGCATTCCAAATTTGTTAAGAAGTTCAAGGGCATATTTGACCGACTCAAGAAAATACCACGGGTGATTGATGAACTTGCATTCCTAGAAAGAATGTAAGTTCACCCATCATGGACATTTCAAAATGTTTTGTCATTAGTTTTGCAAAAGCGATTGAGTATTTTAAATGTGTTGACCCAAAATGATGTCATCCACATAAATTTGAACAATTAAGATGTGTGCCCGTGATATTGTATGAAAAGTGTAGGATCGACCGAACCTTTGGTGAAATTATTGGCAATGAGGAAGGATGATAACTTATCGTACCACGCCCGAGGAGCTTGTTTGAGACCGTAGAGCTTTGTTCGCTTTGTAGACATGGTTCGGGAACTCGGATCAACGAATCCTTCCGGTCGGTCGACATAGACCGCTTTTCGCTTGACCATTCGTAAAAGCGCTTTGACGTCCATCCGAAAGACCGTTATATTCATATGAGCCGCGAACGCGAGAAATATCCGAATACCTCAAGACGAGCAACCGGAGCGAATGATTCTTCAAAGTCAATACCTCTTCCCGTTTATAACCCTTAGCCACCGACGTGACTTGTTTCGATTACGCTCCTTCAAAGATCCAATTTGTTTTTCCAAATCCATTTGAGACCAATGACGAGACCCTCGTTGGTCTTTCAACCGCCTCCCATACTTCAAGACGTTTAAACCGATTGAGTTCTTCTTGCATGGATTCAATCCAGTTGTCTTTGGTCATTGCATCTTTAATGTTTTTAGGTTCGATTGGCAGACAAAGAGTGCATAAATGCAATGTTCACCATCCGTGTGAAGATGTTGTCTAGTTACGATCGGTTGATTCGGGTTACCAATAATATTCTCAAGAGGATGGTCTTTTGTCCAACGATGTGTAGAGGTTGATGTTGGTATACATTGTGCGATTTGGAGGATTCAAATGGTTTGTAGATGATTCCGCAACATCGATGCAACAGCTTCATTAGCAAACGGGTTAAAGAACGATTTGGATCAAAATCTGCAGTGGGGTACTTCATTGTTTAGAACATCATCACCGGTTCAAGATCGTTGGATGCGCTTTGTTCAACTGTTGTTGTAGAGTCAACTGGTGGTGCTTCTTCAATAGTAGTTGTTGTAGCATGTATCGTATTGGAATATGATCAGTTGAGTAATGGAAACATTGGATACACCGAGCACGCTCATCAATGTCATCACTAAACAAAGGAGCAAATAGCTTTTCCATTTGTTGACGAGTAAGTGGGGCTTGGTTCACCGATGATGGGGTTTGAGGAAGTTTAAACGGTTGTGACCGGTTCCAAGTCATTATGCTCGTAAGCCATTTCAAGAAGCTCATCGAAATTTGCATGAATCGCTTCCATAACTTGCTTTGTACGACGATTCCGCATCCGAAACCCTTAGAATTTTCACAATATCCTATAAAGACTCCAATGTCGCTTTGGCTTTGAGCTTACCAAAGTCATCACGATCATTATTCGGATAACAAAGGGATCCAAATACATGAAAGTGTTTGAGGTTCGGTTTATGGTTGTGGATAAGCTCATAAGGTGTTTTGTTGTGGCGCTTGGTAATCATTGATCGATTCGAGTGTAGCATGCAGCTGACACGGCTTCACCCATAAGTAATCCTAAGTTTAGCATTAATTAACATCGTTTTGCAGCTTCCACTAACGCGCGGTTTCGCTCTTTCAACAACTCCGCTTTGTTCTGGTGTACGTGCAATAGATGTTTGATGCTCAATTCCCACTTTCTCATAAAATTCTCAAGAGTTTGATTCACAAATTCATTTCCTTTGTCTGCTCGATTTGTCGGACCGTGTTCCGAGTCGAACTTGTATTTTCGTGAGAAAGGTGATGATCATCTGTGGAGCTTGATCTTTGCTTCAAGAAAGTAGACCCAAGTCCATCTTGAGTAGTCATCTACAATTACCGTGATGTAGCGTTTGCCATTAATCGCTTGCACACGATCGGGCCACACAAATCCATGTGAAGAAGATGAAGCACATGTTGAGAGTCAGGTTCCACCTTTGAAGGAAAATGAGCACGAGTGCTTTTCCCTTGTTCACAAGTCGAGCATAGGTGATCTTTAGAATATCGGAATCTCGGGAGACCTTCAACAAGTTTGTATCGAGCAAGGTTGGTTATGGTTTGAAAGTTTAAATGTGAGAGACGACGGTGCCATAGCCAAGATTTTGTTGATGTTGCCTTTGAAAGTAGACAAATGGGAGATGAAGCAATCATGTCTTGCATGGAGATAGTGTAGAGACTTGAATTGCGAGTGCCAGACATAAGATCGTTTCCTTGTAGATCACGAATGAAACAAGTTTTCTCCCGAAAAGCAACTTCCAAATCTCCATCACGTAATTGACCGATCGAGAAGAGATTGTGACCGAGGCCTTCCACATAATAAACCCCGCTAATTTCGATGTTTCCATTGATGTAATCTCCGTAGCCCATGATAGTCGCTGAGTGATCATTCCCGAATCGACAAAGCAATGAACTTTGCAATAAAGTTTGATAACAGCTTGAGATTGCTCGTCATGTGTCGGGAACATCCGCTATCAACAATCTAAAGGATGATCTCAGATCACCGCATTACACACATATGACACGATGGAATAGAAGTAGATGTGGAACCCAAGAGTTAGAGGGTTCAAGCGCTTATAGTTGAAATACACACATCAATGATTTTAGGCATCCATTTAAATCCTAGTGTATTATGTATCCATTTCGCCATCTCCAACTAGTCTTTGCTTTAGTCTTAGTGAATGCACTAGGTGGTACTACATTCCTGGAGGTGATAATGGAGCTACAGGGACATCAATGCGTTTCTTAGAATCTAAAGAGGGCGGTTTACTGCCACGCACTTAGAAGCATTAGTGGGCCTAGAGGTATTCCGTTTCTTAGGATTCCTTAAACGAGACAAGATAACTTTAGCAACACATTTATCATGACAATCGAAAGCATACTTTTACGACAAATAACACAAGAAGCTTCGATCAATATCAAAAGTACTTAAAGGTTCAAGATTCGTTACAACACTTTTTCCATTACATTTGTCGACGCAATATCTAAAGTGGGTGCAACATGGGTCTTATTCAAAGTCCTAGGGTGTTCTTCTACTTCAAAGATTCTTTATTGATCTTTTCTTAGGTCGCAACTTCCTATTCTTCCTTGTATTGCTCCTAGGTCGTGAAGTGCGGACGTTGGGAAAAGAGGCAACTATTCTGCTTCAAGAGAGGAAAGCACATTAGTTTCTTGTGTTTTGTCATTAGATGTTCTAGTGTCATTTTGAAGTGTTTTGGTGTGCAAGTTTCTTAATGTTACTATCCTTATCTTGCTTAATACTTTCCTAACTCGCTTTAAGATCATGATATTTTGTGTAACAAATCTAGATTTTCGTAACGAGTGAGTCCTTCCATAAACATTTGTGACATCTTTGGTATATGCACGATGATTATCAACATCGTTTGATGCTTCATCACGAGTCTGTTTGAGTAAATCAAATATGACACCATATTCCTTTTTCACTTTTGAAATTTCTTGTTCATATTTTGAGATTTGACATTTCAAAGACACATTTTGATCATCCAGCTGCTCAATTTTAGGATCAAAAGTTTTGGAGCGCAATCGGTTGATTTTGTTTTGCAAAGCGAGTTCACGATTATGACAATCTTTTGACACCATTGAAGACGACGTTTTGCATTTGAAAGTTCGCTTAACAATCGTTCATTTTCAACTTTTAAAAACTTGATTTGTGACACATTATCGATTTCTCAACAATTTCAATGAATCAACAGCAGAGATATAATCAAATGCATATGACAAAGAATGCAATAACACAACATTATGGATATCAAGACAGATAACATCTTCCAAGAGTCGATCAACATCTTTTCGTAACATTTTCTTTTTACGCTTTGTATTTGAAATTGATGTTTCGCTTGTTCGAAAACTCTTTTCATAAGTCCAAGCTCCTTGTGAAAATCCTTTCCCAATATATAGCACAATTTTTCAAATTTTGGACATGAGGTAAAATTCTTTTCAAGAATATCTCTTTGTGCACGCTGCAAGAGGCGATTGAAAATGTTCAATTTTTATTTCGTAATGAAATTCAATTTCACGCTCCAAAAGTTTGATGTCCGAAATGAATGTTTCAAAATATTTTATAACTTTACATTGTTCGCTAATGGTTTTATTTCACTAAGTGAAGGTAAAGGACCATTAATTTGTACATTATTGGAAATGGGACCTCGTAAGTAGGTGTGATAACCCAAGGTGTGTTAGAAAAATCCTTTTGTGCAACGAAAGTGACGGCTTTTGAATAGTTAAATGGTTTGTTATAAACAACATTTTCTAATTTTGATCGACTCGCCTTCTCGCATCTAATTCCTCTTGACGGTTATATTCAACAACACTCATAATTGAATCATCAACTCTATGTTCTCGACCGTAAACTTTAGGATTTGGTTTGAATGCTCGCTTGAAAACTTAGGTTTGTAATCGCAAGATTCGGTCCATATCCATTTGGATTTGGTTTGAAAGTAAACTTTGAATCGTTGTGATTGATTCACCATGTTTATAAACAACAGTTTGAAACTCTTTGATTTTGTTTTGTAAGTCGACAATTTCCTCAAGATAGTCATCTATTCGCTTCGTGGAATGCTTTTTGTACTCGAGAACTGTTTTTGACAAGTTAACAACTCGCACTTGGATTTTGAGTTTCCAAAGTAAGAGCGTTAAGTTGTTTTTATGTTCATGTTTCGCTTGTTCTATTTGAGACAACAAAGCATTCTTCGATGCGGCTAGATCACTTAATCTGTCGCTCTAAAGATTTTTCGCTTTGGTGTGATTTAGCAAAAGCGACTTCAAAACCTTTTTCACGCTTTTTCTTGAGTTTTGAAAAATTGAGTTGTCGCTTTAAGCATTCAATATCCCCGTTAATGTTGCATTTTTACCGTAATTGCCGATTTAATGAACGACATTCATCCATTTGGGATTGTTGGTCTTTAAGTAAGAGATCAACATCCGGATTAGGCAAAGGTTCAACGTGTTCAACGCGAGTCACAACATGATCACTATTCGATCCTCAAGTATAACCACGAGTCAATTTGAGTATCAAAGGTAACCATAAGGTCATCTTGATCATCAAATGTAACTACGGGTCTAGTTGAGAATCGTCGAATGAGATGTGACGGGCTCATGTTGAACATTCCGAGCCTCTTCGGATTCGGATGTTGGTCGAGATATAAGATCGCTGATGAATATGGTTTGTTCGGTACCGAGACAAGCCATCGCTGTCATACACCGGGCCTGTGTCACTCATGTGGAGAGCTTGCATTTGTGCCATCAACATCACCGCCGCATTAGCCTCGCAAGTCTTCCATATCATCATCCGAGTCTCGCATCCGCCATAAAGCTCGTTTTTGTTTGTGAGAGTTCCACCACTTCATCCTTAAGAGCCAAAAGTAAAGCCTCCTTGTGATAAGCACCGCCTAGTCCTCGGCTTTGGGCATGCATTAGCCAGTGACCCTTCTCATTACAGCTTGTAGCAGCGAAGACCATTCATCCCATTATGAGCATTTCCTGCTCAACCACTTGAGCTCTCTCGTTGTGGAGCACCCATGTTATTCCTTCCCATAGCATTAAACCCTTGACCTCCTCCCATCCGACGACCATAACCACGATTCTCGAACTTCAACACGTCCATTGTTCACAACAAATGATTCCTTGTGTTTGATGAGGAGCGAATGCGATTGTTGGATTTGTTTGTATACCGCCAAGGCTTTAGCAATCATAACAAATCCTTGTTGCAATGCATCGAAAGCTTCGAGTCCTCATTAGCTTCACCGTAAAGTGCTTGATCATTGTTGTTGTTGTATGGAACCAATTGAGTTTGTTGAGATTGTTGCCGTGACGGATCATATGGTGTAATTGTTGTTGGTTGGTTGAGGAGCGGGTTGAGGAGGATAACTAGTTTGAGCCCACAAAGCAAGTTGTTGATTGTCCGGAAGTGATGGTGGGGCCGGAGTCCACGGATAGTCCTTTCTTTGTCAACTTCTTTTGGTGGGGCTTCAAATAGTCGCACAACAATCCGTAAGTAGCATGATGAAGATTCTTCGCTGACGGATGAAAATGACATATTTTTCCCACTCGTGACCAAGACTACTTAGGAACTTAGTGTTAACAACAATTCTTGGCATGATGATGTTGTGTTTGTCCAAGTCATTGATGATGTCGAGAATCGATGATGATATGACTCTAATGTCTCTCCGGTTCAATCATGAAGTGTTCATAAGCCAAGTAAATTTTGGATTCCATATCTTCTTGATTAAGTTCAAGGCCTTCCATAAGAAGATGAATATGTTCCCACATCTTTTTGCGCCTTTTGAGCATCAACACTTCAAGGATTGGATTGGGTAATCCTAAAAGGATATATTGCATTGCTAGTTCATCAACTTCAGTGTAGAAGTTCATCACCGTAAAGGTCGTGACAGTTGCAATGTTTGTGAGATCATCTCTTGGTGGAATAGCATTTGGATCTCCAGGTGTAACGAGAATAGGCATCTGAAATGGACCTTCCAAGATGACCTTCTTTAAGAACTTTCCATGTGGCTTCTTTAGATCACAAAACCTAAAGAACCTAATCACCCATTGATCATAGTTTCCGGGAGTGAGCATTGGAGGTCTATCAAGTGATCCTGCCTCATGAATGGATTGTTGGCTACTTAAAGCTTCACACATCTTTGCAAACCAAGTCGGTTCCTTCATAGTATTCCTGGATGGATGTTGATTGTAAACGTTTGTGTAAGGTTGTACTTGAAGACTAGGTGGTGGTTGAACCATTTGAGGTGGAATTGCTCCTTGTTGTGGATAATGTTGTTGGTTGAATTGTTGTTGATAAATTTGTTGTTGTTGATTGAATTGTTGATGTTGTGGACTTAGTTGTTGTTGTTGTTGTTGATTATACGTGTAAGGAAAGTAGTTAGAGTATGGTGGTTGAGACATGTAGAAAACTTGTGTTGTTAAATGGATCTTTGTAGTCGAATGAGACGTTGTTGATGAAGTATGCTTAGGCGTAGAAAACACGTTAAGGCAAAGTAACACTTAGGCGTAAAACCACCAAACTTACGCGTAAAAGTGATATTTACGCGTAGGATTAGCTTACGCGTAAGAATTGAGAAACACTAAGATTATGCGTAAACCGAAAGTTAGGCGAGAAAACTTATGCGTAGGATTAGCTTATTCGTAAGACAAGGCTTAGCGTAAGAAAATCTTAGGCGTAAAGAGTTCTACGCGTAAGTTTAAGCTTATGCGTAAAATTAGGTTTTGCCCAAAAATCCTTTACACTATCACAAAGGTAAATGATATCCAAAGTCGAAGTGTTTTCGTGCTTATCCAAGCAAGAAAACACCGAGTAAACCACTAAAATCAAGATCAAACCACGGATGACTTATGCGTAACTTTAGGGTTTTGTTACGCGTAAATTAACCAAAACCGATTTTAGCCCAAAGATGTTTCTAAACCAAATTTTTGTGATGAAACACTTCAATATCACCAAAATAACACAAAAGTGTGAAACTTGATGATCCAAAACTTGTAAACACGTTATGCGTAAAGCAACACACGATTAAAATCAAGCTTAAAATCAATGAAATACACGTAAAGTTTGAAACTTTTGCCAAAAATGATATTTTAACACCTAAAAACTTTGAAAGTACAAGAATCTTGGATTGAAAAGTGTAAAATTGAGTTTTAAGCGTGAAAAGTTTAAGAACCGAGAGTTACGCCTAAGACCAAAAATAACTTCAAAACAAAACCTTTTCACCCAACTATTTGGCGAATGATACCACCGTTAGGTTCCCATATTTATAACACAATCATCAATATAAGAAATAGATGAGAAGTGATCGGATGAACAAACACACACACACACACGATGATAATAAAGAAGAGTTATGCGTAGAGTGCAAGTGAATGAATTGAACAACCAACCCTCAAGTGAGGGTTTACAAGCATTATTTATAGGAAGGAACTAGGGCAACATGCAAGTTCCCTTCCTTCCTTTATGGGCTTGGGCCAAGGCTCATGGGCTTTCTACATAAGCCTTGGCATGATTACTAACATAAAAGCCATATTAAGCTAACTATTACATATTAATTACTAACACTTGAATTCTAGTTTAGGAGTGATTCCAACATTACGCATATCCTTCACGGGATACGCTTGTCCCCATGTAGAGCCTTACGGCGTAAGAGTTACACGTAAGATTACTCTTACGTAACCTTCTACGCGTAAGGTGATCCTTATGCTTAGAGTTCCATTTTAACCTTGATTCTGATTTTGCACGCGTAATAACCTGAAATAAATTCATCATAACAAATCTATTAACTCATTATTCAATCCCTTTCAATTTCACATATAATCACAATCATACACAGTTACGCGTCGGAATTCCTTACGCGTAAACTAAAACCCTAAGGTTTCAATTTTTACGAGTAAAAAATCCAGCCATGGAAATGGCACCAAATAAATTATGGGATGTATTAGAGTCTATATGAATGTGTTGCAACAAGTTTTAACATCCAAAACCTCAAGAATAAAAAGTCCCTAATTCTAACGAGTCTTAAACCCTAATTCTCAATTTCACAAAATTCATGTATCTGGGCAAGAATCAAGGGTGGTTTTGGTCAATTAAGCATGTAACAAACGTCATACAACCATCTAATTACCGTAAACACTTACAATAGAAAACCCCCAATTATCACGCATAAACCCTAATTTTGAAAATGATTAATTGAGGTTTCTGGGTTGATTTTATGTTGGAAATAGTTTTAGAATGATATTAACAATGTTTTAACACACTTATTTCAACAACAAACGCCCAAACGTGATTGCATGTTCATATGCATACGCGTAGAACATGAAACCACGCCTAGGGTTAAATCTAACCGTTGGTTTTTCAAACAAATCAAAACCTATGTTTAGAATATCACCTAGAATCATTAACCACTTACAAATTTGAGGTTTAAAGCACGGATTTGAAGATTGAATCTTAGGCGTAGGATGAGTTGGTTGGAAAAATTAATGTATGTAATAAATGTGTTAGGAAATTTGGTGGAGTGGTTTTGTTAAAAAATAGTTTAAACTTTTGATAACTTTGGTCCCTCCACCTCAACCATTTTCATCCATAGCCCATAAGTTCCATTTTGGTTAAGTATGAAGTGTAAGTTTGGAAAGAAACATTACGACACTCCCCCTCGACTTTAGAAATAGAGAAATTTTACAAATTTGGGTCTGAGGAGTGTCAAGAAACAAGAAACGTGACCACCATTATCAAAGATACTACCAAAACGGGGTAACATGCAATTTCAAGGTTTTATGAAACATAAAATATTTACTATCTCCCCCTCAACACTTAACCGAGAAAATATTAAAATTTTGAAAGAGTGAAGTGTTGACGGAAGATTTGTACTTGCCATGTTGAAAGAAATTTGGATAGAAGAATATTTTTGTATTTTATAGATTTTATATTTTTGTATTTTGTTTTTGAGAAAAAATATTTACAAAAAGGTTTTGGTGTTTGATTGGGTTTAAGAATGTTTCAAAAGTTCGTCCAGTTCCTCTAGAGTCAAACACCTCATACCAACTGTGGACCAACTCAAGAAACCTAGCGGGAGCTAAGGCTTTGGTGAGAAGGTCCGCCATTGATATTCGCATACCACAAAGTATAATTCAACGGTGCCCTTTTCCACATGCTCCTTGATGAAATGATATCAAGATCGATGTGCTTAGACTTGAATGTTGAATGAGTTGCACGAGATTGCAATAGCACTTCGATTGTCGCAAAGACATCGGGATTCTCAAAATACGTAACCATAGTCTTTGAGTTGTGCTCTCATCCAAATGACTTGAGCACAACACGACATGGCTACATATTCGCTTCTTGGAGGACAACGATGTACAATCCGCTTCTTCGATTGCCATGACACCGCTTTATCACCAAGAAATTGTAGTGCTCTCAAGTACTTTTCCGTGAATCTAAGCAACATGCGTGATCGTCTCAAAAAACTATTAGTTCAAAACCGTAATCCTTCGGATACCGATTCCCAAATTAATGGTTCCCTTGATGTATCGGAGGATTCTTTTAGCCTCGAGAGGTGTGTTTCATTGGTCGCAATCGATAACGGAGCAAAGATATACATCAAAGATAATATCGTCTCATGGTCGTTAGATACATGAGAGACCCAATGATACTTCAGATTTGGTAGGGTCAACCAATTTCCCATGCAAATCGTCCGGTTTCTTGGTATGTGCCATTTGTGTGGTATAGGTATCACGTTTTGCATTCCATGTTTGTTTAAAATTTCAAGAGCATATTTGGACCGACTCAAGAAAATACCACGGGGTGATTGATGAACTTGCAGTCCTAGAAAGAACGAAGTTCACCCATCATAGACATTTCAAAATGTTTTTCATAAGTTTTGAAAAGCGTTTGAGTACTTTAGATGTGTTGACCCAAAATGATGTCATCCACATAAATTTGAATGATTATAATGTGTGCCCCGTGATATTGTATGAATAGTGTTGGGTCGACCGATCCTTTAACGAAATTATGAGAGATAAGAAGGATGACAACTTATCATACCACGCCCGAGGGGCTTGTTTGAGACCGTAGAGAGCCTTGTTTAGTTTGTAGACTTGATTAGGGAACTCTGGATCAACAAATCCTTCTGGCTGGCTAACATAGACCGTTTCCTTTAGTTTACCATTTAGAAAAGCAGTTTTGACATCCATCTGAAAGACCGTGATGTTCATGTGAGCCGCGAATGCCGAAAAAATCCGTCTGACCTCAAGTCTAGCAACTGGTGCAAATGATTCCTCGTAGTCAATCCTTCTTCTTGTCTATAACCCTTAGCCACCGACGTGACTTATTTCGATAACCGTACCTTCAAAGATCCAACTTGTTTTTCCAAATCCATTTCGCACCAATAACATAAACTCCTGTTGGTTTTGCAACCAATTCCCATACTTCAAGACGTTTAAACCGGTTAAGTTCTTCTTGCATGGATTCAATCCATTGTCTTATGTCATGGCTTCTTTAATATTTTGGGTTCGACTTGGCGGACGGTAAGTGCATAAATGCAATGTTCACCATCGATCAAGGCGTTGTCTAGTTACGACTGGTTGATTCGGGTTTCCAATAATGTTCACAAGAGGATGGTCTCTAGTCCAACGATGTGTGAAGGGTTGATGTTGATATACATTCTGTAGATTAGGAGGATTCAAATGACTTGTAGATGATTCCGCAACATCAGAAGTAGCAATTTCATTTGCAAAATGGTTAAAGAACGCATTTGGATCATAATCTGCAGGTTGGGGTACGTCATGGTTCAGAAGATCATCAGCTGGTTCAGCGTCATTGGATGCGTTTTGACGTTAAGGAGTATGCGTTTGATCAACTGCGATTTAATAAACATGCGGTTTGATATATTGTCCAGATTCATGTCCAGATTCAATGTAACAACTGCGGTTTGTCATTGTTAGTTCATGCGGTTTGTCAAAATGTTGTGCGGTTTGACTTAGTCAACTGCGATTTGACTTTGGATGCGGTTTGACTATTGAGTCAACTACGGTTTGACTGGTATGCGTTTTGACAGAAACTGGCAGATGCGGTTCGTCATAAAGCTGACAATGCGATTTGTATAATAAGGAAAATGAAAGCGAGTTGTTGACCAAAAAATTCCAAATATCAAGACTCATCATCGACTTGTGTTCTAATACCCATCATCAGTTTAACTCATGGACAAACCCCCGTGAACTATAAGAAACAAAGACCCAAGTATCGACTACTATTTGCATTCACATCACGTAGTGCTAACTTCTAAAATCAAATCCGAATCAAACATAAAACCCTCAACTATCCATCTTTCAACCACTACGAAATCACAAAAGCATAACAAGATCTCAGAAAGGCTCAAGGTTTATCTTTAAAAGATTTTTTCTTGAACCTCTATCGTCACAGATCCATTCTTCCAAATCTCGATTAAATCATTAAAGGAAATGGAATCGAAAAGAAGCTATGACACTCTAACAATAACTCAATCAAATCGAATGAAATAAACTATTCAGCTTGTTTTTCCTTCTCTTGGATTGGTCAACCGACCAAAACAAATTGAAAGGATTAATTAAGTACTAGATCTCGGACTTGTATCTCATGCTATTTTTAATGTGACATCAAGCCTCAAGGGCCACACACATGAGATGTACAAATCTCTTCACTGATCTAAATCATTGTTACTATACGAATTAAAGAAATGAGTATAACAATTATGTTACATCATTTCCTTGGTTCGTGCTATACTCAATATCAACTTGGTTCAATAAAAATTAAAACCTACCTTAAATCATTCATTTGATCTTGAAGATGAAACCATGACTCATGCCATCCCTGTGGCTTATTCTGAGTTAGTCTTGTTCGGATCTGGAGTTGAGAGAGTATTACTTGGTGGTAGGCGGTCAAGTTGTTGGAGAGATATTAGGGTTGGGATTTTGATAGGAGTATTATGGTTATGTATGTGGTTAAGTGATGTTATATAACTGAATATTAGGGTAGTGACATTTTGATCGATATCAATATTGTCACATGGATCTGAATTGGTTTTCTTGGGCTGCACATGGGCCTCCTGATTTTTTATATGAGCTCAAGGTGTATGGACGATTGGAGCATGGGCCGAGTGTTGATCAGAGTTTGTATGGGCCGAGTATTTGTTTTCAAATAAATGGAATGGATCTAATTTGATTTTCTTGGGCTACACACGGGCCTCTTGACTTTTGATATTAGCTAAATGTGTTTGGACGATTGGACTGGGCCAGGTATTGCATACGTGTGTTTGGGCTGACGGACTGGATACTTGCAACTGTTATTGATTTGGTCACTTAATCAGTCGGATTAAATTTTGCAAAATGGTATCTTAGTCGGATTAAGTTTTCATGAAGAATGTGCATTCATGACTTGGTACTTTTCATTGGATTAACTTTAGTGGTACAACCGTGCTCGTTCAAGGCCATAGTGTGCTGAGAACAAAAGTTTATTGCCAGATACTTTTGTGATTGAACTTTGAATGAATTATGATATGGGCTTAAGTTGGATCCAGTGTACATTTTGTATGACAATGAGACTTGTTGGGTGATGAGATTTGATTATGAGATTTCTTGAACATTCTTGATGATGAGTTTTGATTTTGAGACTTGTGCTAATGAAATTTGATCATGAGTTTTGTCAATGAGATTTTATGAGAATTGATGAGATGATGAGATTCGTTGTGTTGTGCGGATTGATATTTTGGTGTATACATTTCCACGAATGATATTTCGTCAAGGCTTGAATTATTGTTTGATCTAGGTTGACTACGGGGTTGTTTGTACGATATTTCTCATTCGGATTTGAAGTGAGGTTTTCCGGGGGCGTTTACTTATTTCATCTTCTTTCTTTCTACCCTACTGTGAAAAAAACTATTTCTCGGTTTAAACCATAGAATTATAAAATCCCATAATGATGGAACCATCCTGGAGAAAGGAAAGTGTATTTCGAGATCTTATCTGATGCTGGTGCTATGGTTTCTACTTCGAAGAAGGGATAAATGGTGTACTTTATATCTTGGATGGCTACTTGGATTTAATTCATGGCAGCTTGGTTATTACATAGTTTTACGGGGTTATGTGCTTTTAACCATGGGCGGGATGAGACCATTATCATAGTTCATTTAAAACGTCAAAGGAGGCTAGATTTGAGCTTTAAACCACACGATGTGACAACGACGTTAATTCAGTATTATCTATTTGAGGTTGAAGTGAAATGTCACGGGAAAGTGTACTTAGTATCTGAAGGTATCGGGGATGGTTGGATGAAGATTCTTCGAGATCCTTGTTCGAGCTTTTAATATTTTCAAAAACGAAGACTTGGAAATATAGTTATTTTTGGGTGATTTTTCCTTTTCTTTTTACCACTTGGGGGAATCGGTCTCTTACCACCACAAAATAACTATCACTTTAAGGAGTTACATTGTAGTGCTCAGTGTCACATTGAATTGTGGATTTTCAAGAGGTGATGTACATCTTATACTTGATGGTTGGTTGGTTGAAGAGTATAGAGTACTTAGAGATTCAAAGGGGATGAACTCTCGCACCGCTCTTTGTTACATATGGGCAAGTTTAAGTCACGAGTTCGGTTATTCTACTTGTGGTAAAATTCATCATATTGGGTTTTCCATCACCGTCACGACAAAGAGCCCATCGAATGATAATGAGGTTGATAACAAGTTTTCCAAGAGTAGTTGAAAAGAGAGAGATAATGACGATTGAACACAACAGTTCAAGCCTCGTAATCTAAAGAAAAGAAAACTGTACGTGTCAGTGCGCTTTATCTTCGGAAGAAGAGATCTTCTCAATTATGACCATTCTCATCAACATGCTTCATGCTTTTTCCATGCGATTTTAGTTATCAAGTGAACCGGACTACCGTTGCTAGTACTCTTATTCCACTTGCTCAATTAAAACGGCGACGGCAACATCATATGCAACATTTGAGGGGGAAAAGTGTGAATAGAATACATTTGGATGATATTCACTTGTTTAATCAAGAATGGCATCTCCGTATGCAATTCTTGAGGGGGAGAAGAAGTATGATAACTCTACATGTTGAGTTATATTTGAGAATATATGGTCATACGGCTCCTAACTCATGTAAGAACCGAGCTTCTTCTTATCGGGTCATATTTACATGGAGTTTCTTCTAATAGCCGTTTGTTGACATCTTCTCACGGACTGATGAGTTTAACGACAAAGTGCTTCCATTCTGCTGGTGATTTCCTTGATGAACATCTTTCGTTTTGTTTGATTTGGAGGATTTGAGTTAAGGGATTTGCTATATACAAGTTAATGGGAATGCATCTGGTGAGAAGAATATGTTAACTTTCTATTCCCCAATTGGACAATCTTGAAGAAGGTCGAGTCTACAGTTTGTTCTACATTTTCTGTTGCATGTTAGAAGACTAAAGACGAGTTGCATTTAACGATCTAAAGACTTCTTCTTATCTCGGGTATTTATCAGAAAGATTGTCAAAATTAGGGGAGAGCACTAATTGGGGGAGAGTGAAAAGTCTTATTTAATCCCTAATTAGATTTGCTCACACTATTCTTCAGTAAGTTGATTCTCACAAGATTTCATGCGCTCTTCTCAAAAGATTTCTAGAATATGGACTTATAATGTGTTGCTGATTCTGAAGTATCAAAACCAGCAAGGGGGAAGGAGACACGCATGTAAACGCGAGTAAACTTGATGAACTTAATACTTCTAAGTGATTGAAGATATCCTGGGAAGACAAATTTCATTATCGTAGAGAAATTCAAGGTTTGACTCATGGCGTTTAGTGTTCTTATTCCAACTATGTGGGGGAAGAGATGGAAGAGTTAGTTTCTGAAGAAAAAAGAGGTGCACAAGTGTGTGATAATTTCGATGTTACCGCAATCATCAGAGGAGATAGATTGTGTACATTGGGGATGCTCAGCTGTTTCACTTGAGAACTTAATTAGTGATTCAGTGATAATCACTTATTTCGGAGTTGACATCCGCAGAGATAATCAGTGATTCAACATGCTACTTCTGTGTTATCGGTTATTCTTTCTTTCAGCATTTGGGTACTTTGGGTTCTTGAGCTTCATACACTATCATCAGGGGAGAGAAAAGTATACATCGGGGTTATTCTTTAGCTATCGGACTCAATCTGCTACTTCGATGTTATAAGTTTCCCTATCTTTGGGTATATGTGTATTCGGGTTCGTGAGCTCTATTCTAAGAGATTGACTGCATCAATTCATCTACTTGGGGGAAGTGGTCTCTTGACAACTTTTTGGTATGGATCGCTTCAGACTTCAGTGGAAAAGAAATATGAGAAGATTTTATTCAAGTGTGGGATGATTCTTTGTTGTTCTACTTGATGATATAACCCCGAACGGAGACTTACGATGATCGTTCTTAAAGGAGTAGCAATATTCATGATAATGGTGTGCTCCTCGGTGCATCTGGCTAAGGCAAGCTTGAAAGAAAGCTTTGAATCCGCTCAGCTAAAGGAATTTCGGTTTGAGGGGAAGCTGCCAAAGTCTCTCTATCTTAACGGCTCATATTCCGTCGACTATTCTAGAGCCTTGGAAGCTTTGGTGGTGGATGTTTAGGAGATGACGATTTTTATCTTCTACAACGGGGCTGTTCGATATCCTTATCTCGGTACTCGTATCATCATCTTCTTAGACTATATAATCTACTCTATCTGTAAATATTTATCAAAAAGCAAAATACAAAAATATAAAACCAACAAAAAGAAAATAGAAAAATATAAAATCAACAAAAATCCATAAAAATCAAAAAATTAAAAAAAAATACCAAAAAATATTGTTTTCTCAAGACATGTCTTCTGGTATCGATAACATCTACGGTCTTAGAAATGTCATTCAATAATGGCACGGGACCATAGATGAAGTTCGAGCAGAGGTGTAAATATTTTTCCAAAACATGTCACAAACTATGGCTTACGCTATTTCGATCAGAACCCGTGATTAAACTATGGTTTGCTATTATTTCAGATAGCAACCCATTTTTCAAAGAAGGAAAGTGCTATGCTTAAACGATTTTCACAAAATTCGTGCACTTATCCTAATACTAATTGAGGAAAGTATGTCGAAGGACTGCTGTTCCTACACAAATGCTTTTTCTTTCTAAAATTCTTCAGAAAAATATTTGTTATATTTCAAAATGGTGGAAAATGAGTTGCTTTAAAATCAATCAGACTTGGTGTTTTCATAATATTTGGAAACTCAATCAATGACTACAACGTTTTTAAACTTTTTATGAAATGTGTCATTGATTGAGGGGGAGAATTTTTTTAAATTTATATCATATAACGAGCTTATATAATTATCCTACGTTCTTAACTGAAAAAGATATTTGCCTATGTCAAAGGACTAGGAATTTAGGATATAATTATTAGGATTAGATTATTAGAGTTTGATGAACACATAAATCTCATGCCTTATATGAACTGATTGATAGGTTGGATTGACTTTTATTAGTCGATTGCTGTTTGGGTGTTGTCGACCACCATATATCTGTTTGTGTTGACTAACATATGCAAATAAGATGGTTTATAAAAATGTTCCCGATCCGGATCCCACAAATGAAGATGATTGGATGCCGAAAGGAAAGGGCAACTATATCTTGGGTCGACAAAAGAAGAAACGGAGCTCAATTTGATTTCTATGAAGAGTTGGCATGATATATGCAACGTCAGAGGTCTCACTGCATCAGTAGATGATTTTCTTCAAGCCCTACAACAACAACAGAAGCAACTTGTGTTCTACTCCACCTAACATATCTTTGTGCAGGAAATGTAGTGGATGATACCATTTTTTAAACAATTTTGACATCATTGTTTTAAAATTGGAAAATTATTGTTTTGAAAATAAATTGGACTAAAATTTTGGAAATCAACCGGACTTTAATTTTGATAAAACATAAGTCACTCAATCAAAGACTATGGTCATCGATTGAGGGGCAGAGTGATTTCAAATTAAATATTTTCAAACGATATTTCATCAAAAAGTCCGTTTGTATGTTAATAAAGCGGTGATCTAAAGATTTAATGTTATGTCATGGTATGATATTACTTTTGAAATCAAGATCTTTCAAAATGATTTTTTTTCTGTTCTTGTTTGATTGTGAAATTGTTTTATGTGGAAAACTAGAAGGGGGTTGAATAGTTTTACCAACTAAAACTTCGTTTTAAAATATTTAGATCAACTTATGTCAATCTATTTAGATGTGTATGTTGGACGTTGATAGATAGATATATAAAAGTGTAATGAAAGATAAAGAGTAAGAAGCACATAACCACGACACGAGTATTTATAGTGGTTCGGCTACAAGGACACCTTCTTTGCCCTACTCCACTCCTCGAGTCACCTACTCGAGAGTTTGTAATCACTACACGACACCAACTCCTTATGGCGGAGAAGCCTTCACAACGTCGCCTACTCTTTTTCCAGTACTAGGCTAACCATCGGGGTTCTTTCACACCAAGGTGAACCACACCTACCACAACGTCGCCTACCCTTTATCCGGTACTAGGCTAAGTACCGAGTTCCATTACAATGGAGGAACTACTACCCAACTCTACACAACACCTATTCCCAAAGGAGACCCACTCCTTATTACAACACCATCAAGGATATCAACATCCTTGGAAACAAACTATCACCTATATGTATAACGATGCACCTCATCTATTATACGACCTTGGCATTCTTCACTAATGCCACTTGATTTGATTTCAAGGCATTCTTCACCAATGCCCTTGACACAACGCTTGACACCTTTCACTAATGCCTTCGTCTTGACACCTTTAGCATTCTTCACTAATGCTCTTGACACGGACGTTAAGCATCTTTCACTAATGCTTTTGTCTTGACTCTTTCGGCATCCTTCACTAATGCCTTCGACACAACACTTCTATAGAGGAAGAAAGAACTATCAAGAAGAGAACCTCGAAGGTCTTGATGATGACGAAGCATGGCAACTCATGGACTTGAGCTTGCTCGACTTCAAGAAGTGGTGATCTCGCCTTTAAGAGGAACCTAGAGAATCACACAAAACAAAAGATAAACTACATAGAAAGATCCCTTAGGATCGGTGGTTGAGAGTTACAATACTTGGGGAAAGTATGTGTGAGAGTGGCAAACCAAAAGGAATAAATGGCTCATTATTTATAGAGGAGAAATGCTTACTGTTCCCCGGATCCCACAGATCCCTCCCTCATGGGATCCATCTAGTGTAAAACTAGGGATCCGTGGGACGCTCCTCTTTGCCCATGGGTATTTTGGTTATTGGTCATGGGTTATGGGTTGATCCATGGGTATTTTATTAGATACAATGTACCTAATGGGTGCAATGTACCTAGTCATATGGGTATGGGTCAATACCACGGGTTGTAGTTTTTACCCATTTATAATATATACTAGTTATGTAATATTTGCCCAATATGTAAACACTAGTTGTTGTACATATGTATTACTAAATCATAATATCACTCATACTTGTTTTAGTGTTTTATGTGAAAACGCAAGTGTGTTAGAAAACTATTGGCTCAAACTATTTACGTGTTTTATTTGTTTCGTTAAAATGATTTTACGTTTGTTATCGACAAAACATTAGAAGATCGTAATATATAAATAAACGTTTTACGGCTTATTCAGTATTAACAATCTCCCTTTTGTTGATGACAAAACATAAAATTATGTTAGGAATTAGAAATTCCGTATTAAAGAGTCGGTCACCTCAAGCATATGTAATCGTTAGAAAGCTCGTAGTCGTAGTTCTTTTAGTTAAGTAGTATTTAGTTAAGTAACACCGTGGAGGACTGGACGGTCTTTACCCATCAGATGCCCGATCCACACCCGAGGTGTGGCGATTTATGTAAGACTATAAATACTCTCTACCTTCCAAGGTAGAGAGTTGGAGCTCATAATAATATCTTTCACTTTCTCTCACTAAGTTCCCTAAACCTCTAACTTTCTCTCTCTAGAACTCCATTCATACGCCACTTTGTGTTATGGTTTGATGTGTATGTGAAAACTAATATCCTACAATTGGTATCAAGAGCCATGGTTAGATCATATCTCGCACATCTTTGGATTTTTAGTGGTTTTAGGTGGTTTTGAGTTTGAAAAGTTTAGTGGTTTGTGCATCATTTGGTTGATTTCTTGTGTTAAAGCTTGGATTTTGTTAGTACTTTTATGTTTAGAATCATCACAAGTGTTTAGGTTTTCATTTGGTAAGCTTGAATCATCTTGGTTGGGTTGTTTTGGATTAAAAGTGATGTTTATGTGGTTTTTCTTGCTAGCGACTTGATATACGGATTTCTTTCTTCGTAGCGACTTGCTTCACAATTTTGTAGCGAGTTACGCTTTGGAGCTAGCGACTTAGACCTAGCGACATCAAAGACAAGTAGTGGACTCTCCACTACGGGTAGCGACTTGGTGGTAGCGACTTGGTCTCAGAGCGAGTTGCTCTTTAGCGACTTGAATCTTTAGCGACTTGTGTAGCTTAATTGTCGCCAAAATTTTGCTAGCGACTTGAGGCTTAGCGAGTTACTACTTAGCGACTTGCATTTGTCTAGCGACTTGGGACTTTAGCGACTGGGAGTGTAGCTAATTAGGTGTTAGCGACTTGGTGCATTATCTTCTAGCGACTTGGGTGATTGTTTACGGTTTTCTTGATTTAGTAAAACCCGTGAAAGAATCTATTTCCGGCTTAATCATAGAGTTATAAAATCCCGTATAACTGTTAACATGTCTACCAACGCTCCTACTATCATCTCCACTGCTGTCGAGGATGTTCAAGCAACCGCCTCGATACTCTGCCCACCCATGCTTGATGAATCGACTACGATTCTTGGGCTCAACGAATCGATTGTACCGCTTGAAAGGAAAATGGTGTCAACATTCTCAAATCCATTGATGAAGGACCGACGAGTTGAGACGACTAGAGATATACTTGATACTAATGAAGATGGAACCCTATTTACGGAATGGATGACCTAAAATGTATGATGAGCTTGATGATAAGGAGAAAAGAGATTCGATGCGATATCGTGGCTTCTAACATTGTTCTTCAAGGTCTTCCTAAAGACATCTACAAGTCGATCAATCACAACACCGAGCAAAGGCAAGATGGGATAATGTCAAGATGCTTCTCTCGTGTTCAATTAACTATGGAAGACAGAGAATCACAACTCTATGACGAATTTGAACACTTCAAGATGAAACCAGATGAGAGTGTCTATGAGTACTATGTGAGATTTCATAAGTTGGTGAATGATATGAGGAACATCGATGACTATGCCTAACATTCACCGAACTCAAAATTTGTGAACAACATGAATCCCGAATGGCACAAGTTTGTCACCTCCGTGAAGCTCACTAAAGGATTGAAGAATACAAACTATGAGCAACTCTATGCCTTCCTCCTTCGTAATGAGAGACATGCTATGTTTGAAAAATGATTCTTAATCGCTTTAAAACCAACCAGTGAGAGTCAAGCTCGCCTAATGACTCAACCGCTTTCTACTCAAACATCGGAATCACAACCAAAGCCTCACAAGTCATACCCTTGGGTAATGGTAATCACAAACTCATTCCCGATCCTATGTTCAAACAAGTCGATGCCGATGCACACGCTGGTAACTTCATTAATCAACTAGCTCTTCCGATTAGTCAAAACATGAATTCTCTCCCACAAACCAACAACAACCTCGTAACAAAGATCTAACCCACACAATCAAGCTATCAAAAAGATGGAAGGATCGTGGTGCAACCAGCTCAGAAAGACAAGATGATCGTGGAAGAGGTGGAGTCGGTAGAGGTTATGTTGGTAACCGTAATCGAGGAAGGAATGGTAACCAAGGTCAAGCTAAGCCGATCAAATGTTATAACTGTGGTGGTGAGGGAAACCGCACACATTGCAAGAAACTCGGTGCACATCTCCAAAGCGCCTATGATGCGATGCCGTGAGATAGGTCACAATCATCGAATGCCTTTCAAGTCGCCGATTGTGATGCATACGACTGATGAGATAAGATGCATCGCTCCCAAGTACAAGCTCGTGACAATGGTGCCGCTTGATGAAGAGGAATTGTTGCTTTAGCCGAGGGCAATGCCAAGACCTATGATGCGATGTGGATGAGCAATTATTCGTGAGATAGGTCACAATCATCGAATGCCTTTCAAGTCGCCGATTGTGATGCATACGACTGATGTGGATGATGGACCCATCGCACACACAATTTTTATGGCTAGCATTTCTCCAATGGTTTCTCCCAAGGTCTCTTCTTCACCACAAACCGCTCATCCAAAGACAAACTCATCTCGAGGTATTAAAACTATATGATGATGTCGATGTGCAATGATGCATGACAAAGTACTATCAATCGAAACTATTGAATCAAATGTTGAAAATATGGGTAATATCGATATTGTCCCATATGATCAATATGTGAAACAAAGTGAAAGTGAAGTTGTACCAAGTGATGCATCTTCCGCAACAACAATGACTATGTTTTTGATGAATACACCGCATGTGCCCCTCGATGATTCGTAATTTCAACTAAATGCCTATAAAGAACGTGTTGCTATTTATGAACAACGTGCAAAATTTGAGTTGACCACTGTGAGCGTGAAATGGATGACCAAGCACGATAAATATTAGAAAAGTAATTTTAGAGAAAAGTATTGAAACAAGAGTTAAATTCCTTGCAAGAAAAGCTTTCTAAAACAAATAAGCAAAACAAGAACTTCAAGAAAATGTGAAAATGCTTAAGCAAGAATTTAATGCAAAGGAATCAAAACTCTTGAGAGACTTTTCTAATCAAAACTTTGAAAACAAACTTGAAAACAAGTTGTACATACAAGGAAACACCATTCAGATCGCTCACATGATCACTAAGCATAGAGTTCTAAGCGATAAGCATAGTGTTCCCATTATAGATAAACCCAACCCCGAGTACGGAAAGATAGCAAAACAAATTCAAAGTGTGATCTATGATGGCAATGAGATTCTTAAACCTAGACAAAACCTAGTTGCGCTGAGTGCACCGAGGATGATAAGAAACTAGATGAAATCACTAGGAGAAGATGAATAAGAAACTAAATGATCCTAAATGCAAAGAAAAAAATTATTATCACCCTCATGACTACAAGAAGGAAAACTGATTTCCTTGAACAAGTTTAAGCCTCGACATTGTCGACTCCCAACAAGTTTTCTCGAAAATGGATTTAGATAAGCGTAAAGTCGAAAATATTGTTGAAACAAACCTCCCTTTGAAAATGCCTAGAGCGACTGTGTATCCTCCTAATACACCAATGCATCTCGCTCCGAGAACAATTGCCACTAAAAGCAAGACCTTAATTAGCCAATATGTTATATTTCAACTATTTGTTGATTTTGAGAAAACTTGCAAGAAAAGGATCACACCCACCGGTATAATCAAGGAGAAAGGGTTTTGAACAAATGAAAGAATGTTATTTAACCGAGGTCATGCCTTTCTTTAAACTTCTAAAAGATCACTTTGAGAGTCTTAAAAGGGATAGAAACCGATATTAAGGGAATGGAAAAGGAATTTGATGCAATGATTGTTGAAGTTAGTGACTATGAGCGCACTAAAATATAATGAGATTGAGAGGAAGAACTTGCATACATTAAATGAGACTCTTATTATCGAATGTGTTGCTCAAGATGTGTTTTTCATCGCTCAAATTGCTCTATTAATGCTTCCCAATTTCATGAACTATCTGTTGTTCTCGAAAGTCTCTCATGATCGTGTCATTGAGCTTGAAAAACTAATTCTAAACTAAACGAGAAAATTGAACCGATGATCACGACAATTTGGTTAAACATTTTTCTAAACTAGAGGTTGAGCATTTTAATTTACAACTAAAATATCAACATCTTAAAGAAAATGTCAAAACTTCAAATATCAAGACATCCTCGATGCTCCGTAGTTTGATGCGCTTTTCAAATTAACAAACGTGATGAATGATTCAAGCTCATTGCAACACGATCGTAAAGTTGAAAGCCCAAATCTCTCAATTAAAGGGTCAAACGAACAATATGACAGCTCCCAAATGCCTCCTCCTTTAGACTCTCGATTTCAAACGTTTCATCTTCAAAACCTAGTAAATGCATTACAAAAGGAAAATGAAAGTTTTCTAGAAGAAAATGAAAAGTTAAACGTCATTTCAATGAGTTATTTGAATCAATAAAGGTCACTCAGAATAAAAATAACGAACAAATAGCTTCATTGCAAAAGGAAATTGAGAATCAAGAGTCGTAAAAGGGAAAATGCCTATGACCAATGGGGAGAATGGTGTATCAAAGGTTCACTCTTGTAATAAATATGCTTTGTCTCAGAATTATGTCCTCCTCATCTCGTGAACAACAAACTTGTTGCTCAAACATACTTCTCATCCCTTAAGGATTGCTTAGAATGTCTCATGTGAGATTGTTGAAGAGGATAAGTTAGAGAAACCTCATGATAATGCAATTGGACATGCATGCTTATATGCCAAACGATCTCAAGAAATCTTAGAATGCTTGATCACAATATGCCCAAAGTCATTAGGTGAGAGAGTTAATCCTTTGATTCCATGCTCGATGCCTAATGCCAAGTATGATATTCATTCGATTCCTAGTGCTTTGAATATGAACCGTAGTGTGCCTTTAAGTAGTTCGATTCCAGATCCGCAATGCTAAGAAAGAGAACTCAAGTGTACCTTCTAGGAGGAATACAAATATCAAGATTTAGTTTCAAGAAAGTGAACCTTAGTGTGCTCGCATGTAGTTCAGATCCCAAAGACATCTAAACAGTGATGCAAAGAGTAGTAAAACCAACTAATGTTCCCATTCCTCTACAGAGTAATCATGACATTAAAGGGAGCAGTCAAAGTCTCAAGACAATACAAGGAATGATAGGACCTCGCAAGCTAAGAATGTGCACCGAAAAGAGTAGAAGAACAATCTAGGAACTTTAAGTTTGAATCGAATAAAACGAATCGTGTTGATTCTAGTATTAGCCTTAGGCGCATCGTAATTAATTCAATTCGATACTATTTGCAAACCTTGTATTGATGTCCGCTTGAATTCGCCTCTAATCATGAATGTGGTGTTAATGCTCGCCTAATGATGCTAATTGTCCAGCTAATATTGTTAATGCTAAAACTCATGCTAAGAAGGCTAAAAGGCAAAACGAAAGAAAGTTAGAAAACAAAGGAAACCCACAGAAGAACATTCAAGAAAATAGGCTATTATTGGATACCGCTGGTCATAAGACTAATCGATAATGCCCACTAGAAAATGGATGCCTACCGTAGAACTATTCCTTAAGAAGTGATCACACCGTGAATGTGGCTAATACGTACACTAGTATCGCATCTATTCACAATGATTCCATTGCCTCATTTTCCGATATGAATGCTTCTATTTCGATGCGGGTGTTCCAACCATTGTTACTAACCAAATGGAACCCATTCTTGCATGGGGATCCCAATTATCCAGCTTATCCATTCTTGTCTGTGTTCAACCGCAGATCGCTCAAATCGCTCGTGGTACCGGACTCAGTCGCTCCAAGCATATGATCATGCGACCGGTCACGGCTCATGAACTTCGTGAGCAAATTCATCGGACCGTTAGATTCGGAATGATCATTTTGGTGCTATTATGGGTTATGGAGACTATGTTGTTGGAAAAGTGTTATTCCGTAGTTTACTATGTAGAAGGTCTTGGTCACAATTTGTTCTCTCGTTGGTCAATTCGCGATTCGGATCTAGAAGTAGCCTTCGTAAAACATACCGCTTCGTTAGAGAACTTGATGGTAAGGAACTTTAAGAGGCTCACGAGGTTCAAATCTATACACCATCTCCATCGAAGATATGATGAAGTCTTCTCCAATTTGCTTGTCACAAAGGCTTCTAAAACAAAGTCATGGTTATGGCATCGCTGCCTCAATCACCGAACTTCGCACCATCAATGATCTCACCAAAAGGACTTAGTTGTAGGTTTACCTAGACTCAAGTACGAAAAGGATCATCTTTGTTCAAGATGTCAATTGGGAAAAGCAAGAAGTATGCCCATAAACCCAAACCTATTAACTCACATCAAGTTCTTCATATGATTCATATGGATTTATGTGACCAATGAGGGTGCGTAATATCTTTGGGAAGAAATATGTGTTAGTTGTGGTTGATGATTACCTAGATTCACCGGGTCAAGTTCTTAAGGACAAAGGATGAAACTCCCGATATCATCATCAAACTCATCAAACAAATTGCAGTTCGACTTAACAAAACCGCCGTAATTATCGTAATGATAATGGAACCGAGTTTGTCAACAAACAACTTAGTGAATTCTATGAAAGCGTTGGAATCACCATCAAAGAAGTGTTCCACGAACTCCTCAACGTAACGGTGTAGTTGAAAGACTAAATCGAACTCTTGTTGAAGCCGCTAGAACAATGCCGATTTACTCAAAGGTTCCAATGTTTCTCCGGGTCAAGCAATTGCCACCGCATGCTACACACAAAATCGTTCTCGATTCACACTGCTCATGGAAAACTCCATATGAACTTGTCCACAACAAAACCTAATCTCTTTCCTTCGTGTGTTTGGTGCATTGTGTTATCCAACTAATGAGGGTCAAGACTTAGGCAAACTTAGGGCTAAAGTCGACATTGGAGTATTTGTAGGATATGCACCAAACAAAAGGGATACCGAATCTACAACAAAAGAACCCGAAATATCATGGAAACAATTCACGCTACGCTTGATGAGTCGACCGTCAAATGGCTCCTGGACACTCCACCAGACCCGCACTTCAAAACAAATCCCATTGGTTCATCCCTTGTTCCAAACTCCTCTCAAGAAACTCCATATGTACCTCCATCCAAGATGATTTAAAGAAATTGTTTGATCCTATGTTTGATGAACTTTATGATTCAAGTACTAATGAGGTGTTGATCCCTACAACAGAGGATGCTCATATTCCCGTGAATGAAGTCAATCCTCGCCTCAATATCGTTAAGTCAAGAAGCGCCATCACGATCCTTCCGCCTCATCAACAAATCATCATTCTTCAAATGTACATCATGGAACTGCTTCGCATCAATGATGAAGTTAATCCTTTGCTACCCCCAAGATGCTCCATTTGAAAACATATTTGCTCCTCGAATCATCATCGAACCATCTTCTTCAGAGACATCGACTCGCTACCTCGCCCCTCAACAACCGCCACATGAACACCTTAGAAAATGGACTCACGATCATCCACTAGACAACATCATTGGAAATCCTCTCGTCCCGTATCAACACGGAAACAACTTGCAACCGATGCCTTATGGTGCTTCTTCAACTCCGCACTATCTAAGATCGAACCAAAAGATGTTAAACCGCCATGAATGAAGATAGTCGGTTCAATGCCATGCAAGATGAAATTCATGAGTTTGATCGACTTGATGTATGGGAGTTAGTACCGCCCCAGATCGTGCTATGATTATTGCTCTTAAATGGATCTTCAAAGTGAAACTTGATGAGCATGGTGATGTGTTGAAGAACAAGGCTCGATTAGTTGCTAAAGGATACCGCCAAGAGGAGGGTATTGACTTTGAAGAATCTTTTGCTCCAGCTTGCTCGAATCGAGGCAATCGTAATCTTTCCGCTAATGCCGCTAGTAAGAACATGGTAGTCTATCGATGGATGTAAAGACGGCATTTCGAACGGAGATCTTAAAGAAGTCGCTCACGCCACCCAACCTCAAGGATTTGTGAATCAAGAGCATCCTACTCACGCTTATCGCTTGAAGAAGGCTCTTTACGGTTTAAAGCAAGCTCCAAGGGCATGGTATGATACATCACAAAGTTTCTTCTATCTACCGGATTTAGCAAAGGAGCAGCTTGATCCTACATCGCTCACCGTGAAGTCGTGCAAACATTTAATTCATGTTCAAATTTATGTTGATGATATTATTTTGCCTCGATGCACCCAATGGAATGTGATCGTTTTTCTAATGAAATGAGTTCAAAATTTCAAATGTCAATGATGGGACAAATGTCATTTTTCTTGGGATTACAAATTTCACAAAGTCCCGAGGCATTTTCATAAATCAATCTAAATATGCAATGAGATCTTAAAGAAATTTGGATTTGATTCAAGTGACCTCGCTGACACCCCCATGATTGATCGAACCAAACTAGATGAGGACCACTCAGGGATCATGATTGACCAAACGAAATATCGTAGTATGATTGGATCCCCGATGTACCTCACCGCTAGTAGACCGTACATCTTGTTCATTGTGTGCATGTGTGCTAGATACCGTGCTGCCTACTAAAAAGCACCTTGAAGCGCTTAAACGGGTCTTTCGGTATTCCAAGGAACCATCAATATGGGTCTTTGCACCAAGGACACCGGTATGTCACTAACGGCCTATGCAGATGCCGATCATGCAGTTGTCAAGATACACGTCAAGCACGCCCGAGGTGCTCGCTTTTGGGTGATAAGCTTGTGAGTCGGTCTTCAAAGAAGCAAATGAGTACTTCTATTTCTCTACAGAGGTCGAATACATAGCCATGTCATCCTTGTGCTCAAATCTTATGGATGAGATCTCAATTATCCGACTATGGCTTTGAATTCAACAAAACCTTTGTACCGTGATAATAAAGTGCTATTGCTCTCTCATGCAACAACGCTCAACACTCAAGAGCAAAGCATATCGACATTCGACATCATTTCATCGTGGAACAAGTGGAAAAGGTGTGGTGGAACTCTATTTTGTGAGGTCCGAATATCGCTAGCGTACATCTTCACCAAAGCTCTTCCAAGAGAACGCTTTGAGTTTATTCTTCCACGCCTTGGCTTAAAAAGCCTTCAACCGAACACTCAAACGCCTTCGTGAGGAAGACGAGGAGTAAAGGTCTATCTTCATCTGCCTCTTGTATATATCTATTCGAAAACAAAATACAAAATTATAAAACCTTCAAAATCAAATAGAAAAATATAAAACTTTCAAAATCCATAAAATTTGAAAAATTCAAAAATCTTCAAAAATATTGTCATTTTGTCATGTTTCTCTCGATTCGATTATATCTACGGTCTTGTTGTTGTCATTCAAAGAATGACACAGGACTTTAGATATTGTTCGAATTTTTATTATTTAAAAAAAAAAAAAAAAAAATCAAAAATATTTTTTGGGAGAAAGAGAAACAATGGTTTATTGTCATTTTCGTGCAATAACCCGGTTTTAAAAGAAAGAACAGAGCCATGTTTTACCATGTTTTCAAATTCCATGCTCGATTCTATAAACATTTATCTCATTGAAAACTAAATGCTTTAAAAAATAACTCGGTCTCTATTTTTGATAATCATCGACTTATTTGTCAAAATCTCTATCTCTCAATCAACAACCTATGTCATTGATTGAGGGGAGAATGATTTTAATTAAATTAAAAAGTTATTTGGCATTCAATTGTTTTCAAAAGATATTCATGCATGTTTTATCAATGGAGTTTAAAGTCTTAAAATCCGATCCGTATCGCTTAAAACGCTTTCATAATCAAGTCACAATTCCTTTAAAAGCTTTCTAAATCAATTTAAATCAATAAGAGATCACAAATCTCAAATGATTTGATAATTGTGATCGGGGAGAATGTGTGATTTAAATTGGATTTAAACCGATAATTCGGTAAATGGTTTCATAAGGATGTACATGCTATCCTTCACACATGTGACAAACGATTTCAAATTTTCCATGCACATGTTGAGGGGAGCATCTATCTTAAAACCTATGATTTGAAACGTGATCAACTTATCTCAATGTGCGTGTTCCTCTAGTATGTGCAAAACTCTTTTCAAATCTCGAGGCACATATCGAGGGGAGCAAACTTATGAAAACCTCATCCTTCCCGGAAATGCTTTATCTTCTTGATTTGATCAGGAAGTGATGTTGATATCTTTAGAAAAGGTAATCAAAGAAGTAAATTCTTCCTCTTGCCTCCGTGTGCAAAACGATTTCAAACATTTGATGCACATGTTGAGGGGAGCACTTGTTCTAAAAATATCAAAACAATTCAGTACAAAATGTTTTGATAATATATCACAAGTATCCGGATTGATTTTCAAATGGTTTTCAATTGGTTCCATATGGAAGATGAACAATACCAAATAGACCGACCAACTTTACTTTATGTACGGTGATATAAGGATGATAAGGTTAGGTATTGGTTCCCATGATCCGCCGTAATCCGAGGGATCTACCCAGGACAATCCACTAGTTAGTGTAGAAGTCCTTAGGTATGATGATAAAAGGAGAAAAAATGAGATATGGGAAGAGTGCGGACTAAGACCGAGCTAGTACTCGAATAAACCCAACAAGGTTCTAGCTATGAAGTCTCGTAAGCAATCAAGGGGTTGAAGAATTAAAAGAATTGAATGAGAAAAGGGTGAAAACAAATAGCCTCCAATTTATTCAACCTTAGGGCGTAAACCGGTTCAATTCATATGCTACCGATGGTAACATCGGTATTGAAGACAAGACGTCATGGACCCAAAGGACGACCGCACTTCAACTTTCCAAACCACTCAAGTTCCTCTTAAAAGGACTTGTTTCATTCTCACGGGAACCGACATTATCTATCGACTTTCTCTAGAGATTGTTGATATTGAAGAAGGAGACCTCTCCTAGTCTCCGATACAGATCCAAATATGCACAAATTGAGTCTAGAGCCACGAGATCATCAATAAATCTCATTAGGACACTTTCAATGAAGACTCTCTGCTTCACACAATGTGGAAAGAGAGATTATATCTTGAGTCCCACGATTATCCTTGTGGTTTTGCTCGAACATCCGAGTGATATGTGAACATATTCACAATGAAGATGGAAAACCTTCGAGCCAACATCAAACAAGCTCCTCGGTAGGTGGCATGTGAGATCTATTATATAGATCAACCATGTGACAACCGAATGTAAACAATGGGGCGATTCAATCTCTTGAATCAATCCCGGTTCAGTTATGGATTGACGGATACCTTTGAAAACCGGTCTTTGTGCTTAACAACTCTTTTCTTTAGCACATCGACCGTGTACTCATTTTTCAAACCAAAAGGTGTTTTTATGATTGATAATTGATTTTCAATAAAACCTTCATTGTATTGCAAAACAATTTCTATTGAGCAATACACGATTGTTTTTCAAATCTCTTTTCATCAATCGCTGGACTTAAAATTACCGTTTCACTCACTCCGTGTTGTCTTCTTTGAGATGTTCCGTTTGAGAACAATAGAGCAACGCGAAACCCCGTCAAGGAAATTCTTCGAATTATACCGATCACAGCAAGACATGTATCGATCAACGGGAACCGCGGTCGTGGTACTCAATTCAACGAAGTGATCAAAGACACTTTCGCGCGATTTATTGCTAATCGTTGTATGCAGTACACCCGACGCTTGCAAATGATCGTAATGAAGCGGTCAATCCATAGCCGCATGCTCACTTAACACATTCAACTCAAAAGAAATCATGATTAGTGCATCAATGACTCGATATTTTCACTCCATGCTTCGCTACGCGCCAATATCATGAATCAACGAAAGCTTCCGCTACTCGATGAGAAGATATCATGATCCGTAATGTGAGCATGTCGGTCCTAAAGTCACAACATCACATAATACCAACACCACAATGGATGTCTCGTAGATTTTTGATAGTCGATGATCTCAAAAGTCGGCTCATAATTATTATCACGTGGATCAAGAAAAGACCTCCACTTGGAGTAACCAAACATGCAATGTGAAGAATCAATGACTACGAGCTTAGAGCAAAGTACTACATCAAGAATGCAAGAACAATTGTTAATGTAATATCTATTTGTATTCAATGTAATTTTGGTACATGATTGAGGTGACCTCCTTGGGGAGATTGTTAGGAATTAGAAATTCCGTGTATTAAAGAGTCGGTCACCTCAAGCATATGTAATCGTTAGAAAGCTCGTAGTCGTAGTTCTTTTAGTTAAGTAGTATTTAGTTAAGTAACACCGTGGAGGACTGGACGGTCTTTACCCATCAGATGCCCGATCCACACCGAGGTGTGGCGATTTATGTAAGACTATAAATACTCTCTACCTTCCAAGGTAGAGTTGAGCTCATAATAATATCTTTCACTTTCTCTCACTAAGTTCCCTAAACCTCTAACTTTCTCTCTAGAACTCCATTCATACGCCACTTTGTGTTATGGTTTGATGTATGTGAAAACTAATATCCTACATTATAAAGAGAAGAAATTGGCAAGTGCATTTAAGACTTAAGCCACTAAGATTCTTAGGAATGTGATGATTAACATGCACAAGAGTTAAATTCGAGTTTTACCGATCTAGGGACTCAATTAAGATGAGATGGAGTGTTCAAGTTAGCAAGATGGGCTTGAAATGATTGTTTTAGCTAGAGTTGACATAACTGTCACCCGGATCCTACTTGCCCCTCCTTCGAGGGATCCGCTCAGGCTAATCCTAGGATCCACTCTCAAGACTATGAAAGGGTACAAATGATGTTTCTAAGGTCTAAAACCTATACCATCTTGCGTGTTTCAGTCCTCCTAATTATCTTAAAGGAGGGTGAACTTGAATGATCAAGAGCAATGAGTGATATAGCTAATGATTGCCTTTTATGGAAGGAAAATGAGACTTTGTGACCACCAATGGATGTTCAAGGATGACACTAAGAATTTTGATGATGTCAAGCTATAATAAATGATCCTAGAGATCAGTTGTGAGCTTGAGATGAAGTTCGAAAAATCCTCAAAAATCAAAAGAATTGAAAAACTAATTTTTGACCCGTTTAGAGATAAGGATGGGTAGAAACAATTTCCTAAAATTGATCAATATATCCACCTAGGTGTTTTGAGATGTGAAAGGCAATGTGTGAGTGTTGAAGCGGAAATATGGTGAGTTTTGATGAGTTGATAAATCAAAAGCACTTTGAATTAGATCTTATGTAAGCAATGGGTGAGTTTGAAGCTTTCTCATGCTTTAAAGAAGACTTAGGTTCTAAAGTCTTATGTTTAGCTAGTGTGAAGTGATCTAGTAAGCTATTTTGATGTATGGGAATCTATATTGCTGATCTGTTGTCACGGATCCCACAGCTCTCTCGCGGAGGATCCGCCTAGGCTAATCCTAGGGATCCCAGATCCGCAGATCGTAACCATCACAGAAGCAAGTGCAGATTTTGCACCAAGCAATATACACTAATAACCATTAAACTAAACAACGATATAAACATGTCATCACATAAAACATATCATAGATAATGGTAGAAATAGTAATATCCAAGTTAACACAAACAAGAGTGCTAAAACATAATCATTCATACACAAATTAAGTGTCTAAAAAACAAGCATAATCCTATAATCTCTTTAGTCAATTCTTTCTTTTCCTCTTTCCCGACTTCGTGACGTGGTAAGATAGGTTTTGAATCATACCCCTTAATTGTTTGAATTTCGCGGTCTCGTTTGGAATAACCGGAAGTTGTTGATAGTAATCAAAGGGTTCCAATTCGATGTTAGCTATGGGGTCGACATCTTCTTCTTCTTCATCTTCTTCTACTTCTCCGTCCTAGGAGTCCGAGAGAGCTTTAGGTTTTCTTCCATTGACCATGAACCATTTAGGGGGTTGTTTGGTAAGAGGTACCATGACGTGATCGGCAAAGAAATGATCATCGTTGATAGGAGATGGTGGCAATGCACTAACATACTTACAAAGTCGTGTTAGGAGCATACCATATGGAAGTACCATGTTGGAAACTTTGAATACCCCGGCCATTCTCTTCACCATGTAATAGGCGAGATTAAATGGCTTTTGGTGGATAAGACGATAAATCATTTGCACGAGACATGCATTTGGATGATCCTTGTTACCAACTAGGCTAATGACATTTTCCCTAAGGATTTCTTCCCATTTTCTAAACATGGGATGCATTTCGAAGAGTTCCATTTGAAAGGGATCACGGTGAATAAGCTTCTTGTTTCAGTTGAGACGGGATTGGTCGGCTCTTACTTTGAAAATGGTGTCTCGGACGGTGTCGGGTTCATCAAGAGGAGTATGGTATATTGGGTTGGGATCAAGAGCAAAGGATTGACAAGATATTGCCCAATCTTGAGAGTACATACATATTCCTTCACAAGGAATGCGAAGGATTTGAGCGAATGTGTTGAGGGCAGAGTGAAGCTTCGCTTATTGATGATGAAAGCGATTGAAATTCTATCATCGGTGTTTCAATGATTCTAATGCTTTTATAGAATTCAAAGATGAAAACCCGCAAATTTGTTCATCAATGTCAAGAAGACAATCAAAGTTGATTACCGAGAAGACTTGATTTAATGTCGGTATCTTCAAGGAAACATTCCTCGACTACACGACCTTCGTGAATAAGTCATTTTCAAGTCTTTTGAAGACTTTGCGATCGGTTTTTGACAATCCTTCTTTCCGATAGTAATGGGTGAGGTAATGGACGGTATCATGGTGGTCTTGTTGAGTGGTTGTCTTGTTGAGTGGCTTTAGGCATGATTTGTCCTAGAAATACAAATATTCCAATTAGGCAAAATTTGTTGAGATGGGTTTATGATTTTGATTTGTATTAACAATGTTGTGAACACAATATAATCTTAGTTGAGTGAAACCCCCTTTTAATGATTAATTTTGAAAACCATAATTAAATTAATTGATTAGAAATTGAGAAACCATAAACCCTAGGATAAGGATGATGAAAATTAGAACATGTTAGTGTAATTACTACAATGGTGTTCTAGAGAAGAGTACTTGAGGATATGGAGTCCTATGAGAATGAAATCGCTTCTTGAGTCGTTTTTGTGTTTTGTGGGGAGAGGGAAATGATCAAGAATGGTTTTCAAAAGCGTATAATGTCGTTTCGTCCCCACTGCCTCCCGATCCTTTGTATTTGGGATCCCGCTAGTACAACTAGAGGATCCGCCATCGTGGATAGAAAAAGGGTTGTTTGGCATTATTTTTGTAGTAGGCTATAAACCAGCTTATGGAACAAAAATAGTTTTGAGGTTTCAAATGAAAGGATGTTTTGGTCAACGGATTTGATAAGTTAATTATCAAAGATCCATTTGTGACGACGTTAGTTTGATTTAAATCAAGAGGAATACCATTCCGTATGATGAGTAAGCTCAGGAAAGTGACGAAAGAGATACTTTTAAGAGACTAGCAGTTATTAAACAAAAAAAATAACTATGATATCAACATAATCATGTAAGCTAGCTAATGAAAAGAAAACATACCTCTATGCTCTTGGTTTGGTTTATGAGGACATAATACCAACAATACTTCATGAGCTTTTAAAGTAATCCGTTGTACTTAGAATAAGTAGATAGTGATTACTTTTAGGTTCTTCCTTGATAGTTGACTTCATTGTTCTTTGAAATGAAATAAAGATTTTGGAGAGATCCTAGCATGAAGATTTCTTGAAAAGAGGCTGTTAGAATAATCTATCAATATCCAACATAAAAGAAAAAAAGTTTGTTTTAAAAGATTTCCTTCTTTGTAGTTTTCAAACATACACGGATTGTATCAAGTTTTAAAGTACATCATACTCTAAGAAACTTGGTAACGAAGCTCGATGCCAATTGTGGAAAACTAGAAGGGGGTTGAATAGTTTACCAATTAAAACTTCGCTTTAAAACATTTAGATCAACTTATGTCAATCTATTTAGATGTGTATGTTGGACGTTGATAGATAGATATATAAAAGTGTAATGAAAGATAAAGAGTAAGCACATAACCACGACACTAGTATTTATAGTGGTTCGCCACAAGGACACCTTCCTTACCCTACTCCACCCCGAGTCACCTACTCGAGAGTTCGTAATCACTACACGACACCAACTCCTTATGGCGGAGGCCTTCACAACGCCGCCTACTCTTTTTCCCAGACTAGGCTAACCACGGGTTCTTTCACACTAAGGTGAACCACACCTACCACAACATCGCCACCCTTTATCCCAGATTAGGCTAAGTACCGAGTTCCGCTACAATAAAGGAACTACTACCCAACACTACACAACACCTATTCCCAAAGGAGACCCACCTTATTACAACACCATCAAGGATATCAACATCCTTGAAACAAACTATCACCTATATGTATAACGATGCACTCATCTATTATACGACCTTGGCATTCTTCACTAATGCCACTTGATTTGATTTCAAGGCATTCTTCACCAATGCCCTTGACACAACGCTTGGCACCTTTCACTAATGCCTTCGCCTTGACACCTTTAGCATTCTTCACTAATGCTCTTGACACGGACGTTAATCATCTTTCACTAATGCTTGCCTCTGACTCTTTCGGCATCCTTCACTAATGCCTTCGACACAACACTTCTATAGAGGAAGAAACAACTATCAACAAGAGAACCTCAAGAGTCTTGATGATGACGAAGCATGGCAACTCATGGACTCGAGCTTGCTCGACTTCAAAAGTGGTGATCTCGCCTTTAAGAGGAACCTAGAGAATCACACAAAACAAAAGATAAACTACATAGAAATATCCCTTAGGATCGGTTGTTAGAGAGTTACAATACTGGGGAAAGTATGTGTGAGAATGGCAAACCAAAAGGAAGAAATGGCTCATTATTTATAGAGGAGAATGCTTATCGCTCCCCTGATCCTCCCTCGAGGGATCCGTCTAGTGTAAAACTAGGGATCCGTGACACCTCTTCGCCTATGGGTATTTTGGTTATTGGTCATGGGTCATGGTTTATGGGTTGATCCATGGGTATTTTATTAGATACAATGTACCTAATGGGTGCAATGCACCTAGTCAAATGGGTATGGGTCAATACCATGGGTTGTAGTTTTTACCCATTTATAATACATACTAGTTATGTATATATTTGACCAATATGTAAACACTAGTTTTTGTACATAAGTATTACTAAATCATAAAATCACTTATACTTGTTTTAGTGTTTTATGTGAAAATGTAAGTGTGTTAGAAAACTATTGGCTCAAACTATTTACATGTTTTATTTGTTTCGTTAAAATGATTTTACGTTTGTTATCGACAAAACATTAGAAGATCGTAAAATATAAATAAACGTTTACTGCTTATTTGTATTAACATTTTATTTTACTTAAAGATCTCTTAAAACTATCATACCCGACACTAACAATCTTTAATGTCTAAAATTGATCCATATCGGTCATTTTTCAAAATTAAATGTTGCCACGCCTTTCCCCAAACTTTTCTAAATGATTTAAATCAATTGGGATCACAAATCTCAATTGGTTTGAAATTTTGATTGGGGAGAGATCGTGATTTAAATCTCAAATCGGTTTTAAGAGTGATTGTTTAAAAGCACTCCTTCCTTCATGTGCCAAACGATTTCAATTATATGATGCACATGATTGAGAAGGAGATTTAACCAAAACCGTAAGAGTATTTAAACAAGGCCACATTTTCGCCATGTTTTCCAAACCTTATTAAATCACTTGGGATCCAAAATCTCAAAGGGTTTGATATTTTGATCGGGGAGAATTTGTTATTTAATTATGAAATCGATAAATGATGATCGATTTGATTCATAAGTGCAGTCGCTTTCTCCCATATGTGCTAAACGCTTTCGAATCTCGAATCACATATCGAGGGGAGCATTTCAAAAGAAAATAAACTTTCAAGGTACAAAGATTTCTATGTTTCAACATAAGTACCTTGATTGATTTTCTAATGGTTTCTTAATGGCAAATGTGATCTTGGAAGTTCTTTAAAACCTTCTTCCTCTATGTGTTAAATGATTTCAAATAACCAACGCACATTTTGAGAGGAGAATTTACCAAGAAAATCAAATGGCTTTTTCCACGTAAATTGTGATCAAGAATATATTTCAAAGAACTCTTACCTCCATGTGCTAAACAATTTCAAAATCATGAGCACATGTTGAAGGAAGCATTTCTAAATGATCAAAACAATTAAGGTACAAAATGCTTTGATTTTATATCACAAGTACCTTGATTAATTTTTCCAAATGATTTTTCAATTGGTTTCATAAAGGAAAGAACTATACCAAAAGATCGACCAAATTACTTTATGTATGGTGTTATAAGGATGGTTAGGTTAGGTATTAGTTCCCACGATCCAAACCAGAGTCGAGGGATTTACCTAGGGACAATCCACTAGATAGTGTAGAAGTCCTTAGGTATGATGAAAAAGGAGAAAATGAGAATATGGGAAGAGTGCCGATCGAGACAGAAGCTAGTATCGAACAAACCCAACAAGGTTCTAGTAATGAAGTCTCGGTAAGCAATCAAGGGTTGAAGAATGAAAAAGAAATAAATGTAAAAGAAATAGCCCTCCAATAATTCAACCTTAGGGCGTAAACCGGTTCAATACATATGCTACCGGTGTCTACTAAGGTAACATCGGTATTGAAGACAAGACGTCATGGACCCAATGACGACCGCACCTAACTTCCCAAACTACTCAAGTTCCTCTTAAAAGGACTTGTTTCATTCTCATGGGGAACCTACATAATCTATTGACTTTCTCTAGAGATTGTTGATATTGAAGAAGGAGACCTCTCCTAGTCTCCCAAGATAGGAAACCAAAATGCACAATTGAGTCTAGAGCCAAGAGATCATTCACAATATCTCATTAGGATACAAAATTAACGAAGACTTGTTGTTTCACACAATGTGGAAAGTAAGAATATATTAAGAGTCCTACGCATTATCCTTGTGGTATTGCCAGAACATCCGAGTGATATGTTAAATATTCACAATGAAGATGGAAATCCTTCTAGAGCCAACATCAAACAAGCTCTTGGTGGGTGACATGTGAGATCTTTCCAAAAGATCAAGCTTGTGACAACCGGATAGAAACGATGGGAGATTCATTCTTGAATCAACCTTGGTCCAGAAATGAATTGACAATACTTTTGGAAAACCCGTTCGATGTGCAAATCTTATTTTCTAGCACATCGAATGTGTATTCATGTTTTCAAACACAAAAGTATCTCCGAGTGAAAAAATAATTTTGGAAAACCGTTCGATGTACAAATCTCTTCTTTCTCTAGCACATCGAATGTGTATTCTTTTCAAATACAAAAGTATTTCGATTAAAAATTGATCTTTCTCATAAAACCTTTGTCGATTGCAAAACTCTTTATTCTAAGCAATACGTGATTGTTTTCAAATCAAATTTTCATCAATCGGTGAATCTCAATTGTTGGTTCACTCACCCGTGTTGTCTACTTTGGGACGCCCGGTTTGAGAACGGCTAGATCAAGCTGCGAAACCCCGTCAAGGAGATTTTAGAATTCTACCGATCACGTGTAGTACTTGTATCGATCAACGGGAACCGTGGTTCTTGCAACTATATTCAATGAAAGTGAACAAAGACACTTTCGTGTGTTTTATTATAATCTTGTTTTCGTGAACTGCTGACGGTTGGTAAATGATCGTAGTCGAGAAGTCAATTCACAACCGCATACTCACAACATTCACACTTAATTGAAGAAAATCATGACCATCAAAGACATACAACAAAGATGCTTCCGCTACTCGATGAAAAGATGTCATGATCCGAAAGTGTGAGCATGTCGGTCCATAAGTCACAACATCACATGAAGGCAATACAATAAAGGGTGATCCAGAGATTTACCGTGGTGATGATCTCAATAAAGCTCAAGATCATCAAAGATGTGACCAGCTTTAAAGACCTCTTGAAAGTACAAAACTATGCGGACTTTGAAGAATCGCTACTAAAGCACAAAGATTGCGGAACTTGAAGAATTGAAGTCTATGAGCTCAGAACTAAAGACAAAGATAGAATGCTAGGATGCAAAATGTATTTCATGGGGTGACCTCCCTTAGGGGGAGATTGTTAGGAATTGGAATTTCCATGAGGAAGTGTCGGTCACCCTAATTATAGTCTAGCACATGTTAGCTCGTAGACATATCGTTATTTAGTAGTTAATTAGTTAGTTATTAGCGTAGACTAGTTTAGAGTAACACCGTGGAGGAAGGACGGGTCTTTACCCATCAGATACCGATTCACAAATCGGCTGAAGGACGAGTAGGTTGTAATTATAAATACCCTTCCATCCTTGGAAGGGTGGAGGTTCTTGTTCTAACCTTGCATTTTTGTTTTACTCTCTCTAGAACTCCTCTCTACTCTCTTCATATCTCTAAACATGGCACTCTTATTTCATCATAATCCAAGACCACCGAATCATCAAATAACATAATATGTATGATCCTACAACATCTTTTAATGTTCAAACAATATTAAACAAGTCTCGTCATATTAATATATTTCGTATGAATTCACGCATGAAAAGCAATATATAAATGAAATATTCACATGTGATTACTAGTTTATACACTATGTTTAATACATGGTCATGCACATACACTTACACTTATAAACGAGGCAATAAAACTTCACATGCACTCTAACTTATAATTTATAACTTATAATTTATATGGTTTAAAGCAGCGCTACTTGTTGGTACAAGAGATTTGATTCTTTCATTATTGGTCTTGGATATAACAGACTACACGCACCCTTGTGCATATTACAAGAGGTTTAAAGATAATGATTTTGTCATCTTGTTGTTATATGTTAACGGCATGTTGGTTGCAGGCCCCACCAAAGATTTTATCAGTAAACTAAAGGCACAACTCGCTAGGGAATTTAAGATGAAAGACTTGGGACTCGCAAACAATATTGTGGGGTTGCAAATTCATCAAGATAGAGTTAGTAGAAAGGTTTGGATTTCACAAAAAGTATATTTGATGAAAATCTTGCAACGGTTTAATATGCAAGATTATAAGCCAATATCAACCCCATTTCCTACTAATGTCAATTTATCCTCCAAGATGAGTCCTAGCAGTAAAGAAGAGAGGATGGAGATGTCCCGAGTACCGTATGCATCAGCAGTGGGAAGTTTAATGTTCGCGATGATTTGTACAAGACCATACATTGCACATGCAGTGCAAGTAGTGAGTCGGTACATGGCGGAACTTGGTAGGGAGCATTGGGAAGCTGTGAAGAGGACCCTTAGATATATTCAAGGAACCTCATATGTGCATTATGTTATGGGAATCAGATTTAACTGTCAAGGGATATGTTGATTCTGATTACGCAGGTGATCTTGACGGAAGTAAATCAACCACCGGGTATGTGTTTACACTTTCTAGCAGAACACTAAGCTGGGCTTCAAAACTTTAGTCAGTTGTGGCCATGCCAACAACGGAAGCAGAAAATGTTGCACCTGCTCAAGCCAACAAATAAGCAATATGGTCGAAGATGTTGTTGGAAGAACTCGGACACACACAAGAGAAAATTACTCTGTTTTATGACAACCAGAGTGCCTTGTATCTTGCAAGGAATCTAGCATTTCATTAAAAAAAAACAAAGCATATACGAGTTTAGTATACTTCGTTCGTGAGAAAGTGGAAGAAGGAACCATTGATATGCAGAAAATTCATGCTGATGATAACGTTGGAGATTATCTGACGAAAGCAATTAAATGTGACAAGTTTATATGGCGTCGATCCTCATCCAGCCTAGCAGAAACTTAAGCAACATGAAAGTGCAAGGAATGATAACGGTGTGAAGATTGATTGAGCTTCAATCGAATCTTCAAGTGAGAGATTATTAGATGTGGAAATGTCAAATGACCTTTGAGATATGTGGCTTTTTCCTTTTGGTTATATGGCACTTCATTCATTATTGATGTCAAATAAGTTATATAAAAGGAAGGCTTGAATGCCTCATTCTATATCCCAACTCAAGGCAAAAATACACATAAGTGTTCTTTGTGTCTCTTAGTATTTCTCCTGGTAGTATTTGAGGCTATTATAGAATTGGTGTATATCTCTTATTTACAAGAGATAAGTGTTTATTCTTGTAATTAGAGAGACAATGTAATTCCTAATTTTCATCATAGTGAAACATATATTTCTTTACCCTATTGGGGTTTTGCATGCTATATCTGTGTGTCATGTTTTATTATATTTCATATTTTAGTTGTGAGTTTGCTCAATCCGGTGTCACTTTTCTCAACATTGTCTAGTAATGCAAGACATTGAATGCTGATGCGTGTAATTTTTTTGGGTTGCTACTGTTAAAATCGAGCTTCCTTTAGTAATACTATCAGGGTACCTGCGCATTCAAATGGCAGGCACTGAAATAATTTTTTGATAAATAATGTATTTTAGTTTATTATGTTATTTTTAACAATAAATTTACTTGATATCAAAATTTCAGATAGCTCGTGCTTTGGGCTTGAACCCGCTGGGTCCGGTGTCCGCCTCTGCTCGAGCCTGCTTGGTCCGCTACCGTCGGCTCAAGCCCATTTGTCTGCTGCTCTGCTCGGGCTTGAATATTTGTATAATGTGCTTTATTATTTGTAGTAGTGAAATTTAATGCGTAAATTGTATTTAATTTGGTTGTACAATATCTTGATAATTTGTATTTTTATGTAGGGTGTTTTAATAATCGTGTTAATTGTATTTATTAACCGCTTAAATAATTGACTACATTAAATAGCATTAATGTGGTGTTTTGTTGTACACTATGCTTCTTGTATTGTGCGTTTGAAAATTATGTGCATTAAAGTGTTGTACACTATGTCTTTTCTTGTAAGTAGTAGTCATTATAGTCATTAATAACATTGACCACTTTAATATCATTAATTTTGTAAGTCCGAAAATTACATCATGCTTATTTTGTTGTACACTATGCTTATTTTGTTGTAAATCGAAAATTGGTTGCAATTTATCAGACATTGTGCTTAAATGGTTGTAATTTTTGGTGAAGGGTGTTTTTAATAACATTAATGTTGTTTGATAAATTTTGTCTTAAAATGCACCGCACTTTATTTTGTTGTACAATATGCTTACTTTGTTGTAATTCAAAATTGGGTGCATTAAAGTGTTGTAAACCATGCTTAATTTCAGACGTCTTAAAATTAAAAGTGATGTGCCTTCGTGCATTATAAGTAGTATAGATAAAGGGGTGTTTCTTTTTTACTTTATGACCACTTAAATGAGTGAGCCCATCCCTTATTCATTCTTATTAGAGAGACTCACAAAACTGAATCTCTCTTTCAATAAATAGTTTATATAAAAAAAAGACACACTACTTCACATCACTTAATTTACTAAAGAAGGCTTAGATAGATAAGAAGTATTTTTTTCAAAATGATCAAACCAGAAAAGCCCAGGTAAAAGCCCGGCCCAAATTACATATTTAAAAACTTTAAAAACATTCATTAGTTTTAATAAAATTTCAAAACAGATCCAGATCTTCTTCTTCTTCTTCAATCCCCTAACCTTCCAAAATGGCCAACAAAGTTCAAGAGGTATCATTCATTCATAACTTTTTATTATTTTATATAAAAGTTAAGCACTTTTTTTTTATAAATATTTTTTAAAATGTACAGATAATAGAGCAACAAGTACTAACAGTAGCAAAAGCAGTAGAGGACAAAATAGACGATGAAATAGCCGCATTAGAAAAGTTAGATTTAGACGACATCGAGGTTTTGAGAGAACGCAGGTTGCAACAAATGAAGAAAATGGCCGAGAAACGTAGCCGCTGGGTGGCCTTGGGACACGGCGAATATACCGAGATTTTTAGTGAGAAGGATTTTTTTACTATTGTCAAAGCCAGTGATCGCGTTGTTTGTCATTTTTATCGCGAGAATTGGCCCTGCAAGGTTACTGTTTTTTTCATTGATTTCCCACTTTTTAATAAAGTTTCTAGTTATTTATAAATGTATGTGGTCGAATTTTACTGAAATTATTAGGTGTTTATAAACGTGATCTCTTTTTATATGCTGTAATTACAATGGCTTTTGATTCGGTTCTATAACATGTGATATAAATGTATCTATAATTCTATTATATAGTAACGTGAAAAGTCGATGGGGATTATAACGTTTTATAAAGTTTCAGCTATGATGAGAAGCTAGTGTGAGTGACATAAGCATATAGATAATCTTGTATGAAATTGGAACTTTGCTACAAATTGCACCTAATATGTGATGTCCCGGAAAGTCACTTTAAAGTGGTAACTGAGTCTTGGATACATCTTGTAATCTTCTTTTGCATTTGTAGTCCTCGAGTATGATGCATCTAGGTACCCTAGCATAGAATTATAGCAGATCCCTCGACGATTAAAAGGTTCCATCAAATTGAGTATGCTTGTATATTTGTTTGTATTGCAAAATATACTGCATTTTTAGTATGATTGCTTAAATTGATTTCTAGGGTATGTTTTTTGGTTAAAGATATCTTACGCTAAATAGAACTAGAGGGATGTTTGTATTTGCTAAATGACTAGTATATACGTGTGAATGTGTGTAATTGTTAATTCTGTTCCTCAGTATGTTCATTACGATAAATCGTCACCATGTATTTTTATTTGTTTTTATAAATGTGTCATCATTTTAGCCAAATTAGAACATATTGAATCGAGTTAGGGCAAAAAAATCTTATTAGGTATGATTTATCAAACTACTAGTTGGAGTCAAACATTTTTTATTTTTTTGTTGTTGGTAACAATCAATGTAGATCAGAGAATTGAGGACTAATTTTTAAAGCTAAGTGCAGGTAGTGGACAAACACTTGGGCATCTTGGCTAAACAGCACATTGAGACGCGATTTATAAAGATTCAAGCAGAGAAAAGTCCATTCTTAGCTGAGAAGCTAAAGATTATTGTTCTTCCAACCATTGCTCTTATAAAGAACGCCAAAGTGGATGATTATGTGGTATGAGTCTATGCACTTTATGTTTCTTTTGGTCTTTATAATGATAGATTCATAGGTGGTTAATGTTATCTGAATTCATGTGTAGGTTGGATTTAATGAGCTTGGTGGGACTGACGATTTGAACTGGAGGAGAGGTTGTCCAGGGCCCAAGTTATATTTTTTGAAGGTGAATCATCTTTAAAACCATCAAAGCAACAAACAAGAAACGTTAGACATGGCTCCAAGTCTCAGGATTCAGATTCTGAGTAAAATATCTTTACTTTCTTCTGTCCTTTGCTTGCTATCTAAAATATTTAGGTGTGTCTATATTAATATTATCTATAAATGAGTGTAGTTTCTGAAAGCATGGGCTTCTGGTCTTGCATACCAATCTGTGTTGGTTTTTTGCTCTTTATATATATATATTATCACTACTACATTTTATGAAGAGTGGATAGGTTAACTCAATAAAGTCAATAGTGTCCAATTTGACCGTTAAGTTCAGTTTGGATAGCCACTTTGCTCTCCTCCTGCCAGCTGGAAGGTTAGGAGGTTGAATGCAAGATAAAAATTACAACTTTTGTATGCCAGTCTGAAGTCATATTTGGTGATTTTTCGCAGCTGGGTGTTTGGGAAAAATCACGTTTGCAAAACCACGGTTGCAAAAAGTAGGTCCTTACCTCCAGCTGCGAAACTGCGTTTTCAGTGGCCCATAGCGTGGATAATCAACTTTCAAAAATATTTACCAAACACTCAAAACTGATTATTTGCGTTTAGAAAACGCAATAAGCAGATAATCACTAACAAAACGCAATCCCAAACACCCTCAAATGACATCAACACTAAGTTGCTCTTACTATACCGATTTGAAACTGATGTTATCTGTTAGGAATTGCCAACCCATTATCTTTGCTACTTGAAAATTCTTTCATCATCAAAGGAGGCTAGAGAATAATTAACCGGTTTAAATCAGTTTGAAACACAAAGTCAACGAATTGATTTGAGTAACTTCTAGTCTTCTACATCTGCAATCAACACAACAAAGGCTACTGGAGCCAAAGAAAGTTGCAGATGGTATTTTCTTTATCCAGGAACGATTTATGCGATTAACTCTTATTAAGTTTTCATGTCTATTTTTAATAGTTAACAATAAATTTAAGAAAACAACCTGAAAAATAAAAACGTAGATTATCAATTTGTGACGGAGAGCGTGAGAAACATATTGACACAGGATGACTAATCATCCTACACAACAAAGATTACATAAGACTAGCATAACCCGAAACAAAGATAACTACACCACAACTTTCTACACAACAAAGTTTAGCAGAATTTGACAAACGTAAAGCTACAGTAATTATTTAGCAGTAGGCTGTCGAGCAGCGGTAGATTCACCAGTTTGCTTGTTTTCAGACACGTGTTTCTTTTGTTGTTGTTGCTGCTGATAAGAGATGTTGCTAGCCGCGGAAAATAGATCAACGCGTTCAGGTTCCGCAATCATTCCTCCTTCCAAGGGCGTGCCGGCTACGTACCCTTCTCGGCTTGATTCATATTCGGAGAGTCTCGGCCTGGCTGTGCCGCACTTGATATCGTCCTTGTTCTTCGCCATTTTTTCAGCAGGTTTCGGTGCTTATTGCTCAAAGCTGGTGGATTTGTTTGAAGTAAGTTGATGATGTTGGGCTGTTGGCGGTGTACCTCACATTAGTCACTAGGTCACGTGTCAGTTTTAGCATCATCAAACAATGACTTGGAATCCTTTTCTGTTGCTTTGTGCCACGTAAGAAGGTTTTGTTACTCGACATCTTTTCTATTTATTTTAAAGGAGAATTGCATATATATACTCACTAAAATTTGAAAACTTGCATATTTTTTTAAAATCCAAATTTTCAATGCATGATGTATAATACAAGTTAAGCATATTTTGAGTATATATGTAAATATGCAAATTTTAGCGGGTATATATACAATTGACCCATTTTAATTTCCCTATTCCATATCCATTTTTATGTAGTAAAGTTGAGTTATGAACTGATTCAAAATAAGGTCTGTTGTTTTAGACGTTTGTTTAGATATCAAATTATCGTCTATTCAATAAATATACTCAAATGTGAGTACTAATTAATAACCCAAGATTGATAAACTACTTTAACTTTAAAAACGAAAAAAAAAAAAAAAAAAAAAAACTAGGATTGAGAAAATGAGATAATCGCGCCTAATTAGAATTCCAATTAACCCTTACCAAAACATTAACCAAATTCATTAGCAAGTCTATTACTAAAGTGCATACCCTCTTCAAAAATTCTAGATCTGTCACTGGCCTCTACATTGTTGTACTCTGATGCTACTGATGTGGTCTGTTAAAAATGTTGTGATGATCTTGTATATTATTAAGAAATTGATACTATGTTGTTGAATGTTGATCCTTTCTGGTGGAAGCGATCCAAATAAATCTGATATTGTTGTGGAGAAAAATTGACGTTGCTTAGTGTCCCATGTTGAGATTCTGAAATAAAACTGTTAATTAACTGATGTGAGCTGCATTAGTCCATGATGATGCACCACCTACTTTCAATGCACACCTTTCTTTTTTATCGACTAAGTAGTTTTTTTACCTCAACAGCATCAGTTTTTGGTTTAACCTTGAAAAGATTTATGACAATCCCTCCGTCTTTTACCTTAGTCTTTACATGTTTGTATCCCGAGCACAGATGAATCTCTGTAGAGCAGTTTTGTAGAAGAAGTACTTTCTTACTTTGGCTTTGATATCCACTCTATAGTGTCCAATTGTTGTGAATACGGTATGTTCTCTTAAATAATCCCAATTCCGAACCCCAGATCTAGGAATATCGTAGGCCTTCGTCAGTTTTCTCAAACTTCTTGATTCCAGGGATATCAATATTTGATCTCTTCAAATATTCACAATCATCAATTGTTTCTATCCTTCTTGAAAGACCTACTTGGGGCGCCTTTGAACACAGTTTTTGATGTGTTTCTATACTTCTTGAAAGCGGGCCTTCTTGGGGCGCCTCCGTACAAACTAAATCATTTGTTTCAATCCTTTTTGAAAGGCTGTCTTGGGGCGCCTTTGTACACAGTGCGTGATGTGTTTCTATACTGCTTGAAAGGCCATCTTGCGGTGCCTTTTCACAAAGCGTATGACGTGTCCTGTCTAATAGATCTGAAATCATACATATAATCATTCATCATTAATTAACAAGCATGTACATATTCTAACTAGCAAACAAACAAGGAAATTTGCAACAAGAAAAGTTACCAGAGAAACACGACATAATACTTAAAGGACGAGGATTAGTTGCGATGGTTGGACAAAACGGGACGATAGTTTCCATGGTTGCCGTTGGATGTCGAAACGCAACCATGGAGGATCTGGTGAAACTAACAAACCGCTTCATAATCAAAGAAGAAGCCATTCCTAACAATGAGAAAACAATAGGTAAACGATGGTAGGGGTAAGGAGTGGGTGGATGTTGTTTATACGATGAAGTAAGCTAAGTTGCCCGGGTCTCTGTCATATATTTCCTACTTTTAAATTAGTAATTGATACCTTTCTTATTCTGCACGTTTTACTTAGGTCAAACATTCTTTATTACGATAACATTCTCTGTATATTCTCTTTATTTACTAAGTAGTTATCTTTGTTTCTTTAGTCGATAAAAAAGAAAGTTTAGCAGAATTTGACAAACGTAGAGCTTCGGTAATTATTTAGCAGTAGGCTGTCGAGCAGCGGTAGATTCACCAGTCTGCTTGTTTTCAGACACGTCTTTCTTTTGTTGTTGTTGCTGCTGATAAGAGATGTTGCTAGCCGCGGAAAATAGATCAACGCGTTCAGGTTCCGCAATCATTCCGCCTTCCAAGGGCGTGCCGGCTACGTACCCTTCTCGGCTTGATTCGTATTCGGAGAGTCTCGGCCTGGCTGTGCCGCACTTGATATCATCCTTGTTCTTCGCCATTTTTTTCAGCAGATTTTGGTGCTTATTGCTCAAAGCTGGTGGATTTGTTTGAAGTAAGTTGATGGTGTTGGCGGTGTACCTCACATTAGTCACTAGGTCACGTGTCAGTTTTACTCAACATTTTATTTATTTATTTTAAGTTCCCTATTAATCCATAAGTTCCCTATTAATCCATATCCATTTTTATGTAGTAAAGTTGAGTTATGAACTGATTCAAATCAAGGTTTGTTGTTTTAAACATTTTAGATATGAAATTATCGTCACGTTTTAGTATCACACGTTTTAGTATGTTAATCATTATTCAATAAATATACTAAAAATGTGAGTAACTAATTAATAACTCAAGATTGATAAACTATCTTAACTTTAAACAATACAAAAAAAAAAAAAAAAAAAAACGGATTGAGAAAATGAGACAATCGCGCCTAACTAGAATTTCAAATAACCCGAACCGAAAAATTAACCCAATTTATTAGTAAGTCACTAAAGTGCATACCTCTTCAAAATTCTAGATCACCCACCTACCTCACATTGTTGTACTCTCATGCTACTTTTTTTTTTTTTTTGAACCATGAGCTAAGTAGTTAGTGATCCGGCGCACAGCCGACATCTAATTGGGCAGATGCAGCCTCTGACCTTTCTCCTGGGGATAAACCCCACTCATGCTTCTTTATTTCGACCCTGGGGTCCATAGTGAGACTCGAACCCGAGACCTCTCCAAGCGAAACCTCCCAAGGTTCGGCTTTGGCCAAACCGAAATAGCAAGTTGGTTTTGTAATCTCATGCTACTGATGTGGTCTGTTAAAAATATTGTGATGATCTGGTATGCTATTAAGAAATTGATTCTATGTTGTTGATCCTTTCTGGTGGAAGCGTTCCAAATGAATCTGATATTGTTGTGGAGAAAAATTGAGGTTGCTTAGTGTCTCATGTTGAGATTCTGAAATAAGACTGTTAATTAACTAATGTGAGCTGCATTAGTCCATGATGATGCACCACCTACTTTCAATGCACACCTTTCTCAAAGCACGTCAATGTTTTCCTATCAAAGCAATGAAAACAGGATGTCGCAAACGGTCTTGGACATGCCATCAACTACTTGTGCAATAAAAGTAGTTAATGAAGTCCAAGGGCATCCATAACACACCCTACCCGATCCTCTAATAACAAACACAACAGACACCATAACAAAATTAAAATCCAACCTTACTAGATATGATCCACTCATTGATCGCGTATAGTTCCCCGGCACCCGTACGGGTTAGGCACGGATCAAACATAGCCCGCCGAAGGCCATTCAACCATTGCCAAGGGGTGCGCGGCTCGGACACCAAGGAAGGACCAATCCACGGACAAGAGACACGTCCGAGGATGGCCATTACCGCGTCCCACATAAAAGGTAGGGAATCTCACACATGCTTAGAGTACTACAGCCTGCAGTCCCCAAAAAGGGAAAGCGGGACAACTCCGCCTAAAAGCATCATTGTCAAAGAATCGGGACAAGCTCTGAGTTGACCACGCCACTCCCCACTTACAAACCGCAGCTCATGGCCCGTGACCTTGAGAACACGGCGAAAGGTCAACCATATAAATAGAGGCCTCGCCACTATTCAAACGGTAACACATACACACTCTCTCTCTAGAACCAACTTTATCTCTCTAAAACCATTACTTACTCTCACGCCGGAGGTTGACCGCGGAACCCCGTTCCGCGGTGAGACTAACGGTGTTTGTTTTCTTAGCAGCTTTAAACCAAGAATCATACTTAATACAAGATCTATTTCCCGGGAAGTTAGCATACACTAATCTTCATCAGGGGAGCGCCCAGAATTGTATTAACAAGTTGGCGCCATCCGTGGGACCAGTGACATAACTGCGTTTCCAAAAACTCCGATGAGTAACTCCGGCAGAAACCCTTCCCGCTCGAGCCGCCCACGGTCGAAACACGGGTGGGAAAGAAAAAGTGCAAGACGCAGAACAATATCACCTAATGCCGCCGGCAGCACGCGTCAATAAGGGAGTTCTCGCGAAAGGCACTACCATCGATCTTGCCTTAATGGCGTAAAAGGTCCATCAAGAAAAAGCTGACCGGTCAAAACCCGTCTGGATTTCGATGATGAGACTAGAAATGAGAGGTCTCGAGAACACGCCCTAATACTCGCCAGAATCAAAGAAAACGGCACCTAAAGGAGGCACGGGCCGCCCTAGTGCCGTGTCGGACCTTCGAATATTCCAAGTCGCGGAGTGTCTTCTCGAGACTCAGCAGTCGAGACGATGGGTGTTCTAGAGAAAGGAGCCATGTGGAAACCAAGAGACCGCGACCAGATGTATTCTCAAGGCTGGAAAAAGAACGTTCGCACGTGGCGACGAGGCTTGGTGACCAAAAACCAACTGTGTTCTCCAGGCTTCATTCAAAGGTATCTTCCCGCAGGCAATGTAAAATAGAAGCCGAGAAGCAAAGAAAACGGGACACGACTGAAAGGATTCGGTCGATAGACACCAACGAAGCGTGACGACATGCAGCGCTTTCTTCACCAAATCGGTAGGGGATACATATCACTCATGTCGCAGCAGGACTAGGGAAGGCCTCCAAAAGCGAAGAAAGCACGGAGGACACGGAAGTCCACTCAGAAGAGCAAGGAGGACGGAACCGATGAACTCTATTCCCCGTATGACGTGGTGACACAGCATCCCTTCACCGTGATATCGGAATTTTGAGTTCCCAAAAAGAATGAGAATGCCAGCTCACATCAGAACATACGACGGGACAGGAGATCCGGGAGATCATATGAAGATCTTCCAGACCGCGACCAAAGTGGAAAGATGGGCCATGCCCACATGGTGCCACATGTTTAACTCCACGTTAATAGGGCACGCCCGCGGCTAGTTTGATGAGCTGCGTCCGGAGAGCATTGACAACTTTGAAGAGTTGAGATCAAGTTTCCTCTCGTACTTCCTTCAGCAGAAGAAGTATACGAAAGACCTTGTTGAGTTACACCACATATAACAAATGGGAAGGGAGTCCACTAAGCGCCAGGAGCGCTTCAAACGGAGACCATGCATGAAAGGGCCCCAGAGTGCATATGAGTGTCAGGCTTCATGCATGGGATAACGAACCCGGAACTGATCAGAAGGCTCAATGACAGCATTCCCCAGATGCAGGATGAAATGTGGAAGGTAGTAAAAGCATTCCTCAGAGGTGAGTTGGCCGCGGCCAACCAGTCAAAGAAGAAGCACTCCCAGTGGAAGAACCATGACGGAGGACAGAAAAACATCCAGATCTTCGAAAGTAAGGGGGAGTTCAAGACCCGCTTGAGGCCGTAAAGGAAGAGGGGGGACAGGTTCACTCCCCTCACAAAAACGCCGAAGGAAATCTTGGCCATGGATACGGTCAAATTCACAGCCCCTCCGCCGATGTCCAGCCCGATCGAGTCTAGGAATAAAGACAAGTACTGTGACTTCCACAGAGAAAAGGGCACAACATTGGACGAATGCTATCGGTTGAAAAACAGATAGAAGAGGCAAGTCCGACACCGCATTCGGTCAAAGAAATCAAGAATGGAGTCCAAAAGAATGGTGGTCCCAAAGGTGGAAAAAAAGATACCGCGGCCAAGGACAAAGCTCACACCATATACATGGTCCACACTTGGCAGCGGTCGGTCAAACCTAAGCTGGGTCCGGACGCGATCCTGAACATGGAAATATCCTTTCCCCCATATCCGGAGATGATTGGGACGACCATCCGCTGGTGATCAAGGCAGATGTAGAGGGGTGCACAATCCACGGATGTACGTGGATAACGGAAGGGCTTCAAGTTCTATACGAGCATTGCTTCAACAAGCTAAGCACGGACATCCGCAAAGATCGATTCCCGCTCATCACCATTACCGGGTTTCAGGAGAGCTTTCGTCCATTAGGCGCATTCTCTTGGAAGTGACATCGAGACGAGAGAAGTCGGCTAGTGCTTGGATGAACTTCATGGTGGTACGATCTCCTTCTCCTACAATGGGATAATTGGACGTCCGGATTAGGCTGTTGAGAATAGTGCCATCCACTTCACAAGACGGATGTTGAAATTTCCTACCGTGACGGAGTCGTGACTTTGCACAAGGATAAGGTAGTCCCGGTTGAATGCGAGAATGGTCGCGAACCGAACCCTATCATACAACCACGCAGAGCAGAAGTGAAGGAAGGAGTCGCACGAATCAACCCCAGATTCCCCACCAAACGGTCACCATCGGGGGTTATGAAAAGGGAAAAGAGCCTCATGACCGCTCAAGAATAACTTGGACATCTTTGCTCGGGAACCTTCTAATGGATCTAGACACACCTTGTGTCAATGATATTTTGTATAATATTATTAAGCACGCTGAATTTACTTAGTAATACTTAAAAGATGGATTATATGATGTATTGTATGTAAACACAGATTAAACACAAAACTTAAGCTCCAATATTATTGATAAATAATACGAGTGATCTTAGCTTATCACTAGGGTTACACCTGAAGCCTTTGTAGTAATACGAGGTAATTAGATAAGTACATAAGACAATGACCTAGGACCTCCTTTATACAACAAGGAGTCCTTTACAAGATAAGTATAAAGCTAACATTATAGAATATACACAAAATATTTTTCTATACTTATCTAAACACGCTTAACTAAACATTATCTAATAGCAAAGGTAATAATGTAATGGCGGTGGGAATACGTTTCAATCGCTAGTGTTAATCCGAAAAGGTAAACCACAACTATCCGTGGTAACAAATTATTCCCAACAATCCTCCCCTAAACTTATGATTTCTCCGCAAATCAATAAGTTTCTTCAATATGCATTATCTTCAAGGATTTGGGAATTCAACCAAACACTTCACTTCTTTCTTAACTTCGAATAGCTCTTGAACATTGATCTTGAAGCCTATGTAACAATGCTCGACCTTCTCATTGTCTTCATGAACTCTTATTGTTGTACATAACATCACAATGAGAGTTCCAGCTCAGTGGATATTCTTCTCGGCAAGCATGAAAGCATCTTCTCCATTTTTGTAGAGACATGATGAACTTCACATGAATCATAGTAAAACCATTTAGTACTGTGACATGTTCATGAGAATTTCGAAATCATCATCAACATTTGGTTCATAGAGCCTTCTAAGATTAATCCATAACGCATCTCCTTTGTATCTTTGAGATCTTGAGCATTAAATCTTTCTTGAACTAACCTCCATAGTGTGTTAGGAATTGGAAATTATATTGTAAAGCATCGGTCACCCCAAGTATCATCTAGCTTAAGTTAGCTCGTAGACATTCCGCTTATTATGTTAGTTGTTAGTAAGTTACTAGCTTAGTTTTAGTCTAATGCAACACCGTGGAGGAAGGACGGTCTTTACCCATTGTATACCGATCCACAGTCGTCGGAGGTCGCTTAGGTTGTAACTTATAAATACCCTCTACCTTGCAAGGTGAGGGTTGATGTTCATTTGGAATCTAACCTTCCAAGAGTTTCTCTTTCTAGAATATCCCATTTTCTCTCTAAATCATCTAAAGTATACGCCCATATTGTGTTTGTTTATGTGCTTGTGAAATCCAATATGTTTCAAATGGTATCAAGAGCCATGGTTTGATCATCTCTTACATATCCTTGGATTTCTAGTGACTTTTAGATGGTTTTAGAGTTTGAAAAAGTTTAGTGGTTTTTGCATCATTTGGATCATTTCTAGTGTTAAAGTTTGAATCTTGGGTGTAGTTTTGTGTTTAGAATCATTGTATGTGCTTGGGTTTTGATTTGGTAAGATTGAATCATCGTGGTTGGGTTGCTTTTGGATTGAAAAGTGGTGTTTGTAAGATTTTCTGGCTAGCGACTTGAGCCACGGATTGTTTTTCTAGCTAGCGACTTGCTTTGTAAGTTGTTAGCGAGTTGTAGTTGAAGTTCTTAGCGAGTTGAGCTTAGCGACTTGTCTATTGAGACAAGCGGACAAACAAGACACTTAGTGGATTCTCCACTACTGGTAGCGACTTGTGAACGTTAGCGACTTGTACTTAAGTTTGTTAGCGACTGGTGTTAGCGACTTGGTGCTTAGCGAGTTGCTATTTAGCGACTTGACCACTTAGCGACTTGGTGCTTAGCGAGTTGCTCTTTAGCGACTTGATTACTTAGCGACTTGGTGCTTAGCGACTCTGTCGTTAAAATCAGTAGCGACTGGTGCTTAGCGACTTCATTGTTAAATTCTTAGCAACTTGGTGCTTAGCGACTTGGTCTTTGAATACCTTGGTGAAGTGAAGCAAGTTACTTATATCTAATATCCATTAACACATTCATCAACACAATGTCTTACATCGTTGATCCTTTAATCACCAAAGTACTTGCACTCTATGATACCTCACGAATAATGAAATAGGTCATACCCGTAATGCTCTACATGTGAATGACTCAAAGAACTTATAATCAAAACAATTTAATGAGTCACTCTTGATATTGACAAATGATGCAAGGCAAATGGAATGCAACATTGAGCCCTATCAACTACTTCATTAGCATCTCAAACTACTTCTATCTACAACTATGGATCGAACAAGCAGTGCTCTCCTTCGTCAGGACTTTCCCACCCTGACAAGAACTGTGCTAATTAACTTAGAACAACTGAGGTTTCAAATTACCAAAGAAAAGCTCTCAACTGATAAATCTAATGCAGCTCTCCAAGTAATCTTCAATCAATTTCAACCACTTATCCGGGGGGAATATTCCTCAGACTTTGATGATGACATGATTGGAATTTCATTCAAGAAACACACTAGAATGGAAATTCATGAGTTCAGAAACACCTTTATTCAACTTATGGGTAATGTGGAAGGATACATTAAGGAAGCTGCTCAAGAGAATGACATGCTGAATGAATTGAATGGGTGTCAAGTGATGTTATGGAAAGATTGTGATAGGTCAAGCAATGGATCGATGAACCAATGAATGATGCCAAATGCGTAAGTTCGCTTGCAATAAAGGAGGATGAAGACAATCGCATCGATCTCAAAGACTCGAGTCAAAAAGGTTTCAAAGCGATGAGGTACCTTAACCGATCAAAGTAATTCATGTGTTAATGTACCCGATCTACATGATTCTAACTCGAACATAATACTTGTGAAATCGATCTTGGTTGAGCTCGAATCTAAAACTATGAAAGCTAATGACATGATTGAAAAAGGGTATATGATGAACTTTCAAACAAATACTCAATTCTTGAAAACATTGTATTTCGTTGGAAATTGCTATACAACAAAAGGAAGAAAGCTTTTATGTCGAAAAACCTGCATTAATCAGAATTTCGCATTTCGAGAATTTTTGAAATTAATCACTTAAAACCCAAATTCAGACAAAGATTCAACCATATGCAATCCGGGTTACTACTCGGATGTGCATAAGTATGATTGTCATGAGATGAGTGATACACTTAAATCTAGGAATACCGAACTAGCTCTATGTGTGTCCAACCTATTAAGAGAAAATGAGTCATTAAGAAAGAACATAGAAGACCAATTCCAAGTTGATCAATCAAACTAACGCCTTGTTAATGCATATTGATGCCCTCAAAGCCCAAATTCGTGATAAGAGCTTCAATATTGTTGCCTTAAAAATGAGCTTAGAAAATCTATTGGAAATAGGTGAACACTAAGTTTGCAAAACCATCAACCTCGGGAGAGTCAACTGCTCGTAATCACTCTAAACTTACGAGAGTTGCTGCCCCAATGCCTTTAGAACCGAAAGATTTAAACCATCGAAATCTAGGCTTGCCTCCCAAGTTGATGCGAATGTCGCTTTGACAAAACCAAATACTTCACTACTTCGTTCCGATATGATGAATCTCAAACCCCGTGTTAATACTCAAAGATCGTGAACACTAGAGTCCGACTAGTTCTCATAGAAGCATCAATCGGCCGATCAATCCCTAAGAAACAAACTAATTACAAAAGACCAATAGTCAAACAGGAAGTGCACACACAAATCTACTAGCAAATGCTTCAAATGGATTCCCACCGCGCATTATTTAAGTTTACCGGATCCAAACGGACTTACATACCTAGATCTTGCCTTAAGTGGATGCCCACAGAAAATTCTTCAAGAATATTGAGCCCAAAGGGATCTCTAATAATGATACGCCTATTTTAAACCAGAACGCATCCAATAGTGAGATTACTCATGTCACTAACCCATCCATTTGCAATCCTACATGCTTCCGAAGACAATGTGCTCTCGCCTTTTTCAGTACAATGCTCAATTCAATCAGAACTTCATGACTTGGTTTCCATCGAAATGAATATTGCTCACTCGTGAGCTATAGCATGCCGTAATTGATGTACTGTGACTTTGACTCCTATTCGACTTGAATCAGACTCGCCTTATAAATCGTACAAATCAAGTTAAAAAATATATATATTTCATTCTTTTAAATCCATAATTTTAGTCATTTTCATCAAACTAATAAAGGATATATTCTTTGTTATCGATAACATCTACGGTCCTAGAAATGTCATTCAATAATGACACGGGATCATAGATGAAGTTCGAACAACTGATATATTCTTATTTTATCGGGTGGGTTAAATTCAATCAATTTACTTTGGTGACATTGATTAAGGGGGAGAATTTTGTCAAGTTATCCAAGCCATCTTGTTCATATCTGTGCCAGTGTTGGTTATGTTTTGTGCTCAGTTGCAGGTTGTTGTCTTGTCTTGCCTTAGTGGTGATCTCTGTGTACCCCTGTATTGACTGCTTATTTGTTTCATGGTGCTCATTATGTTAGTTTGCTTATCTTATTATGTTATCTCTTTATGCTATCTGTGTTGGCTTGTTATCTGATAAGTTCATGTAACTAATGAGTTTGTAATACATAATGTGATAAGATATCAACTTGCTTTGTAAAGTCTTAGCAACGTAGTTTGGTATTAGAGACTTGCTTTGTAAAGTCATAGCGAGTTGCTAACCACTCACAAAACTACAGGGACTGAATGTGACAAATTGGTTATCTTGCTTAAACCCTTCCCTTTAACCTAGCGACTTGCCATTTTTTTTTAAATCTTAAAAACAATTATTTTTCTTCTTTCTTCCTTTCTCTCTTGAGTTTCTCTAATCTTCGTAGCGACTTGTGTGTGGTAAGGCAATCTTGACCTGTTTCTTGTCTCCAAATATGTAGAATATATGCATTTCCTAACTCTTTTTCCTTAACAGATTCCCCGGATCTTGATAATCATCTCTTGCTTCCCTCGTATAGGTTTGTTGTTGGATTTGTTGAATGGAACAATTGAGATATATGTGTTAATGGATTAAGGGCTGTTTGGATGCACTAGGATTGTTGTAATTCTCATGATTTTATGTATCAATGTATTTTGAGTGTCCTCTATGTGATTCGAGATGGGTTGTGTTTCTGAAATCGTTTGTGTTTATGGATTAAATGAATGTGTTCCAAAAAATGGTTTGATTATGTTGAATGGATTGCGTCGTTGTAAGAATGATATGCTTGTGTTCTTGGTAGCGAATTATCTGCTATGTTAATGTTCTTGGTAGCGAGTTAGTGTATAATTTCATCGTGGCGAGTTGCTACTCCAGTACACATTCAAGTTAGCGACTTAGTGAATGATTTGTAGCGACTTAGCAGTATTACTGTTGATGGCGACTTGTCTTTACAAGTTAGCGACTTAGTAATGTTAGCGACTTAGTGAACTGATTTGTAGCAACTTAGCAAGACATCGTTGATGGCGACTTGTCTTTACAAGTTAGCGACTTAGTAATTTTAGCGACTTAGTGAACTGATGTGTAGCGACTTAGCAATGTTACTGTTGATGGCGACTTGTCTTTACAAGTTAGCGACTTAGTTCATTTTTCAAGCAAATGACTGGGTTATTAAAATATTTTAAGGAAACTTGCTAGGATAATCTCATGCTAGCGACTTGATTGTGATTTCCGTAGCAACTTGTATTGACAACATACTCCTTGTGACTTGCTATAACATTTTTGTTTGAGCAAATATGTATTTGGATTCTCTTGTAGCAACTTAGTATCACAACTTGTTTCATACAAACTGTTATATCATTTCCACATTTGTATCTTGTCTCATGACATTATTCCTTAGTAAATGTGCTTTTTAATAATTTAATTCATAAACAACTTGTCTCTTGAAAACTGTGTCAAATGGAGATTTTTACTTGACATATACTCTATCTGGGCTACTATGTTTTTGTGTTTATGACATAAGGGCGTATTGAATGTTGCTTAGCTAACCATGTATAATCTAACATGCTCTTAATCATTGTTGTTGCTTGTGTGTATCTTTAGATCTTCAATGGCAAACACAATCTCACCGAGAACATTGCATCTTCGCTTCACCCCATGTCCTTTCGCATTTACCTAAATCCTTCCAAATAATCAATGGGTAGAAATTGGAAAAAGTAATCAAGTATGTGGACTTACAAAAGTTGCAACAAAATCCAATCCTCAAAGTGTCTATTGATATTCTCAAGAACACAAACTTCTTCTGCCCTAACTAAGCAATGCATGCTCCCACCATATACATACAACAATTCGAACACCATTCAATGGGACAAAATCACACTAAATATTCCCAAACCGATGATAGGAATTTGTGATAGATTCGACATTCTTAGCAAGGCTCTAGGAATCACTCCCTCGAACCCCAACATACGATCCGAACCTCCACCTAGTGCCGACGATCTAATAGTCTTTTCTCGATTGGTTTAGGTTATCAAGTCAAGATATTAAGGGCTTCGACATCATCACAGACACATGTACCAACCCCGGAGAGCAATGACTACAGCTTCAATTTATGCTTGTCGTGAAAAACATCCGTGTTTGATAAAGTAAGGATTCCCATCTTGCAAATTTTATGGGGTATAGTCAATGGGTGAATGTTAGTGTAACGGAACGATTTGGGAAGAATTTCGTTGTCAATGAACACATTTATCTCTCGATAGAACGAACTTTCGTAATAAAGCTCGTAGAAAGAAAGTTAACAAACTTGTGATCCCTAGTATCGATTCTCAAAACTTGTCATCCAGTACTTGCAACAAACTCACAACTTCAATCCTAGGAGTGAATCAGTCTTACATAATGCAAAGGATGATGTTAATACAAATAAACCGTAAAAACGTTTATTTATATTTTACGATCTTCCAATGTTTTGTCGATAACAAACGTAAAATCATTTTAACGAAACAAATAGAGTACGTAAATAGTGTGAGTTAATAGTTTCCTAACACACTTACGTTTTCACATAAAACACTAAAACAAGCTTAAGTGATTTTATGATTTAGATATATATGTACAACAATTAATGTTTACATATTGGGTTAGCACATACTTAAACTAAGTATACTAAAATGGGTAAAACATGTAAATACTAAAATGGGTAAAACATGTTTATACTAAAATGGGTAAAACTAGCAAATGGTATTGACCCATAACCCATGGTTTTATATATACCACTTAACCAAGTTCATTGTATCTAGATAGAAAACCATGGATCAACCCATAACCCATGACCCATGACCCATAACCAAAAATACCCATGGGCAAAGAGGAGCGTTCCACGGATCCCTAGCTTTGTGCTAGCCGGATCCCTTGTGGAAGGGATCCGTGGGATCCGGGGAACAGTAGAGAATTTTCTTTATAAATAGTGAGCCATTTCTTTCCTTTTAGCTCATCACTTTATACACATACTTCCCCCAAGTATTCTAACCCTCTAACCTCAGATCCAAGTGATCTATGTAGTTTGTCTTTTGTTTTTGTGTGATCTTCTAGGTTCCTCTTAAAGGAGAGATCACCACTTGAAGACGCAAACTCAAGTCCATGAGTTGCCATGTATGTCATCATCAAGACAACGGGTTCTCTTGTTGATAGTTCTACCTTTCTCCATAGATGTTGGGTTGAAGGCATTAGTGAAGAATGCCGAAAGTGTCAAGATGAAAGCATTAGTGAAAGATGTTCATCATCCGTGTCTAAGCATTATTGAAGAATGCTAAAGGTGTCAAGACGAAGGCATTAGTGAAGGATGCCAAGCGCCAGTCAAAGGCATTAGTAAAGGATGTCAAGAATCAAATCAAGTAGCATTTGGGAAGAATGCTTAGGTCGATAATCGATGAGGTGCATCGCTATACATATAAGTATTTGTTTATTTACAAGGATGGTGATATCCTTGATGGTGTTGTAACAAGGAGTAGATCTCCTGAGATTAGGTGTTGTGTCGTGAAGGGTAGTAGTTCCTCCATAGTAATGGAACTAGGTGCTTAGCCTAGTACCTAATAAAGGGTAGGCGACGCGTGATAGGATTAGTTCTCCTTGGTGTGAAAGAACTCCGTGGTTAGCCTAGCACCGTATAAAGGGTAGGCGACGCTGTGTTAGGTGTGGTTCGCCTTGGTGTGAAAGAACCCGGTATTTAGCTTTGTACCGAAAAAGGTTAAGCGACGCCAGAAGGCTTCTCCGCCATAAGGAGTTGGTGTAGTGCTTACTTAAATCTCGAGTAGGTGACTCGGGAGTGGAGTAGGGCAAGGAAGGTGTCCTTGTAGCCGAACCACTATAAATAACTTGTGTCGTGGTGATGTGCTTCTTACTTTATCTTTCACTACACGCTTATATATCTATCTATCAACGCCCAACATAAACATCCAAATAGATTGACATAAGTCGATCTAAATATTTAAAAGGAAGTTTTAAATTGGCAAAACTATTCAACCCTCCTTCTAGTTTTTCACAATTGGTATCGAGTTCGCTACCAAGTTTCTTAAAGTATGTTGTACTTTAAAGACTTGATACGATCCGTGTATGTTTGAAAACTACAAAGAAAGATTTTTTTTGGTCATATTTTTTTTAAATCATTTTGTTAGACATTGATAGATGATTCTAACAACTTTTGTTCCTAAGAAATCTTCATGCTAGAATCTCTCCAAAATCTTCATTCAAAGAATAATGAAGTCAACATTCAAGGAAGGATCAAAAGAGTAATCACAACTTACGTACACCAAGTACAAAGGATTACTTTAAAAGCTCATGAAGTGTCTTTGGTATTATACCAAACCAAGAAGCATAGAGGTATGTTTTACTTTTCATTAGATAGGTTACATGAGTTCAATTTATTTTCATAAGTTCTCTTTGTTTATTAATCACTAAAATCGTTAGAAGTCTCTTTCGTCACTTTTTCCGTCCTTTTCATCATCGGAATAATACTCCTTTGATTCACAACTAACGCCATCACATATGAACCTTCGATATGTGATTCATCAAAAGTCACATCCAAAACAATCTTCATCTAATACCTCCGAACTATTTTTAGTAAGCTAACTTATAAGCCTACTACAAAAGTAATGCCAAACAACTTCTTTTACGTCCACAAGAGTCGGATCCTCTAGTTGTACTAGCCGGATCCCAAACATAAAGGATCCGGGGAACCGTGGAATGTAACTCGCCTATACGCTTTCAAATTCACCACTGATTGTTTTTCCCTCTATTCACACAACACTAAAACGACCAAGCTACATAATTCATCCTCATTGGCTTCCATACTTTCAAGTATTTCCTCCTAGAACACCATTGTAAGTAATTACATTAACTTGTTCTAACTTTCATCATCCTCATCCTAGGGTTTATGGTTTCTTAATATCTAATCAATTAACTCAATTAGGGTTTTTCAAATTAATCATAAAAAGGGGGATTTTAACAAAATCACTTTGTGTTCACAACATTGTTAATACAAATCAAAACCATAAACCCATTCCAACTAATTTTTCTTAATTAAAAATTTGTATTTTTAGGACCAACCATGCCCAAAGCCACTCAACAAGATCATCATGACACCGCCCATTACCTTACTCACTACTATCGTAAAAAGGGATTGACCAAAACCGACCACAAATATTCAAAAGCCTTGTAAACGACTTATCCATTTAAGGTCGTAGTCAAGGAATGTTTCCTTGAAGATACCGATATTCGTCAAATTTTCTCAACAATCAACTTTGATTGTCTCCTTAACATAGATGAAAAATTTGTCCGGTCTTCATTTTGAATTTTACAAAAGCTTTAGGATCATTAGAAACACCGACAATAGCATCTCAATCGCCTTCATCATCAACAAACAAAATTTTACTTTTCCTCTCAACACCTTTGCTCAAATTCTTCGCATTCCTTGTGAAGGAATTTGTATGTACTCAAGATTGGGAAATTAACGCCAAAACCTTGCACTTGATCCTAAGCCTCTATAACACCCTCTCGACAATCCCAAAACCATTAGAGATACTATCTTCAAAGTTAGGACCGACCAATCTCAGTACGATCGTAATAAAAGCTTATTCACCGTGATCCCTTTCAAATGGAACTTTTCAAATGCATCCCATGTTTAGAAAATGGAAGAAATCCTTAGGGAAAATGTCATTAGCCTAGTTGGAAACAAAGATCATCCAAACGCATGTCTTGTGCAAATGATCTATTCTCTTACCCACCAAAGGCCATTTAATCTTGCCTATTACATGGTAAGGAGAATGGTCAGTATTCAAAGCTTCCAACATGGTACTTCCATATGGTATGCTCCTAACACGACTTTGTATGTATGTTGGTACATTGCAACCATCTCTTATTAACGATGATCATTACCTTCCGATCACGCCATGGTACCTCTTACCAAACAACGCCTAAACGGTTCATGGTTAATGGAGAAACCCTAAGCTCTCTCGGACTCCTCGGCCGGAGAAGAAGATGAAGATGAGGAAGACATCGACCCCGTAGCCAACATCAAATTGGAAATCCTTGAATACCATGAACAACTTCCAACCATCCCAAACGAGACCGCTGGAATTTAAGCAATTGAGGGCATGATTCAAAACCTCGCTACAACCTCACTAAGTCGCCAAAAGGAAAAGAAAGGATTGACGAAAGAGACAATAGGAATATGTTTTTCTTTATCTTATGTTCGATGATTATGTTTTAGCACTTTCGGTTTATGGTAACTTGAATATTGTCTTTTGTCATGCTTCTAAGTAGTGTTTCGTGATGACATGCTTGTTTCTATTCTTTATTTTGGATTTACTAGTGTGCATAAACCGCAAGATCATTTCTATTTAGGTTCTCGATCCGCAGATGCCGGATCCCTAGGATTAGCCTAGCCGGATCCCTCCTCGAGGGAACCGTGGATCCGTGACATCGATCGCAATACAAAGATTTCTTACATCAAAATAACTTTCTAGATAACATCTCATTGTTGGAAAATTTAGTGCACTTGTGGGATTAGTTCACACCTTGTAATGGGTTAGAGGTACGGAGTGTACACCCATAAGGTCCATGAACACCCCGACTCTTATAGTGGTTTGTATTGGTAGTGCTAGTAGAAAGTACCGCTTGTGGAAAGTATCGCTTGCGCTTGTGGTTTCACCGATAAAGTTTTCCATCGAAGCAAGCAAGCAGTGTTTTCCATCGAAGCAAGTTTTCCATCAAGTTGTGTTTCCACCGAAGTAGTGTATCCACCGATAGCGCTATGAAAGTACCGATGAAAGTACCGCTTGTAACGGCTTTGACCTATTCAAGTGGCGCTTCAACCGCTTAATGACCACGCTTAATTGGTCATGTAACCACTAACGGCTATAATGGGATAATTATGAGGCTATTAATGGGCCGATTAATACTCATAATTCCATTTGATTAGCTTAGAGTAAACTCCTATAAATAGGAGATCCGATTATGCATGAAAGACACACGTAAAACGATTAACACTTATAAGCGCAAGGGTTATTGAATTGTGCCTAATTCCATAACTACATTTGGTCTTATCCCAAGTAGATATTCGTAACCCGCATTTAGGGTCGAATAGTTTACTTTGGAAAGTGATCACACGATTCCAAGTGATATCCGTAACCACCTAGTGGTATTTGTTTCACGACTTGTTGTTTGTTTCACGAATTGATTATCTAACCTCGCTCGGGAGTTACACACCAACAATCAAAGTAAACTATTTTGTGATAATCAATGGTCACCGCAATGAACATATGGCTTCAAACTTTGCCAAGCTTGATAAGTTTGAAGGGTGGACTTTAGGAGGTGGCGTAAGAAGATGCACTTCTTGTTGCCAAGCATGAGTGTGGTGTATGTGCTAACTACACCTATTCCCGATGATGGGATGATGCTACCGTGGAGCGATCGAGGAGGAGCAAATGGGAGAATGATGACTACATATGCAGAGGTCTTATTCTCAATGGTATGTCCGATTCTCTGCTTGATATTTATCGAACTTTGAATCTTCCAAAGAACTGGGATTCCTTGGATGCCAAATATATGGTCGAGGATGCATCAAGTAAGAAGTTTCTTGTAAGTAATTTCACAAATTACAAAATGACCGATTCAAGACCACCATGGAACAATACAATGAACTTCTTGAATACTTGGAAGGTTTACACAACACAATATGCACATGGATGAGGCTATTCAAGTCTCTTGTGTTATTGATAAACTTCCTCCTTCGAAAGATTTCAAGCATACCTTGAAACATAAGAAAGAGGAATTAACTCGTTGAGTTGGGCATCATCCGCACATTGAGGAATCTCTCAAGGTGCGTGATAATGACAAGCCAAAGGGTAGCAATGTCACCGGACCATCTGTTGTCAATATGGTGAGAGCATAACAACTCCACCGTGTACAATGACAACAAAGGCAAACGCAAATATCATGACAACACAAGGGCATATCCTAACAAGAAGGCAACACCTACTTGTTGGAAATGTGGCAAACCGGTCACATTAAAAGGGACCGCAAGGGTGTTAAAGTTGGTGGTAAAGCCAATGGATCGTGCACTAATGGTTCGTGGAGTGGTGGTTCTTCCAACTCACCGAAAGGTCGAATATGGTTAATAAGTCTTTTCGATTTATTATGTTACATATGTATCTCGAATCTCATTATGTGCGTGATGATGATGTTGCGTGGTGGGTCGACTCGTGCAACAGCTCATGTGCAAAGATAGAAGTCGGTTCAAGACTTATGAGTCACCGAATGATGGTTCTATTCTTCACATGGGAAATGAGTCAACAAACCTTGGTGCATGGTCGTGGTTGTGTAGACCTTAGGTTTAGTTCGAAAGATTGTAACTTTGTTTAATGTTATTCATGTTCCCGATATAAGGAAAAACTTGGTTTCAAGTAGTGTTTTGAATAATCATGGATATAAACAAGTTATTGAGTCTCGATAAATTTGTGCTTTCTAAGCATGGTGTTTTTATTGGTTTTGGTTATTTATGTAATCAAATGTTCAGCTTAATATTTCCACCGATAGTGTTAATTCAAAGATTTGTGACCACCACCGACCGACCGACTCTACCCTATGGCATGCAAGACTTGGCCATGTACACTATAAAAGAATGCAAGATATGTCTAGGGATGGTTTAATCCCAAAGATTTGACATGGACACCGAAAAGTGTAAAACTTGCATGTTGACCAAGATAACCAAGAAACCTTTTCGTGGTGTTAGTCGTGAGACTAAGGTCTTGAGCTTATACACAATGACTGTGTGATTTGCATGCCACTCCTTCTTTGGGGAATAAGAAGTACTTTGTGACATTTATTGATGATGCTTCTAGATTTTGTTATGTCTATCTCATTACATACCAAGGATGAAGCATTAGATAAATTCAAAGTGTTTAAAACTCAAGTTGAATTACAACTGGGTCTTTGATCAAAAGATTAAGGATCGATAGGGAGGTGAGTACATGGATACTCAGATTTTCATCTGTTGGTATAATCCATGAAACGATCGCCTTTATACTCCTCAAAGAAATGGTATTTCGAAAGGAAAAACAGGTGTCAAGGAGATGGTTAATTCCATGTTGTCCTATTCAGATCGAGTCAAGGGTTCTGGGTGAAGCTATGTTAACAAATTGCTATTTATTAAATAGGGTTCCCAACAAAAGGAACAAGGTTACCCTTATGAACTCGGACTAAAAGGAAACCCAACCCGAACTATCTCAAGGTTTGGGGTTGTAGGGTCATTGTAAGACTCCCGATCCAAAGCTGAAAACTTTGGGTGAAAGAGGCATTGATCGCATCTTTGTTGGATATGCCGAGCATTCCAAGGCTTTTAGGTTCTATGTTATTGAACCTAATGAATATATTTCAATTAACTCAATAATTGAATCAAGGGATGCACTTTGATGAGAATAGATTCTCATCGCCCCTAGACCAAGTCGAGGATTCCTAATGGAACTCATGACACCGGTGTATCGAGGTCCTCGATGATGAACCATCGCTGGTCCCCGATGAGGTTGTGGTTCAACAACTCGAACCCGTGCTCGTGAAGAGCAAAAGGGTCGACTCCAAAGTCATTTGGACCCGAGTTTCAACTATACTTAGTCAAGGAACAAGGGATGAGGTCTCGCACCAATACTCCTATTGCTTCATTGTTGAGGATGATCCCAAGACATTTGAAGAAGCAATGAAGTCCCGTGATATTGCTTTCGAAAGAAGCAATCAATGATGAGATGGATTCCATCATGGGCAACAACACTGGGTGTTGGTTGATCTACCACCGTGTTGCAAACCTTTGGGTTGCAAATGGATTTTCAAAAGGAAAATGAAGGTAGATGGAACTATTGAAAAGTTCAAGGCTAGACTAGTCATTCGTGGCTTTAAACAAAAGTCGTGGATAGACTATTTTGATACTTATGCCCCGTGGCTCGACGCGCACTATAAGACCGCCGATTGCTTTGGCATCTATTCACAACCGTTATTCATCGATGGATGTGAAGACAACTTTCTTGAATGGTGAATTGATGAGGAGGTTTACATGAACCAACCTCGTGGCTTCATCATGCCCGCAATGAAAACAAGGTGTGTAAACCGATTAAGTCTCTTTATGGACTTAAGCAGCACCTAAGCAATGGCATCAAAAATTTGATGAAGTGGTTTTGTCTAGTGGTTATGTTCTTAACCAAGTCGACAAATGTGTATATAGCAAATTTGATGAATCTGTAAAGGAGTCATCATTTGTCTATATGTTGATGACATGTTGATCTTTGGCACCGACCAAAATCAGTTGACCGACAAAGGAATTTTTGTCATCAAGGTTCTCCATGAAGGACATGGGGAGGCCGATGTTATCCTTGGTATAAGGATTAAACATGAAAGTAAAAGAATTTCTATCTCTCGCCTCATTATATTGAGAAGGTGTCGAGGAAATTCAATTACTTTGATTGTACTCCGTGAGTACACCTATGGATACTGTGAGAAGTCGATGCCTAATAATGGCAAGGTCAGATCTCAACTTGAGTATTCTAGGTAATTGGTCGCTTGATGTATGCCATGACTTGTACAAGACCCGATATTGGTTTTGCAAAGGGGAAAATTGAGCAGTATACTAGTAATCCTAGTGCTCATCATCGCAAGCGCTCATAGGGTATCAAGTATTCAAGAGAACTATGGATTATAGTCTCTCATATATCGTTACCCATCGTGTTGGAAGGTTACACCGATGCAAGTTGATCAAGAACATCAAGACAATTCGCCTACCAAAGGGTCGGGTATTCCTACTGGTGGAGGTGCAATTTCTTGGGCATCCAAGAAGCAAACTTGCATCACCGCTCAACAATGGAATCAATTTGTGGCTTTAGCAACCGGTAAAGAAGTCAATGGTTGAAAACTTGCTTCTTGAGATTCCATTGTGGCCTAAACCTATAGCACCTATTTCTATCCGGTGTGATAGTGCAACTACATTGGCTAAGGCTTATAGCCGATGTACAATGGTAAGTCTAGACACTTAGGTGTCGACATAGCATGATTCGCGAGCTTATCATGAATGGGGTGGTATCTATAGAGTTTGTTAGATCTCAATGTAACTTAGCCGATCACTGACGAAGGGTCCGCTAGAGACTTGGTTATAAAGTCTCGCTAAAGGGATGGGTTTAAGTCCAACTTAGTCATCGAATGCTAGGACACCCAACTCCTCCCGAGGAAACTTGGGAGCCGAGTTCAATGTGGAAAGTCGAATATTCAGCCGGACTGGAGCACATGTTTTATTTACATCCCAAGGTTGTGCTCGTAACTCGCCGAAAGGAGGATGAAGTCTTTACTTTCAATGGTTAATTTTCTTTGAAAAGTGCTTGGCAGAGCATGAATAAAGAGGAACCACCTATGTAAATGTTGAAGTTTTGCCGCTCAGTGAAGCTTTGGACTTTTAGCTTTTACAACATTTATGAATTTGGATATGGACACATGGCTTGTATAGTGTCGAGAGTCTTTAAGTGTTTGAAAACTTGTGTGTATTTTATCTTCGTGTATTCAAATGGGTCAAGGGTTCAATTTTAGAACACCCCGATTCTCGAATATTTGAACGTAATTTACTAAGATGGAAATTCAACTCGTGACATTTTCGCTTATGCACATGTTTTGCTTGATGTTTATTTTTCATGCAAAGGAAGTGAACTAAATTGGGGAGGATTGTTGGAAAATTTAGTGCACTTGTGGGATTAGTTCACACCTTGTAATGGGTTAGAGGTACGGAGTGTACACCCATAAGGTCCATGAACACCCGACTCTTATAGTGGTTTGTATTGGTAGTGCTAGAAAGTACCGCTAGAAAGTATCGCTTGTGGAAAGTATCGCTTGTGTTTCCATCGATAAGCGTAGCCCACCGAAGCAAGTGTTTTCCACCGAAGCTTGTGTTTCCATCGAAGCAGTGTATCCACCGATAGCGCTATGAAAGTATCGATGAAAGTACCGCTTGTAACGCTTGTAACGGCTTTGACCTATTCAAGTGGCAGCTTAACCGCTTAATGACCACGCTTAATTGGTCATGTAACCACTAACGGCTATAATGGGGATAATTATGAGGCTATTAATGGGCCGATTAATACTCATAATTCCATTTGACTAGCTTAGAGTAAACTCCTATAAATAGGAGATCTGATTATGCATGAAGGACACACGTAAAACGATTAACACTTATAAGCGCAAGGGTTATTGAATTGTGCCTAATTCTATAACTACATTTGGTCTTATCCCAAGTAGATATTCGTAAACCTGCATTAGGGTCGAATAGTTTACTTTGGAAAGTGATCACACGATTCCAAGTGATATCCGAACCACCTAGTGGTATTTGTTTCACGACTTGTTGTTTGTTTCTCACGAATTGATTATCTAACCCTGCTCGGGAGTTACACACCAAAACAATTAGTTTATTTTACGCTATGTCCTTGACGCCTTTTCAAAGGGATGGACTCGTCAAGGGGGAGTTAAGACGAGTACCATTCCCGCCACTTGCTCTCTTTACATTTTTACATAATTTTTCTTATAAAATTGTGTTAGTTTCTTTTAACACTTTTGTTTCGACAAAAGGGGGAGAAGAAAGTAAAAACTACAAATTCAAACTTTTACTAATTTTAGCTTTTTCTTAAAATAATTTTATGTTTTGTCATCAACAAAAGGGGAGATTGTTAATACAAATAAACCGTAAAACGCTTATTTATATTTTACGATATTCTAATGTTTTGTCGATAACAAACGTAAAATCATTTTAACGAAACAAATAGAGTACGAAATAGTTTGAGTTAATAGTTTCTAACACACTTACGCTTTCACATAAAACACTAAAACAAGCTTAAGTGATTTTATGATTTAGATATATATGTACAACAATTAATGTTTACATATTGGGTTAGCACATACTAAACTAAGTATACTAAAATGGGTAAAACATGTAATTACTAAAATGGGTAAAACATGTTTATACTAAATGGGTAAAACTAGCAAATGGTATTGACCCATAACCCATGGTTTTATATATACCACTTAACCAAGTTCATTGTATCTAGATAGAAAACCATGGATCAACCCATAACCCATGACCCATGACCCATAACCAAAAATACCCATGGGCAAAGAGGAGCTGCCCACGGATCCCTAGTTTTAGTTAGCCGGATCCTTGTGGAAGGGATCCGTGGATCCGGGGAATGAGAGAATTTTCTATAAACAAAGGACCAATTTCTTTCCTTTAGCTCATCACTTTATACACATACTTCCCTAAGTATTCTAACCTCTAACCTCGATCCGTGTGATGTATGTAGTTTGTCTTTTGTTTTGTGTGATCTTCTAGGTTCCTCTTAAAGGAGAGATCACCATTTCTTGAAGACGCAAACTCAAGTCCATGAGTTTCCATGCCATCATCATCAAGACAACGGGTTCTCTTGTTGATAGTTCTACCTTTCTCCATAGATGTTGGGTTGAAGGCATTAGTGAAGAATGCCGAAAGTGTCAAGATGAAAGCATTAGTGAAAGATGTTCATCATCCGTGTTCAAGCATTATTGAAGAATGCTAAAGGTGTCAAGACGAAGGCATTAGTGAAGGATGCCAAGCGTTGTGTCAAAGGCATTAGTAAAGGATGCCAAGAATCAAATCAAGTAGCATTTGGGAAGAATGCTCTAGGTCGTATAATCGATGAGGTGCATCGTTATACATATAAGTATTTGTTTATTTACAAGGATGGTGATATCCTGATGGTGTTGTAACAAGGAGCAGATCTCCTCGAGATTAGGTGTTGTGTCAAGGGTAGTAGTTCCTCCATAGTAATGGAACTAGGTGCTTAGCCTAGTACCTAATAAAGGGTAGGCGACGCCAGGATAGGATTAGTTCTCCTGGTGTGAAAGAACTCTGTGGTTAGCCTAGCACCGATAAAGGGTAGGCGACGCTGTGTTAGGTGTGGTTCGCCTTGGTGTGAAAGAACCCAGCATTTAGCTTTGTACCGAAAATGTTGCGACGCCAGAAGACTTCTCCGCCACAAGGAGTTGGTGTAGTGCTTATGAACTCTCGAGTAGGTGACTCGGGAGTGGAGTAGGGCAAGGAAGGTGTCCTTGTAGCCGAACCACTATAAATAACTTGTGTCGTGGTGATGTGCTTCTACTTTTATCTTTCATTACACGCTTATATATCTATCTATCAACGCCCACATAAACAACCAAATAGATTGACATAAGTCATCTAAATATTTAAAAGGAATGGCAAAACTATTCAACCCCTTCTAGTTTTCCACGATGAATTTGTTCGGGTAACCTGTTGCTAAAATGGATAAGGAGATCTATGGTCCGCACGAAATATTAAGAAGACAATGAAACTATACATGAATCTTCCATCCGAATGATGAGTATAAGTCAACTAAGTCTCCCGGACTCAAAGACTTATGTCCCACCTAAAAAGAGACTTGAAAGGTCACAAACCACGACACCACAAACCCATGTAAAAGAAAGAAGAAGGAAGAAGGATATGCAAATGGATTATCAAACGAAGATCCGAGGAGTATAGTGATCGTTATGTCCCAAATGAGCTATGCGATGAATTATCAAACGCTTAATGATTTGAATCGAAAAGGATTTATTATGATATTATAACTACAGAAAAGCCAACAAATTACAACGGCTTAAATGCAAATTAAAGGAAATTAAAAGATAAAATCTATTAAATAAACGCTATCACTATAATTAAAATGATGTTTTGTTTTTATGTTTTTATAAACCGAAATTAAAATCTACGCGACGTACAAATAAAAACGTGAAACTAAAGCAATATTAACCCTAAAAATATGAAAATGATATTTTTACAAACCTAATGATAAAAGAAACTTTTTAGAAAAAGAAAACTATTTTTATCACTAATTATCTAATTATTATTAATTAAAAACTATTTTTAACTATTTAATAATTACCTAAAATACAAGAAAATAGGAAATAAAGCTAGAAAATAAAATTATGAAATGAAAAGTCTAAAATATCAAAAGAGAATTTTCAAAACTATTTTTGTATTTTTATGATTATTTTTCTATTTTTTATGAATTTTAAACTATTAAAAACTAGTTAAATTACTAAAAATTACCAAATAAACTATGAAAAATGTGGAAAATTACTTTTTCACTTTTTATATTTATCTAAACCTAAGAAAATTGAAAATTATTTTTTGAACCTTTTCTCGAATTTTTGTATTAAAAGCTAATTAAAATGATTAAAACTAATTTAAATTAAGAAAAATAGCTAAACAACTTGGAAAATCTGAAAATTTCAGGAAAACTCTAAAATGATATTTGGAATCTAGGAAAAATGGAAAAACAAGCACTTATGTGGAGGTATTTGAATCGCTAACCAAGTGCTTATTGAAATAAGCACTAAAATAAGCAAAATGTACCAAAAGCTACCAAACAAACACGTAATCTCTAATGTGCTAAAAGTACTAAAATGCAACCAATATCAACAATCATAAACCATGTAATCACACCGATCATGATTTGATGTCTATGAGTTTTAAAAGCTAAAACAGCTTCTCAGGTAGCAACTTTGAACACTAACACAAAGCTTATAAATAAGCTCAAACCGAAAACTATGAATTGAACTTGAAAGGACCTGGGTGAGACCAAGTGTACCAAAAGCAGACTATGGAAGCTCTAATGATCCCCTGCACAAGCCGCAATATTCGAGAAAAGCTCGTTAATCGAGCCATGGAGCAGGCGCTTAAGGCCCAAAAGAAGAGCTTATTTGAAGCTTTTAAATAAATTGCAAAATTCCACAAAATGCTTATAAGTACAAAGACCGCTTGAACTTTTAGAGTACCAAATTTCACCGAAAATGGCAAAAAATGAAGCCATGAAAATTCCTTCTATCCGAGCCCAAAACAGTTTTTAAAGACTTTTGACTTTTGAAGATATTTAAGAACTTTGACCAAAATGGACTTTGGATCTAATTTTATCACCGATGATGATGTTATAAGATGGAACAAGTGTAATGCAAGCAATGTTATAGACTTCTAAACACAAAATAATGATCCGCAATCCTAAAATCCAACAAAGGATGTTGAGATTGATTTGAGGACAATTTTGACTTTATGGCTAACAAGCAAAAAACTAAGACCAATGTGAGTCAATTAGGACTAAACAAACATGAACTCAACCATTTCTAACCACCGAATAAGCCTAAGAAATGATAGATTAGCGTGAACCAAACACCCCTTTATTCTAATCGATTTTTGCACAAAACAGATTTCAACAATGAACCTACTTATTTAATGATCAAACTAACTTAATAACACTTAAATACTTCTATTAGAACAGATTTTAACTATTTGTGACCATACAAAACAGATTATGCTATTGAACTTGAACTTGACTTACAAATGTCCATAGCCACAATGGCTTGCAACCCATTGAACCAAGGACCTCTAACCTATATAATCCAACCCAACTAGCTACTATTCAACCCAAACCATGCCTCGATCAACCCTTTCCTGCTCGCATCATTTTGCTCCATTTTTTTGACTTTTCTTGACCAAACTTCAAAAGTGCATGAAACTTGAACACAGCTTACAAAAGCTATTATAAGCTTAAATAAGCTTGTCGAGCTTAAAATAAGCTAATAAAGGCTTTTGCATAAGACTTTGAAATTTGAAATATCAACAAAGGAACATAAAATATGAAATTTGAACATTAATTTGAATTATTACTTGAACAAAGTTGAAAAACACTTAAATATCTTGTTGAATACAAATAAGCTCTAAAAGACAAATAAAACTAGTTTAAGATAAGTTAAGCTAAAACGACATACTATGGTAAAAAAAAATAAAAACTAACTCTTCCTTTATGCTTCCTTTGGTCTTTATAAGCTCAAATCTCCTTCTCTCACCCCTATGAATAGTTCCCAAGAACAATATTGACCTTTGATGATAAACTGATCCTAGCCGCTTAAAGGTTTTTGGCGCCAAAACCTTTTTAACAAAGGGATGAGTGTTAGGTAGAAAGGGTGCATTAATTGCATCTTGGATTGTTGTGTTGGAGGGGAAAGGTGGTGATGGGTTGAGAGGGTAAGGTTTTCGCAGTCAGCGATGATGGAAATGGCGGATCGGGTATCTCGTGAGGAGAGGAAAGGAGGGTCAAACTTCATTTGACTGGGGATATTAAATAACAGGGGGTCCAATTTGTTGTAATGACAGGGTCACAAGGGGAAGGCAGGGTCAAAAATAGAAATGACAAGTCCAAGTGGTGTAAAAGGTTAATAATGACAAGGACCTTAATGCAATTTCTGAAAATGTAAGGACCTAGGCTGCCAATCTCTCAAAGTTGCTCCAAGGACTGAATTTGACAAGTGTCAATATTACAAGGACCAAAGTTGCCATTTTCAGATTTTCCAGGGACCATTTCTGCCAATTTTCAAAGTTGAAGGACCATTCTTGTAATTTTCTCAAACTTTTGACATTTTTCACCAAAGGACTAAATTTGACAAGTTATGATTTAAAAGTACCTTTGGTGACTTTTCTTTGAAATTTTGACTGTGGACTATTTTTGACAATTTTAGAAACTGGGGACTAAACCGCAATTTTGCAAATTTGATATGTTTTTCATCCGATTTTGATATTTTTGCATTTAAAACACATAAAACACTGATTTGTGATATTTTGATCATTTTGATGTGTTTCGAGTGTTTTCGATGATTTTGCGCTTTATTTTGATAAAAATGATGAGTATTTAGACACTCATCAATCCCCCACATCGAGATATTGCTAGTCCCTAGCAATGATTTGAGAAAACATAATGGATTTTAATCTCTTTACCAAAAGCCATTACTCGAGTAGCCAAATGTTTCAGCTCAAGTAAGAACCATGGTACACCGATAACCATGTGATTTTGAGCAAACCACCGCCTTCCAACGGATTTGATTTTGTCTTTACCGTGTCGCACTTTTCGGACTAGCCAACTCTTAGATAAATTATCAATTATCTTTGGTGAGTCGACACCAATCATGGTTTTTCCATCGCCTTTACCACAAGCCATAAACTTGCGGGCTAGCCAACTCTTCACTTTTTAGGATATGGTGAGTTGAATACCATACAATTTTGGGCAAATTGCAAGCCATATAAACGGATTTGATATATCTTTACCAAGAGCCGCTTTGCTCTCGGATTAGCTAATCCTTTTGTCTTACGTATATGGCGGATCGATAACCAAATGAGAAAGTAAAACACTTACTCCAAAAAATTTTGGCCAAAAAAACGGGAATTGGTATAATTATATGATAAAATTCGAGAATTCCCCACACTTAGAAATGAATATTGCCTCAATATTCAAAGTACCGGCGGTTATGCCAAACAAAGAACGAAAAGGGAAATACTACGCCATTATTTAGAAAGATTTTTTTTTTTTTTTTTTTTTTTTTTTTTTGTGAAATTTTATATACACAACATGGGGCAACCCCCACACTAGATGGAACACATGGGTGAAACCCATGTTAAGCTATCGTTTTTGATTACCGAGTCGCTAGCTTGACTCGACCCAATTCATTTGTTCATGGGGAAAGTAACGTGGAAAACCAATCTCGATCGGACTTTCGCTCACAATGTTGATAAACATATGAACATCGAAAGTTCCACACCGATGAGATATAACCTCGGTATTGTTAATAGTATACACTATAAGGGATGATACCGGGTCAAAGATGGTGTCCTCATTCCCGAAAGAGAAAAGGGAAAGAGCAACCACACCATCCGTGAAGAATGGAATAAAGACGCATATGAGAATGCATGTCCATTCCTCACAGAGAGAGCAAATCACCGCTTTGACATCTTTAAGCTTAAACTTGAAGCTTAGATGGTGATTGTCAAGAAGATGTCCGGGAGGAGGGCGGAAACGGTTCTTCAATCAATGTACTTTCCGTAAAAGGATGTCTCCTCCGGATCAAAGTAGTGTTATCAATTCCCGCTGAATTGACTCATCACTAAGAAATGCATCGACTTCATTCCAAAGTTGTCATCTTCCTCATCGTGAGTGAGAGAAGGAATGGAAGAGTCGGAATAAGACTAGAGGATGATGGATCATTTTGAGCAATTCATCAATGGGAAGAATGTCTCCATAGGATCACAAACATCATCATCCAACCCGATGAAACCAAGAGAGTTTGGTTTCATCCACGTAGTTAACAATCTCGGCGCGACAAACCGATTCCGAGGTGGGACAAGTGGTGTGCTCTTAGAGCTAGCAGCTTCCACCACTCCGATGAAGTCTCCGATTCTAGATCATCATCATCATCATCAAGAACACTCTGACTTCCCCGGTACAAATTTTCAAACCATTTGTTTGAACCAGGTAATTTTCAAAGCTTTGAGCTCAAAGACGCTTTTGGTGAACACTCTTAACCGTGAAATTTGAGAGTGTTGCATTGATTCTTTCGCATTTTTGATCAATTGTGGCAACACTGCTTGTATAGAGGTTTGGAGTTCTCGCTGATATTCAATGCGAGCTCTTCGTTGTCAACCCGTATGGTCAACTCTTCAAAGAACACATCAATCGTGAGCACGACTCGCTCTTAAGAAAGCTCTCCCAAGATAAGGGGAACTCTAGGATCCGTGATCAAGTCTACTACAACAAAGTCAAGATGAAAGTGAAATTTTCCCACTTTCATCACGACATCCCCGCTATCCCAAGTGGACGAGTTACTAGACGGTCCGCTAGCTCGAGTGTCATATGAGTGGATGAAAGTTCGTGAAGAGACGCTTTCTTCCATACCGAGAGTGGCATGAGGTTAATGCTAGCGCCAAGATCGCCAAGGCGGAGCATTGAACCATCCCCAGAAATCACACGGATTAGAAATCGCCAGGTCTTCAAGCTTTTGGGAAGCTTGAGAAGGACCACGAGCATTGCTCATTGAGAGGAGTTTTAGCCATCTCGATAGCTTATCTTTGTTGGTGAGTAAGCCTTTAAGCGTGATGCAAATTTAGGCATTAGAACGAGAGCATCAACGAAGCTTATATCAAAGTGAAGCTCATTGAAGATTTGGAAAATTTTTTCCATTTGCTCTTTGTTTTGTCTTTGAGCTTCTCATCATTCATTCTTGATGGGTAGGGAAGTCGACTAGACTTTGAGCCGAATGGAAGTGTTTTCGCTCAGATTTTCCCAACATCGGGTTCCGGACTTAAAGCTTGACCACCGGGTGGGACGCAAGGTACTTCGTGGGCTTGAATAATGCACCTTGTCCGTTGTCTCCTTGGTAACTTGACCGAATGCCACAGGAGGAGGGGCATAGGAGTCGAGGGTCCATTGTGCGCCTTACCACTACGAGTGGTGACGGCTTTCAACCCGCATCGGGATTAGGGATAGTATTGCTCGAGTCCTCCGTAAGATGATGAAGCTTTGTTCATATTCATGTTCATGAAACCGCCATCATATTCTTTAACTCATTTGTCTCGCCGAGACATTGTTGTATCAATTTCCTTTTAGCTCACCTCTCATGTTATTGATCCGAGTTTGCATTGAACGATGTTTGACCCACCATTTTCATGAAGTCATTTGGCATGGAGCTTGAGGAGGTTGTTGATAACTTTGATGATTAGAGCTTGATAAGGTTGGTTGAAATTGTTCCGCTTTGATTGAAATTTTGAGAGTTATTGAAATTTTGTCCTTGATTCGAACAAAGCGATTTTGATTGCCATGGTTTTGCACGAGGAAAACCAGTGGTGTCATACCGCTAGGTGCATGGTAGTGAGGATCACCGTGGTCGGTATTGATTGTGGTTTACCAAGCTACGGAGCTTGGTAAAAGGAAGCATCGGTTGCTTGACAATCATAATACGCGTGGACCACTACAAATTTCACACACCTTGTTTATGGCTTTGATTGGTTCCGCTTATGAATTTCGCTTTGATTTCCTTTACCTCTTTATCATACAATGGATGATGTCCGTTAGAGCGGTTAATCTGAGCGCTAACCCGGAAGAGTTACCGGATGAAGAAGCAGGAGTGTTCGAACATTGACTTTGTTATAGAAATAGGAACTTTGATTTACTCGCAAATTTCAAGCACATCTTTAGGTCTACGATTCAAGATATTTCCACCGCGGATGCGCTCAAAGAATCTTGATCATTACCGCTCAACCCATTATAAAAGATATTAACTTGTCAAGTCCGTGAATTCATGATGGGGCATTTCCCGAGGAGATCTTTGAATCTCTCCCATGCCTCCAAAATTTTCATTGAAATTTTGACGAAATCCGTAAATTTCATTTTTCAGATTAGTCGCCTTTGATGGAGGAAAGAAATAGTTGACAAACTTTTGAACAAGATCCTCCCAAGTTTCGATGGATCGAGGGGTTCTTTTTCCACCAAACCGGCCGCCCTCAAGTGAGAATGGAAATAGCATCAACTTGATCACTTTTGTGGCACATCCTTGAAATTGATAGTTGAAGTCAACTTGTTAAACCAACGGATGTGTGCATACGGGTCTTCTCGATCGCACCATGGAATTGATTTGTAGACACAAGTCGATCAAATGTGTCTTCAATTCAAGTGATCGAATTGATAATCGTAAAACGATGGCATCTCCATAACCCTCGGGGGTGCCTGGAGCATTTCCGCCATAGCACGCTCGTCGCCATGGTGTTGTTAGAAATAGTACGAATCTCGGTTCGACTATTCGGGCAAAGACGCCCACGAACGCCTTCTAGAATTTCGCTAGATCACGCAAAGGACTCAATGATCTAGAAGAACGAAAAGATGACTAGAGTTAACTCTAAGGACTCTCGAGTTAAGAGAGAAATGGAATTATGAAGATATTTCCGATGAGAATGAGAATTATGAAGACGCTTTATAAAAATGAAGTAGGAGAATCTTAGGGTTTTCCGTTCAAACGTCGATATCACAACAAAATCAATTAACACAAGATCGAGGCAAAACAACAAAGGAACTTAACCAATAATCACAATATGAATGGCTTTTTGAAAAAGGTACACCAATCACAAGGACACAAAGGCAAGTTTTAAATCTTTAGTTCGAACTTATTATGGTCGCACCCCAGCTAGGTAGTGCATCGCCTTGGTTTATGTGGTAATCTTTTAAGTTGTTATTATTAAAGAAAACGATTAATCTTTTGTATTTTTATTATTTGATACATATATATAAACAAAAGAAAATATTTTTGTGTTTTATACGCTTTTGGATGTTTTTGGTTTTTGGATTTTTATAAGAAAATATGGATATATATATAGATAGATATGGATGATATGAACAAATGAGTGAGTATTCAAACAACTAACTGCTAGACGAAGACAATTAGCACAGCCCCAAGCAATGCGCCTGTGGTTTGATGCGCTACAAAACAACAAGCTAATCACACAAGCCCGCCACTTGTGAATGGCGGACCAGAACCACTTTAAACCGCTAAGCACGAATGCAATGAAGATCCGAGGAGTATAGTGTTTCCCGGTCGTTATGTCCCAGCGAGCTATGCGTTGAATTATCAAACGTTTAGTGATCGCGAGATTTGAACGGGAAAAGGATTTGTGAATGATATTATAACTACAGGAAAAGCCAACAAATTACAACGGCTTAAATGCAAATTAAAGGAAATTAAAAAGATAAAATCTATTAAATAAACGCTATCACTATAATTAAAATGATGTTTTTGTTTTTATGTTTTTTTTATAAAACTGAAATTAAAATCTACGCGACGTACAAATAAAAACGTGAAACTAAAGCAATATTAACCCTAAAAATATGAAAATGATATTTTACAAACCTAATGATAAAAGAAACTTTTAGAAAAATAAAACTATTTTTATCACTAATTATCTAATTATTATTAATTAAAAACTATTTTAACTATTTAATAATTACCTAAAATACAAGAAAATAGGAAATAAAGCTAGAAAAATAAAATTATGAATTGGAAAAGTCTAAAATATAAAAGAGAATTTTCAAAACTATTTTTGTATTTTTCTCGATTATTTTTCTATTTTTATGAATTTTAAACTATTAAAAACTAGTTAAATTACTAAAATTACCAAATAAACTATGAAAATCTGGAAAATTACTTTTTCACTTTTTATATTTATCTAAACCTAAGAAAATTGAAAATTATTTTTTGAACCTTTCTCAATTTTTTTGTATTAAAAGCTAATTAAAAATGATTAAAACTAATTTAAATTAAGAAAAATAGCAAACAACTTGGAAAAATCTGAAATTTCAGGAAAACTCTAAAATGATATTTGGAATCTAGGAAAATGGAAAACAAGCACTTATGTGGAGGTATTTGAATCATAACCAAGTGCTTATTGAAATAAGACTAAAATAAGCAAAATGTGTACCAAAAGCTACCAAACAAACACGTAATCTCTAATGTGCTAAAAGTACTAAATGCAACCAATATCAACAATCATAAACCACGTAATCACACCGATCATGTGTTTGATGTCTATGAGTTTTAAAAGCTAAAAATGCTCGGTAGCAACTTTGAACACTAACACAGCTTATAAATAAGCTCAAACCGAAAACTATGAATTGGAACTTGGAAAGGATCCGGGTGAGACCAAGTGTACCAAAAGCGTACTATGGGAAGCTCTAATGATCCATGTGCACAAGCCGCAATAAATCGAGAAAAGCTCGCAAGTTAATCGAGCCCATGGCGCAGGCGCTAAGGCCCGAAAGAAGAGCTTATTTGAAGCTTTTAAATAAATTGCAAAATTCCACAAAAATGCTTATAAGTACAAAGACCAGTTGAACTTTTTAGAGTACCAAATTTCACTGAAAATGGCAAAAAAATGAAGCCATGAAAATTCCTTCTATCTGAGCCCAAAACAGGTTTTAGCACTTTTTGACTTTTGAAGATATTTAAGAACTTTGACCAAAATGGATTTTGGATCTAATTTTATCACTGATGATGATGTTATAAGATGGAACAAGTGTAATGCAAGCAATGTTATAGACTTCTAAACACAAAATAAGGATTTGCCAATCCTAAAATCCAACAGTGGACAGTTGAGATTGATTTGAGGACAATTTTGACTTTTATGGCTAACAAGCAAAAAAACTAAGACTGATGTGAGTCAATTAGGACTAAACAAGCATAACTCAACCATTTCTAACCACTGAATAAGCCTAAGAAACAGATAGATTAGCAGATCCAAACACCCCTATATTCTACTGATTTTTGCACAAAACAGATTTCAACAATGAACCTACTTATTTAATGATCAAACTGACTTAATAACACTTAAATACTTCTATTAGAACAGATTTTAACTACTTGTGACCATTAAAACAGATTATGCTATTGAACTTGAACTTGACTTACAAATGTCCATAGCCACAATGGCTTGCAACCCAGTGAACCAAGGACCTCTAACCTATATAATCCAATCCAACTAGCTACTATTCAACCCAAATCCAAGCCTGCATCAACCCTTTCCTTTTTCGCATCATTTTTACCCATTTTTTGACTTTTCTTGACCAAACTCCAAAAATGCATGGAACTTGAACATGTGCTCACAAAAGCTACAGGAGCTTAAATGAGCTTGTGTGAGCTTAAAATAAGCTAATAAAGGCTTTTGCATAAGACTTTGAAACTCAAATATCAACAAAGGAACTCGAAATATGAAATTTGAACATTAATCAAATTATTACTTGAACAAAGTTGAAAACACTTAAATATCTTTGTTGAATACAAATAAGCTTGCCAGTACAAATGAAAACTAGTTTAAGATAAGTTAAGCTAAAAACGACATCTATGGTAAAAAAAAATAAAAACTAACTCTTCCTTTATGCTTCCTCTTGGTCTTTATAAGCTCAAATCTCCTTCTCTCACCTCTATGAATAGTTCCCAGCAACAATATTGACCTTTGGATTGCTAAACTTGATCCTAGCCGTTTAAAGGTTTTTGGCGCCAAAACCTTTTTTTAACAGGTGGGGATGATAGAAGTAGGTAGAGGGTGCATTAATTGCATCTTTGGATTGTTGTGTTTGGAGGGGGTTTAGGTGGTGATGATGGTTGAGTGTGTATGGCTCAGTGTTGCAGATGATGGAAATGGTGGATGGGTATCTCGTGAGGGAGGAGGAAGGAGTGGTCAAACTTCATTCGACCGGGATATTAAATAATGGGGGTCCAATTTGTTGTAATGACAGGTCACAAGGGAAGGCAGTCAAAAATAGAAATGACAAGTCCAAGTGGTGTAAAAGGTTAATAATGACAAGGACCTTAATGCAATTTCTGAAAATGTAAGGACCTAGGCTGCCAATCTCTCAAAGTTGCTCCAAGGACTGAATTTGACAAGTGTCAATATTACAAGGACCAAAGTTGCCATTTTCAGATTTTCCAGAGACCATTTCTGCCAATTTTCAAAGTTGGAGGACCAAACTTGTAATTTTATCAAACTTTTGACATTTTTCACCAAAGGACTAAATTTGACAAGTTATGATTTAAAAAGGACCTTTGGTGACTTTTCTTTTGAAACTTTGACTCAGGGACTATTTTTGATAGTTTTAGAAACTCGGGGGACTGAAACTGCAATTTTTGCAAATTTGATATGTTTTTCATCCGATTTTGATATTTTGCATTTAAAACACATAAAACACCGATTTGTGATATTTTGATCATTTTGATGTGTTTCGAGTGTTTTCGATGATTTTGCGCTTTATTTTGACAAAATGATGAGTATTTAGACTCAGCCGAAAGGGAAATGTTGAGGAAACAGAGGTTTCAAGGGTAAGACTAGTTTGATTGATGAAGATGATGTCAACTAGGGATCAAGAAAGCCTGAGTCGAATGAGAGCACCGTTAGGATTAGTGCACCCGAGCAAGTGTCTCGCCAAACAACACCAATCACACAAGACAAAGTGGAAAGAGATTGTTGGTGTAGAACAAGTCGACATGCTTCGACCTTCTCATCTTCACCATCAAGAACTACCAATCGCTTGAGCTAAAGAAAAGAATTGTTCAATCATCTTCACCAAGAACATTCTAGATCGAAAAGGAGGTATCCAAGCACAAGAAGAAACTCCCGATCGAGTGATACCCAACTGAGCAAAATGTTGAGGAAGAGTTGCAACATATCTCACAGAGAACCTTGAGTCAAGATCCATGAGTCCGTGCACTTGGAAGAACCAAACTGCCTAATGACTTCTACCTCTTTCAAGAATCTTGATACGTATATCTCCTTTGGTGATCGCCCATAAACGACAAACCCACGTACAATCGGGACTCAAGCAAGATAAGGAGAAAGATGAAGTAGAATCCATGTTCACCGTCAACATACAAAGAAGACACTTCTACAATCCCGCCTATGTCCGCTCCTACCTTAAAACCGCACTTCCACCACCCAAACTCGCTCAATCAACCGCATTTCCACCACTTAATCCTACTAATGTTCAAACAATGAACCAAGTGATTACAGCCTTCGATATCACTACCTCCCGCCGCCACCTCCTCGCTTCATCTTCTCCAACAAAACAATCGAACAATTACTTGAAGAGGCCATGACACGACAGTAACCATTGAGAAGCATTTTCCTATCGCCAATAATCTTGATAGTCGTCAAAAGTCGAGAATTTTAAAATCAATGAGGTCATTACAAAGGCGAGAGAAGATGATATCAAAGATGCAATTGAATGGGCAATGAAGGCTCTGCTATTTCAAGGATTTAAAGACTTTCAATCTCGATATGAGATCGCCTCGAAAGAATGTACGATGCGTGAGAGCATTTGAACGATACACATAAGAAACTATATAAGCACTCAAGGAATCAATGAGACTTGACAATTATCAAGAATTTGTGGAAGATGTACGAAAGGGATAATAAGAAGAAAAGTAAGACTGCTCCAGAAAACTATCGATAAGTCCGAGGTCCTAAGCCACCACCTCCAACCTGAGGAGCCGGAGCTTTCGTATTGGTGGATCTTCGCACAACTACCACACCTTCACCACAACCACCATCATCACCACCAAAACCTTCCAATCAATCTACTCCTTCCGGAGAAAGGGAACCTGTAAGAAATCTGCAGCTTGGACAACGGTTGATTCGAGGTTCACACCCACAATCTCTTCAATTCTCAAGATCAAATGGTTCATGAAGAGTCGTATGTCATGGCGTAGTCGGAATCCGGCGAAGATGATGCATCCACCAAGCATATTCCCAAGCCATCCGAAGATGAATGGTTTGATACATATGTATCGTGAGAACGCCCTAACACATCTAGAGTGGCACCTTTCAAAGGACACAATTCAAGTTGGCTACCAAGAGAGACCTTATACACCGTAACCCTCATGGTCTATCCCAAAGACCGACACGATGATCCCGACAACAACCGGGCTTCCACAATTTCTACTAACTATGAAACTCCGTGATGAAGACTCTACTGCGCCAATCGGAGATATGGGCGCTTCATTAAGTGGTTTTATGAATGAGGGAATCGCACAATCACTCCAAAGGATCTTGAAGGACAAGCTTTTTGTTAATACAATAAGCCAGAAAAACGCTTATTTATATTTTACGATCCTCTAATGTTTTGTCGATAATAAAAGTAAAATCATATTAACAAACAAATAAAATACGAAATGGTTTGAACTAATAGTTTTCTAACATATTCACATAAAACACTAAAACAAGTATAAGTGATTTTATGATCTAGATATATATATATGTACAACAACTAGTGTTTACATATTGGCTTAACAAGTATAAGTGTTTCTATGATTTAGATATATATGTACAACAACTAGTGTTTACATATTGAGCTAACACATACTTAAGCTAAGTATACTAAAATGGGTAAAAACAAGTATATGCTAAAATGGGTAAAAACAAGTATATACTAAATAGATAGAAACTAGCAAATGGTTTTGACCCATAACCCATGGTTTTATATATACCACTTAACCAAGTTCAATGTATCCTAAAAGTACATTGTATCTAGAAAGAAAACCATGGATCAACCCATAACCCATGACCCATAACCAAAAATACCCATGGGCAAAGAGGAGCGGACCACTGATCCCTAGCTTTAGGCTAGCCGGATCCCTTATGGTAGGGATCCGTGATCCGGGAAATGAGAGGTTTTTCCTCTATAAATAGTGAGCCATTCCTTCATTATATCTCACCCTCTCTAACATACTTTCTCCCCGAGTTAAATCTCACTAACCTTAGATCCAAGAGATCTATGTTTGTAGTCTTGTTTTGTGTGATCTTTAGGTTCCTCTTAAAGGCAAGATCACCACCTTTGAAGTCGAGCAAGCTCAAGTCCATGAGTTGCCATGCTTCCTCATCATCAAGGCTATTGAAGTCCTCTTGTTGATGATCTCTTTCTTTCCTCAAAGAAGTGTAGTGTTGAAGACATTAGTGAAAGATGTCTCAAGTGTCAAGACGAAGATATTAGTGAAGGGTATCTATCGCCTATAGGATAAGCACTTGTGATAGGTGCTTAGAAGTCAAGACAAGAAGCATTAGTGAAAGGTGCTTAGAAGTGAAGACACAAGACATTAGTGAAAGGTGTCTTGTAGATCTAATCAAAGGCATTAGTGAAAGGTGCCTTAGATGTACATTCGATATGGTGTGTTTCATGTACTAGATAGACTAGCATTAGATCCAAGGATATTGATGTCCTTGATGATGTTGTAAAGGAGTAGATCTCCTTTGGGATTAGTCGTTGGTGTAGTGTAGTAGTTCCTCCATTGCAATGGAACTAGGTGCTTAGCCTAGTACCCAATAAAGGGTAGGCGACGCTGAAGGTGTAGTTCACCTAAGGTGTGAAAGAACTCGGTGGTTAGCCTAGCACCGTGATAAAGGGTAGGCGACGTTGTGTTAGGTGTGGTTCGCCTTGGTGTGAAAGAACTCGGTATTTAGCTTTGTACCGGAAAAGGTTGCGACGTTGTAAAGGCTTCTCCGCCATAAGGAGATTGGTGTAGTGATTACAAACTCGAGTAGGTGACTCGAGGAGTGAGTAGGCAAGGAAGGTGTCCTTGTAGCCGAACCACTATAAATACTGCTATGGTTTTGTGTTTCTTACTCTTATCTTTCATTACCTATCTTTATATGCTTGTTTATCAACATCCAACACACACAACCAAATAGATTGACATAAGTCGATCTAAATAGTTTAAAAGGAAGTTTTAATTGGTAAAACTATTCAACCCCCTTCTAGTTTTCCACACTTTGAAATTGTCAAGGTCTTTTACCGGATGCCAATCAACTACAATACCGTATGGAAGAATGCCATAGGATGTTGAATGATCAAGTCAAGGAGCGATTAGTCGCCAATGTGAACAAGCCTCTTCCTCTCGGTGGTGAACCCGGACAAATGACCATTCACCGAGTTCTTCTTCAACCATGACCTAGACTATCTTTGTGCTCATACTATCGAAAGAAGACCAAATTTTATCGATCTCAAAGATGAAAGTCGCTACTTACTCCGATCGTGGATTTGAATGATGGTTCCTTATCAATTTTGGGTGACGAAGAACAAAAGTACGACATTGCCGCTTCATATGGTATTTCACCGGTGGTACAAAAAGAAGAATTTCTACATCGAGAGACATGGAGTCGAGAAAAGACGAAATGTGTTAGATCCAAGCTACGAATTCTAAGTGTTATCGCAGAGATCTTCCCAATCCATGGCTATGAGTATCAAGAAGATCGCTCTTAGAAGAGCAGCACCAAAAGATCATGTGATTGAAGAGAACGACTTCAAGCACTTGATGCCCAATGATTTTGAAGACCTCACCTTCCGAATCTCCAAGGACACCTTGATCACCCACCGCTCGTGAAAAGAAAGCTCTCCGCCTCACAATCTCGGATCGAGGCTTAGTCATCCAAAACGGGTTGAGGACTTTCACTGGGATGGAAAGCTACCGACTGGGTCAATTTAACAAGGCCGCAATGGGATGCCTCAGACATGAATTTCGCACGACTATAGAGTGCTTGACACCCCAGAGTCGCCCTCTTCCACAACAGATACGAGACTCGATGTCGATGAGATTGTGCGAGCTCTACAAATTCGATGACGGTACTCTCAAGATGGTCAAGAAGAACCGAACTCCGTGAGTGAAAGAAATAAGAGTTGATCCGCCGTGAACAAAACAAAATTTTGGACCGATGAGGACTTAAAGAGGTGTGAAGATTTCATTGCTGCAATCAAGCGAAGACTTAAGACTCGAATGATCTTCCGCAGCCTTGAAAGTTTTGTTGGTGGTAGACTTCGTGAAGGTCATTACAAACTGCTTCAAAGGACTGAATGAAGATATCTTCCAGAAGTAGTTTTTGTTTTGTATTATTTATGTGTAACATGTGGTGTACAAACTATGAACAACTATAATGCATGTAATAGTGTTAGGTTATGTACTGTGGTTTCCCTTTGTGTCTAAAAAGGGAACTTCAGTATTGTCCACTTTAGATCATATAAAACTTGACACATTTTTCTCCAACAAATGTTTTGTCTTATACATATTTAAATCACTTGAGATCCAAAATCTCAAAGGATTTGAAATTTTTGATCGGGGAGAAAATGTGATATAAATATGAAAGATGATAAAGATGACCATTTTGTATCAAAGTGCCTATCGCTTTCTAATATGTGCTAAACTATTTTCGAATCTCAAGCATATATTAAGTGGGGAGCATTTCAAACAGATTCAAACCTTCGTGGTACAAAGTTTTCCATGCTTTTATAAAGGTACCTTGAGTGTGTGTTAAATGGCTTCTAAATGTTTGGTAATCGTGGTAGAACTTCAAAGAACTCTTTCCTAATATGTGCAAAACTTTTTCAAATATCTATGCACATATTAAGGGGGAGCAAACTTTTGAAAACCTCATCCTTCCTCAAAATGTTTTATCTAATCAAAGGGATTGGGAAGTGATGATGATCATTTTAGAAAATGTTAATCAAAAAATTGGACCTTTCACTCTTAATTTAACGATTTCAAAGATCTCTTGCCTCCATGTGCTAAACAATTTCTGAATTATATGCATATGTTGAGGGGGAGCATTTCTAAAATATCAAAACAATTCAGGTACAAAATGCTTTGATAATATATCACAAGTATCTGGATTGAGTTAAAAATGGTTTTCAATTGGTTCCAATGGCAGATGATCAATACCAAATAGACCGACCAACTTTACTTTATGTATGGTGATATAAGGACGATAAGGTTAGGTATTTGTTCCCATGATCCGCCAGAACGGAGGGATCTACCAGGACAATCCACTAGTTAGTGTAAGTCCTTAGGTATATTGAAAAAGGAGAAAAGTGAGATATGGGAAGAGTGCGGATCGAGACCGAGCTAGTATCGAATAAACCGAACAAGGTTCTAGTTATGAAGTCTCGGTAGCAATCGAAAGGGTTGAAGAATGAAAAAGAATTGAATGAGAAAAGGGTGAAAACAAATAGCTTCAAATTATTCACCCTTAGGCGTATACCGGGTTCAATTCATATGTTACCGGTGGTTACCAAGGTAACATCGGTATTGAAGACAAGACGCCATGGACCCAAAGGACGATCGCACTTCAACTTCCCAAACTACTCAAGTTCCACTTAAAAGGACTTGTTTCATTCTCACGGGAACCGACATTATCTATCGATCGCCTCTTAGAGATTGTTGATATCAAGAAGGAGACCTCTCCCTAGTCTCCTAAATAGGATCCAAATATGCACAAATTGAGTCTAGAGCCACGAGATCATCAATAAATCTCATTAGGACACTTTCAATGAAGACTCTGCTTCACACAATGTGGAAAGAGAGATTATATCTTGAGTCCCACGATTATCCTTGTGGTATTGCTGTAACATCCGAGGATATGTAAACATATTTACAATGAAGATGGAAAGCCTCGAGCCAACATCAAACAAGCTCCCGGTAGGTGGTATGTGAGATCTATTCAAGAGATCAACCATGTGACAACCGAATGTAAACAATGGGGAGATTCAATCTTTTGAATCAATCCTCGTTCGTGATATGGATTGACGGATACCTTTGAAAAACCGGTCGTTGTGCTTAAAAACTCTTTCTTTAGCACATCGATCGTGTACTTATATTTCAAATCAAAAGGTGTTTATGATTGATAATTGATTTTCATTAAAACCTTCGTTGTATTGCAAAACAATTTCTATTGAGCAAGACACGATTGTTTTTCAAATCTCTTTTCATCAATCGGTGAATCTCAATTACCGGTTCACTCACTCCGTGTTGTCTTCTTTGAGACGCTCGTTTAAGAACGGCTAGAACAAATTGCGAAACCCCGTCAAGGAAATTCTTGAATTATACCGATCACAGCAAGATTTGTAATCGATCAACGGGAACTATGGGCCGTGTACCTCAATTCAACAAAAGTGATCAAAGACACTTTGTGTGCTTTATTGCTAACTGCTTTATGCAGAACACTCTACGCTTGCGGTGATCGTAATGGAGCGGTCAATCCATAGCCGCATGCTCACACAACACATTCATTTCCAAAGAAATCATGATTAGTGCATCAATGAATCGATATTTTCACTTCATGCGCCGCTACAATGTCGCAAATATCATGAATCAACGAAAGCTTCTGCAACTCAGTTAAGAAGAAATCATGATCGAGAATGTGAGCATGTCGGTCCAAATGTCACAACATCATATGTCGGCAACGCTACAATTGGTAATCTTGAGAATTTGTTTGTGGTCGATGATCTCTAGTAATGCTCAAAGGTCATCAAGGTGGACCACCAATATCCTCCACAAATCATACATTGTAGTTGTGCATTGATAAAATCACCATGTAGCACATAGTCCGAATACTTTGATGAAGAGAAGTCACGAGCTCAAGACCAAGATTTATTAGAATGCTAGGATTCACAATGTAATTCATGGGTGACCTCCTTAGGTGGAAATTGTTAGAATTGGAAATTCTATTGTAAAGCATCGGTCACCCCAAGTATCATCTAGCTTAAGTTTGTCAGAAATTCCGCTTATTATGTTAGTTGTTAGTAAGTTACTAGCTTAGTTTTAGTCTAGTGCAACACCGTGGAGGAAGACGGGTCTTTACCCATTGTATACATGATCCACAGGCCGTCAGGAGGTCGTTTAGGTTGTAACCTATAAATACCCTCTACCTTGCAAGGTAGAGGGTTGGATGTTCATTTGGAATCTAACCTTCCAAGAGTTTGTCTTTCTAGAATATCCTACTTTCTCTCTCTAAATCATCTAAAGTATACGCCCATATTGTGTTTGTTTATGTGCTTGTGAAATTCAATATGTTTCATAGTGTATCAAGGTCATCTCTGTCAAAAGCTTTTATAAGATCTTCAAATTGAATGAATGATGAAGTTTCACCACCTAGCCTTGTGATCTTCCATGTTGGAGCAAAATTGCTAGCAATGTAAACCTCCCAATCAATGATAGGATGTCGAACTTGCAAAGGTTCGGATAAAATCTTCTTCTTCAATCACAATCATTCCAATCATTGTTCTTCGTTGAATTTCTCAAGAGAAATTTCCTTCTCGAGACATTGCTTGTTCTTCAAAGAATCTTAGTCTTCTTAACAGCTTGAGAATCACTTTCTTTGGCCTTTCTTAAATCCAGAAACCTTTTAATTCTTCTTGAGCCCATTGGAATAAAAATTTTATCTTGTTTTTGAACTCAGAGTAAGCCTTTTCAACTTGATCATCGTGCATTCCTTTGAATTGATGCTTTTTCCAACCACCAACATGACAACAATAAGTCTTCATATATGAAAGAATTTGTGCCTTGGTAGGTTGTCTTGATTTCTTTTGACCCTTTTGACCGAATTGATCACATCATCAAGTGCTTGATTGTTCTTCATTTGAATGAAATCCTTCAACCGAAAGTTCTTTGTTCTTCGCTTATGGATGCATCGCCTACTGTGTCAATTGCATTTTCTTGATCATTTGATTATTAGCAATCAAGAATTCAATATCATCTTCAAGAGGAACATAACTAAACTCGAGTCTTCTTTAAGAATTGTAGGTTGAACAAAGGAAAGTGGATCTTCAATAAAATCTTCCATTCTATTCAATCTTTAGTCTCCAAAAGCTTGCAACTTCCATTTCATCAAGCTTGTTCTTTTCAAAGAACTTGTTCTTCAAGAATCATTTTAGCAATTTCACTATCAAGAGCAATCAGTGCTTGTCTTTTCTTTGAAATCCTTCTTCCGCTTTGCTCTACATTTTCATAACCGCTTTACCTTTGTCTTTCTTCAATTTATCAAGTTCTTCACTTGCAAAGGGCAATAGTTGGCTCTACAAAGGAAATAGAATCGGGTAAAATCGGTTGCAAGACATAAATGTCTTGATCATCAAGTTGCTCTCCATGAGTATCGCCTTCCTTGCTCCTTTACTTGTATCTCCTTCATCTTCAAAACAATTTTCCTCCCTTAGTGTCGAACTGCTTTTCTCCCTATTTGGGAGAAATTCCCAAATCATAATCACCGAATCACCATCGAGAGGGTGAGGATGAAGATGAAATCACCAACTTTGCGCTTCTTATGCCTTTTCAACCCCCGCAACTCCTCCTTTAAGGTCCGAATCTCTTCCTTTAAATGTTTAACATCCTTGGCATGCAGCTTCTTGACATTTGCCAAATCCTTCTATAGAGATTCAACTCGCTGGCTAACTTTGTACACAAACCCATCAATTCCAATTGGTTCCCATCGCCTCATCACTTCCAACCGTGTTACCTGCTGGGAGAGGTGAATCAGGGCAAAGGTTCGATTCCTCCTAGTTGGACCAGGTGGAAGTCTAGAACCACCAACGCTTGTTCCTAGACCAAAAGGTTCGTAAACTTGCGTGTTGTCATGAGAGGAGTTGATCGCTTAAACCTTCTCTCATAGGTGTTTGAAATCGTGAGTATAATCAATGTTTGGAACATTAATTATGGGTGTGTTTTGTTCGGCTTGTAATCTTAGCAAGCATTTGGGAAAGAGAGGTGTAAAATCATATTGCCATCTTTGTTCAAATTTTTAAAAACTTTAGCCTTTAGGCAACTCGATTTGATAAACATTAGTATGGGGTTGCAATTGAAACTCATTTAGCAATCGCTGCACAAACCTTGGATACATTAAAATTTTGTTTTACTTTGTACATTGCCTTTCATACTTGTAAAATATAATTTGACCAGCTTAAAATCTTATCGGTGACTAGACAAACCAAAGGGTAAGCCATGGTTGAACTAAATTGCTCATAAGATGTTTTCTTTGGAATTAGACAATGCAATGTAGTATGAATCAAAATCTCAATTGGGGTAAAACCACTCTTTTGAAAGTAGACTTTTGTCAAGGTGTCATACCCCATAGATGATAAAGTATCATGAATTTCGGGCATAGGTAATGTGATGAGACCATTGAGATCACCCAATTGGAGTATTCTCCTCAAGGATGCCTCAAGAACATCAATAGTTACCCCATCCACAGTGGCTCTTGAGCATCCATCGTTTCATGTGTATCTTCAATCTCGTGTTATGGACTTAGCGTAAGTCCAAAACTGCTTGATTTGAGAGATATAAATTGTGGGTTTTAAAAGCAAAGCATACCTTATATGTGTGATATGAAGCAAGTCCACAATCTGATGATAAACAGGGCCACTCTTCTCGTTAGACTTTTGTAGGTAGGCCACTAGGTTGTGCTCATCTGCAAAGTTTAAAGGTGCCATAGAAACTTTTGATGAAAACGATATTGTGTCAAGAAGAATCGAAAGAATAACTAGCCAATTAAGAGAGAAAGATATATAGGTTGGGGTTTAGAATTATTTCAAGTAAAATTATCTTTAGAAATTATTTATCACAATATGGAAAGAAGATAGTTTACTTAAAATTTTAACCCTATATATATGACAATCGATGGTTACTTTCAACGGCTAGTAAAATTAGTTATCGACACAATCATTGTAACGGCTAGAACAACAAAGGTAAAATAACACCGCTGCTGGAAACTGTGAACTAGCAAAGGGTAATTTTTCACAAAAATTTCAAAGAGCAAAGGTAAATAAAATCATGTGATAACAAGATCGCTCTTATCATAGTTTTTAGCAAACTACCAAATATCAACGGATTTGATATGTCTTTATCATGAGCCGTTTGCTATGGACTTGCCAACTCTTAATCATAAAGAATATGGTGAGTTGATAACCATATAGTTTTTGGTAAACTATCAACCATTAACGGATTTGTCAAGTCTTTACCAAGAGTCGCTTGCTCGGACTAGTTGATTCTTATGTGGGTAAGACATGGTGAATCAATAACCATTTGTTGTGTATCTCGATATACACCTTTAAATTTAACTTCCATCAAAACTTCATAAACACATAAACAGAATACAAGCAAGCATATACAAACTCATACAACAATTTCAAGACTCAATGACCTCCTCTCAACACCGAGAACATTTTGACAAAAGGTTATGGATTACATTCCAATACTTGTTACCAAGTAATGAAATCTCCCCACATCAAGGCCTTTTGTTAACAAATCAACATAGTTGTCATCAGTATGAATTTTGACAACTTGAATTAGTCCCTTTTCATAGCAATCTCTAATGAAATGGTGCCTCATTTCAATATGTTTGGTCTTTGTGTGTTGAACAGGATTCTTAATTATGCAAATGGTACTGCTATTGTCAATATGAATGATGGTATTCATGAAATTGTACCCATAGTCCAAAAGTTGATTCTCAAGCCATAGAACTTGAGCACAAAGAACTAGCGGCAGCCCACATACTGCCTCGCTTGAAGAATTAGCCACCATAGTTTGCTTCTTGCACCGCCATGACACTAGTCTCGTTGCCAAGAAATTGGCATCCACCGTTGTAGATTTTCTATCCAAGCTAGCTCCAAGATAGTCACTATCTCGAGTAAGTAACCGATCTTGAGGAGAATCTCGGAGTACCACAATCCCGAGTAGGAAATGCTTTAAGATATCGGAAAATCTTCTTCACAAGCAACAAGTGAGAGAACTTGGGAGTAACTTGAAACCTTGCACAGCACACACCGCAAACATGATATCGGTCTAGATGATGTAAGATACATCAAAGAACCAATCATAGACCATACATGTGCACATCAACAACTTTCACCACTATTTTCCTTCGTAAGTAGATGTAGTCTTGTCTCATAGGGTGCCGGATGACTTTGCATCGTTGAACTTGAACTTCATTAGTATCTCACCACATATTTATCTTGATTAATGAAAATACCATCCGCCTCTCGTAGTACTTGAAGTCCCAAAAGAATGTGAGTTCACCCATAGAACTCATCCGAAATTCTTCTTTCATCGCTTCTCAAATTCTTTGCACATCTCTGTTTGGTAGATCCAAAATGATATCATCAACATACACTTGAACAAGCAAGATATCATTCTTGTCTTTCTTGATGAACACAGCTTTGATCCACTCACTCTATGAAACCCATTAGTAAGAAGATAAGTGGTTAAGGTTTCATACCATTTCCTTGGTGCTCGATGTGCCATACAGAGCTTTAACTACCTCAGATACTTTGTTAGGATATTCGTGGTCTTCAAAGCCTCGGAGGTTGTGAGACATAAACCTCCTCATCAATCGACCATATAGAAAAGAACTCTTTACATTCATTTGATAGACTTTAAAGCCCATAAAGGATGCATAAGCTAAGAATAGCCCGATTGCTTCAATTGCAACTGGGCAAACACTTCTTCATAGTCAATACCTCCTCTCGAGTGTATCCTCGAGCCACAAGCCTAGCTTTGTTTCCGATAACAATTCCTCTTCATCCTTCTTGTTTCTCAACACCCATTTAGTGCCTATTACCTTCTTGCGTAAGGCAAATCACAAAGCACCCAAACCTTTTGAAGCTTAAATTGGAGCAACTCTTCTTGCATTGCTTCCACCCAACTTTCTTCTTCAAGTGCCTTGTAAACATTCTTTGGCTCCATTTGTGACAGAAACACATAAAGAGACATTCATTCTTGCCTTCATGAATCTTAGATTCATATATTTTACTAATGAATCCATGGACATCAGCAAATTTTAGTTTGTCTTCTAGTCTTCACAGTGAATAGACATCCCCAATCACATTTTCAAGTGGATGTGATTTATGAATAGAAGTGTGGAGTTCGAGGAACCGAAATCTCACTTGGCATATTTGAGATTTCAACATCATTGGCTTGAGCTTCCTCAAGAATCGAGTTGTGATTTACATCCGTGTTGCAGTGGAAACATTTTGTCTAACAGTGGAATCTGAATTTCCAATGTTTTCAGAATTTTCAGCATTGAAATTACTATCTCCTTCCTTTCCCAAATCACTAGAAGGATGAGCATCTCCAGATTTTGATATATCATCATTATCTGCATAGTCCCAAAGAGGTAGACTGAATTCATCTTGATCATCTGCATGATCCTTGCTTGGTTCATCATCATCAATAAATTCTTCTGAACCTGCAAAATCAAAAGAAGATGTTCTTGTTGAAACAGGTACATAATTCATAGTATTGGTTAGAGTATCAAGATCAAATGTTTTCTGGACCGCCTTTGAGATTAACTTTGTTTTCCAGAATTCTACATGCGATTCTCTTCAATCTTTTGGGTTCTTAAGTTGAATACTGAAAGCTTTACTAACCATGGAATACCCAACAAAATACCCTTCTTCAAATTTTTCATCAAACTTGCCCAGATAATCTATGGTATTGAGAATAGATACATGACACCCAAATGGTCTCATGAAGTCAAGGATAGGTGGTCTACCCCAAACAATTCATAAGGTGTCTTGTTCTTTGTCTTTACCACTAAAACCCTGTTTGCACATAACATGCAAGTGTTAACGCTTCACCAAAAGTGATTGGCAATTTAGAATCGCCAACATGGTTCTAGCAGCCTCTATCGTCCTGCTCCTCCTCTCAAAGAACACCATTTTGTTGAGGAGTTCTAGCCACACTAAATTCTCTTTAATACCTTTATCTATGCAAAACTCATCCATAACTCTATTCTTGAATTCGCTCCATTGTCACACCTAATGATTTTAACTTTCATATCATATTGGTTTTCTACTGTGATAAAGATCTTGAGGATGCTCGTTGTTTCATCCTTGGTTCCAAGGAAGAAAACCCATGTAAACCTCGCTAAAATCATCATCACCACTAGACAATATTTCATTAGATTCAAGTCGCTCACCGATGTAGGACCAAATAAGTCCATATGTAACATTTGAAGTGGGTGATGATCGGCAAAACCGCTGTTTTCTTACGCAGTTAACCACTTGTGAATGGATAACCGTAAGAAACTCAAAACAGTACACACCAATGCAATTTAAGATCGTGAGAATACAAAGTGGATTCCGGTCGTTAAGTCCCACGGAGGATGACCGGTGTTTAACACAATCGATGTCGAATAACCACTAAGGATAGTGATCGAGAAGGGTTTTGAGTTGTTTATAAACTATAGAAGATTAAAGGAAATTAAAAGTTAAAATCTATTAAATAAACGCTATCACTATTTTAAACTATGTTTTTGTTTTATGATTTTATAAACCGAAATTAAAATCTACGCGACGTAAAATTAAAAAGTGAAACTAAAGCAATATTAACCCTAAAAATATGAAATGATATTTTTATAACCCTAATGATAAAAGAAACTTTTAGAAAAGAAAATTATTTTTATAACTAATTATCTAATTATTATTAATTAAAAACTATTTTTAACTATTTAATAATTACCTAAAATACAAAAAATTAGGAAATTAAGCTAGAAAAATAAAATTATGAAATGGAAAAGTCTAAAATAAAAAACTAGAATTTTCAAAACTATTTTTGTATTTTTCTGATTATTTTTCTATTTTTTATGAATTTTAAACTATTAAAAACTAATTAAATTACTAAAAATTACCAAATAAACTATAAAAAATCTGGAAAATTACTTTTTTTACTTCTTATATTTATCTAAACTTAATAAAATTGAAAATTATTTTTTGAACCTTTTACGAATTTTTATATTAAATGCTATTTAAAATGATTAAAACTAATTTAAATTATGAAAAATAGCTAAACAACTTAGAAAAATCTGAAAATTTCAGGAAAAGTCTCAAATGTTATTAGGAATATGAGAAAATTGGAAGAACAGGTACTTATATGGAGAAATATGAAACTGCTTTGGAAAGTGCTTATGAATAAGCACTTTGATAAGCTAAAAGCTCACCAAAATACACCAACTGTTAACAGAAGCTCTAAACTACTAAAAGTGACCAAATGAACCAGAAATCAACAAACCATAACCACTGATTAGCACAATTTCACAGCTTTGATATTTTTGATTTTTAAGCTAGAAACAGAAATAGGTACTAACTTTAATCACATGCACAAGCTTCAAATTAAGCTCAAAATGAAAACTACCACTTGCAACTTAAAGTAGACCTGGGTGAGAGTATGTGTACCAAAAATCAGACCATGGCTAGCACTATTGAGCCATGTGCAAGTCGCACCGCTTCGAGAAAATTCTCGAGATTAATCGAGCAGAGGCGCAGGCAAAATGGGCTTAAAAGGAAGCTTATTTGAAGCTTTAAATAACCAAATCGATGAAGCAAAAGTGATTATCAAAATGAGACCAGTTCAACTTGTGAATTCCAAAGTTTCAAAGATTAAATCTCAAAGATTGATCAAATATTTGATTCACAACCGTACAAAACAGCTTTGACAATTTTGACTTTATGAAGAATATTATGAAAGTTTGACCAAACTCAAGTTTGATCCGAATTTTAGACCGATTATGATGTTTTAATACTACTAATGGTAACCAAAAGCTAGATCTAATATTTTTGAACCAATTTGCAGCTTATAACTACTACTGATTTTGACAGAAACAGAAGCTAGATCAGATTCAAGCTTGATTTGACTTTTATGAGTAAACTGCTCAAACCAAGACCTCAAATTACTGTCCAATACTTGAATAAACATGTAACAACTATCACTATCTGTCTCACTGATCTCTATCACAATTTTATAAGCTATTCCAAACACTACTGCAACTACTGATAATAACTGCAATCAACAGATTTTAACTATATTACTCTAAATAACCATCAACCACAGATTAAACACACTCAAACATCACTATAGAACAGATTCAAACACAACTTCACTGATCAAAACAGAAATTAGTACTTACAAAATTCCATAGCCACTATGGCTTGAAAACAGAACCAATGAACCCAGAACTGCTAACCTATCAAAACCAACCCATTGAGCTTAAAACCAACCCATTTTCATTTCTGTATCACCCATCACCATATCTGCATCACTTTTTGCTCTTACTTTGACTTTTGTTGACCAACCAAGAGAACTGCTTGTACCTGCTTAATAAACTCACTAAAAGCTATAAGAAGCTTCAATGAACTTATTTGAATTTAGAATTAAGCTTGTTGAAGCTTGGATAATGCAGTTTGATTTTTAAAATTTAAACAGTGAACCATGAAATTGAAAACTTAACATAAGCTTGAATTACCACTAAAAAACTTAGTACAATGATCTTTCAACTTAAGATTGATATATTAAACCGGAAATTACAACTTCGAGCTAAATTAAAACATTAGTCTTAAAACGAAATACATGGAAAATTGAAAATTAACTAACTACCTTCATCTCTATCCTTTCTTCTTCTTTATGCTTCCAAATTGCTCCACGTGTCCTTATGAGAAGATCCCACCTTTTTGTGGCCAATGGGAGAACTTTGAGCCTTTTCACATTTTGGCGGGAAGACTGCTTTGACTTGTTTGCACGTGATATAGCTAGTAGGGGGTGGCATTAATTGTGGTGGTAAAAGTGGGTGAGGGTGATGATGAGAGGGTGGAAAGGTGAGGTGACCTGGAGGGGAAGCGAGGCAGTGTTTGGTGCGAAAGGAGGGGAAGATAAACGAAGACAGTTGGCGGGTTTTATCGTTTTTGACTTATTTTGACCAAGGGTCAAATGAGTTTGTGACGGGGTTCAAAATAGAATAATGGCTAAGGCAAGGGTCTTAATTGGTATTGACAAGTCTTTAGGTTTAGTTTAGACAAGGACCAAAACGAAAATACTCAAATTTGAAGGACCAAACCGCCAATATTTCCAAAGTTACCATAAGGACTGAAATTGACAACCTTCAATAGTGCAAGGACTAAACTTGCCATTTTCCAATTTTCAAAGGACTATTTTGCCAATTTCAAAGTTCGTGGACTAAAGTTGTAATTTTGTAAATTTGAATCTCAAGGACCAATTTTGACAACTTTTGAATCCCTAAGGACTTAAAATGATATTTTCCTTAATTTGGTTTTACCAGGACTTTTTGACAATTTTACAAACTTGGGGGACTAAACCTGCCAATTATGCAAACTTGATACGTTTTTCACCAGATTTTGATATTTTTGCATTTAAAACACATAAAACACTTGTTTGTGATATTTTTATCATTTTGATGCATTTCTGAGTGTTTTCAGATGTTTTAGCAGTTTAAACAGTACAAAAATGATGAGTATTTAGACACTCATCAATCCCCCACACTAAGATATTGCTAGTCCCTAGCAATCTTTTGAGAAAAACATAATGGATTTGAATCTCTTTACCAAAAGCCATTACTTCTGGAGTAGCCAAATGTTTCAGTTCAAGTAAGAACTATGGTACACCGATAACCATGTGATTTTGAGCAAACCACCAGCTTTCAACGGATTTGATTTGTCTTTACCGTGTCGTACCCTACGGACTAGCCAACTCTTAGATAAAATATCTTTGGTGAGTCGATTACCAATTATGGTTTTCCAATCGCCTTTACCACAAGCCATAAACTTGCGGGCTAGCCAACTCTTCACTTTTTAGGATATGGTGGTGAATACCATACAATTTTGGGCAAATTGCAAGTCGTCAACGGATTTGAGATATCTTTACCAAGAGCCGTTTGCTCTGGATTAGCCAATCCTTTTGTTTATTAGACAAGGCGGATCGATAACCAAACGAGTAAGTGTGGAACACTTACTCCAAAAAAAATTTTGGCCAAAACGGGAATTAGGTGGTATAATTACATGATAAAATTCGTGAGAATTCCCCACACTTAGAAATGAATATTGCCCTCAATATTCAAAGTACCGCGGTTATGCCGAAACATAGAACGTAAAGGGAAATACTAAGGCCATTATTCAAAGAAGGATTTTTTTTTTTTTTTTTTTTTTTTTTTTTTGAAACTCTTATATATACACAATATGGGCAACCCCCACACTAGGGTGGTACACACGGTGAAAACCCATGTAACATGCTATTGTTTTGATACCCGAGTCGCTAGCTTGACTCGATCCCCGCATTCATTGGTTCATGGGGAAAGTTTGAAGATCCGGACAATCACGGGAGGAATGTCCTCTCCAAAGTAATGCTTCAACCGATGACCATTTACTTTAAAGTCGGGACCATCGGGTTGAGATAACTCAATGGTGCCATAAGGATAAACCTTAGTGATAGTAAATGGTCCGCACCAACGGATTTAAGCTTTCCAGAAAATCTTCAATCTTGAGTTAAAAGAAGGACTCGATCACCAACGTTGAAAACGCGGTTTTGATCTTTGAGTCATGAATCTTCTTTGTCTTTTCTTTATAGATCAAAGAGTTCTCGTAAGCTTGATCACGGAGTTCATTTAATTCATTCATTTGAACTTTCCGGTGATCACCGCGATCTGAATATCAAAGTTGGCATGCTTCAAGGCCCAAGATGCCTTGTGCTCTAACTCAACAGTAGATGACATGCCTTCCGTATACCGGCTTGTATGGAGTGCACCCGATGGGTGTTTTATAAGTCGTCCGGAAGGCCCAGTGCGTCATCTAGCTTATCCGACCAAGAGGCACGGTTTTCGCCAACCGTCCTCTCCGCAATTCTTTAATCCCGGTTTGAAACTTCCACTTGCCCACTTGTTTGGGGTGGTACGCAGCGATAGAGACGGTGAGTTACACCATACTTCGCATGACTCTTTCAAACCGGTCATTGCAAATGCGTACCACGATCATCGATTATGGCTCGTGGAGTTCCAAACCTAGCAAACAGATTTCAAGAATTTCACCACAACTCGGGCATCGTTGGTATGCAAAGCCTTAGCTTCACCCATTTTGACAAGTAGTCAACGCCACGAGTATGTACTTATTTCATGAGAAGAGGAATGGCCCCATAAAGTCAATGCCCGGATGTCAAAGATCTCACACACTTGAATGGCGCTTTGTGGCATTTCATTCCTTTGTGAGATATTCCCGTGACGCTGACAAGCGTCACGAGCTTTAACGAATTCATGGGCATCCTTATAGATCGTGGGCCAATAGAATCCGGAATCAAACACCTTCTTGGCGGTGTAGTTGGGGCTATGATGTCCCCAAGAGGGTCCAAAGATGGCAAGCTTTGAGAATGTCAATAGCTTCGACCATATACACATCGCTCGATGACTTGATCCGCAGATTTTAAACAAGAAAGGTCGTCCCGTAGTAATGTTTAACATCCTTGAAGAACTTGTTCTTCCGCTGGGACGACATCCTTTCACTATGAAGTTACCCGCATGGTAATTTGCGAGGTCAAGAAACCATGGGGTAGTAGAGTCTCCACGAAAAGAAACCGCATTGAGTGTCTCGAGAGAAATGTTTCATTTATTTCCTTTTCTCGAACACATCTTGGTGAGGGTTCTCTAATCGGGATAGATGATCGCACTAGGTTCTCGGCTCCTTTTTATCACGTATAATGATATCAAATTCACGGAGGAGGAGAACCCAACGAGCAATCTCGGCTTTGCATCTTGTTTTGCAAAGAGATATTTAAGAGCCGAGTGGTCCGTATACACTACGATTTGGTCAAGATGAGGTATGGCGAAATTTCTCAAACGCATACACCACAGCCTAATAGTTCTTTTCCGTAGTGGTGTAATGGGTTTGAGCTTCATCATAGTCTTACTTGCGTAATGTATAGGCCGAAAATGCTTTGTTTTGCGTTGCCCCAAGACCGCACCGATTGCAAAATCACTTGCATCGCACATGAGCTCAAGGGTAGATCCCAATGGGGCAACTAGAATGGGTGCTTAGTAAGCCTTTTCTTTAGTGTTTCAAAAGCTTCGACGCACTCAGGAGAGAAGATAAAAGGAGCTTCTTTTTCAAGAAGATGGGTCATAGGCCGAGCGATTTTAGAAAAATCCTGTATGAATCTACGATAAAACCCGGCATGACCAAGGAAACTCCTAATACCTTTGACGGTAGTGGGATGAGGCAGTTTAGCAATAACATCGACTTTTGCTCTATCGACCTCAATCCCATTTTTGGAAATCTTATGGCCAAGGACTATGCCTTCTTTGACCATAAAGTGACTATTCTCCCGCTTAGACAGAGATTGGTGTCTTCACACCTTTAAGCATTTTGTCTAAATGGGAGAGACAAGTCTGAAATGAATCCCGATGACCGAGAAGTCATCCATAAACACCTCCATTGTTTCCCGATCATGTCGTGGAATATGGCCATCATACAACGTTGGAACGCGCCAGAGCGTTACATAAGCCAAAGGGCATACGCTTGTAGGCAAAAGTTCCGTATGGGCGGTGAATGTGGTCTTCTCTTGATCCCGTGGATCAATGGGGATCTGAGTAACCCGAGAAACCATCAAGGAAACAATAGTACTCATTCCCTCGCTAATCTCTCAAGCATCCGGTCCATAAAGGGTGAGGAAAATGGTCTTTACGGTGGCGTCATTCAACTTACGATAGTCAATACACACACGCCATCCGTAACCAATCGAGTTGGAATTAACTCGTTTTCTTCATTCGTGACAACAATTATGCCACCCTTTTAGGAACACGTTGAATCGGGCTAACCTAAGGACTATCTCGAGATAGGGTAAATCAATCTCGCATCAAGAAGTTTGATAACCTCTTGTTTGATAACATCATGGATTTTGGATTCACCCTTCTCTCGATGTTGAACTCTTGGTTTGAAGTCATCCTCCATTAAGATTTTGTGAGTACAAAATTGTGGTTGATACCCTTAATGTCGGAGAGTTTCCAAGCAATTGCTTGCTTGTGTGACTTCAAGACCTTTATGAGAGCAATCTTTTCATCTTTACTCAAATCTCGAGCAATAATGACAGTAATTTATCATCACCCTCAAGAAATGCATACTCGAGATGAGGCGGTAAGTCCTTAAGTTCGACTTGAAAATTCTTCGCTTTTCTCAACCGACTTGACTTCCTTGTTATGAAGTTTGACCGAGGGAGAGGAGGAGAAGTGTCCCGATTTAACAACTTCTCAAGAACAAGAATATCTCCTCCGGATTAATCTCATGGTGATTAATCTCTTCCGAATTGCATCACTAGGGTGAGGGTTGATGAATGATCATCTTTAAGCATTTTCTCAATGAGAAGTATGTCCCCTCGATGTCAATTGAGCGTGATCAATTTCCATGGAATGTAATCACTAGCCAAGTATGCTTCAATCTCTTCCAAGATGAAGTCGCCCTCAAACGGAGAGAGAAGGAGTAAATTGGCTATGATAGGTTGAGAAGATGTGGTGGAATTTCCACTCACGTAATTATGAGAATAACCGAACTTCTTGAGAGTACTCTTGAAGCAACATCAATGATATCGATTCGGTTGACCGACTCGTAATCATAGTTTGCGGAGTACCTCAAGTTTGATCAAGGTTAAAGGTGACAGACTTCATTCCCACCACGTAATGTGATTTCTTGCTCAAATACATCAATGAGAGCACGGCCCGCTCGTGAATCCTCTTCCAACAATGAGAGGAACCCGTGGATCAAGATCGAAATCAACGACTACAAAGTCACCGGAAAATGGAACTTTCCTACTTTCACAATCGTCCTCGGCAATTCCAAGAGGACGGGATATTGTACGATCCGCAAGCTCGAGAGTCATGCATGTAGGAGTAAGATCCGGAAGAGAAAGTTTCTTCCATCTTGAATGAGGCATCGTGTTTATGCTTGCACCAAGATCGGCTAAGGCAAAGCATTCAACCATTCACGGAAATACACAAGGTAAGAGGAACTTTCCGGGATCTCCAAGCTTCTCGAAGCTTCTTCAAGATAATCACGAAAGCGGTTCTCGTTCGAGGGAGTTTAGCCATTTCAAACAACTTTTCCTTGTTGCTTAACATGTGTTTGAGAGTTGATGCAAACTTGGGCATCAACATGATAGCATCCGCGCTTATGTCAAAATGAAGTTCTTGGAAAATTTGAAAGAATTTTTCCATTTGATGACCGGCTTTCTCATGAGCTTTTGCTCATGTAAACGTGATGGGTAAGGAATAGAAGATTTGGATTTTCAATGGGAGCTACAGGAGGTTCAAAAACAACTCTGGATTGGATTTTGATTTCGGACAACCCGAGGATGGACATTGTTGGTACCTCCGTTATTAGTAGGAAGTTCCTTGTCCGTTGTCGCCTCGGGTTCACTTTCCACTACCTTCGGAGAGAAGAAGAAGATGTAGTAGAATAGCGGGTCCATCATACGAAACACCACTACAGGTGCGTGATCGCCTTTGCATCGCCCCTCGGATTAGCGATCGTGTTGCTAGGTAAAGTACCGAGCCCGAGGTCGATCATTTAAAGACTTCTTTAGTTCGTGATCCGACCGACCAACAACTGCTTGTCTCTCTTGAGTCTTCATGAATTGCCTTAAAAGCTCATCGATGTTGACACGGGAGGAGGAGGAGGAGGAACAATTTGAGGCCGTATGTTCGGTTATAGCGAAATTTCCTTGATTAGGTTCATATTCCCGAAATTGATTCCCTCGGTTGTAAGTGTTTTGATTAAGATTTCCTTGTTGTTGGAAACCTTGATTGGGTCCGAATAAAATTACCTTGGTTTTGATAACCTTGGTTCATTCTTTGTTGGTTACGATTCCTGGTTAGGATTCGGTTGAAACCGGTGGTGCTCGATAAGTGTTAGCACGGTAGTTTGGTTCATTCGAGGACGGTATTGATTACCTCCTTGATTTGAAGTACCGCTATAGCATTAGCTTCAAACGGACTACCATCGGTGGCGATACAGTTGTAGTATGCATGAGGACCACCACAAGTAACACAAACTTCTACTTTCTTCACTTCACCATATGATGGTGCTTGAGTGAATGTGACTTTCTTTGGTTAGCAAGAACCAAAGCTCGAACAATATCCGTGAGTTTGTCAATCTTAGCATCGGTGCTAGATGTACTCGCGGAGATGAAGTAGAAGGTCCAAGATTAGACTCGGTATGATATGTCTTTGTGCGGAAAGGACGGACACAGGACTTGTTTTCAATTATTTGCAAGGCTTCTTTTGTGGTCTTGCTCAAGAAATTACCTCCGGAGGCATTTAGAGAGTCTTGATTGGCCTCGGTTCGCACCATTGTAGAAAGTATCCATTTGCATTAACTCGGTAAAACCATGATGCGGACACTTGCGAGCAAGTCTTTGTAACGATCCCATGCCTCCCGAATGATTCCTCAAATCTCGAGAAAATTTCATTATCTCATTCTTAAGACTTGTAGTTCGGGATGGAGGATAGAATTGCTCACAAACTTTGTGACAAGATCTTCCCATGTCTCAATGGAACGAGGGGTTGTTTCTCAAGCCAATTCCCGGCTTGTCCTAGAGAAAATGGGAATGTAAGAAGCTTGATAGCTTCATGTGGGACATTCTTATACTTGATGGTAGATGCAATCTTATTAAACCATCGAATGTGTGCATGAGGATCATCCCGCTCAAAACCATAGAATTGGCTTTGGGTTACAGTTAAGTAACCCGGTTTTGAGCTCAAAAGTGTCGACCCACGATGGTCGGGACAACAATGGCATCTCCGTAACCCTCGATGGGTGCTTGGAGCTCATTCATCGGCTTGTCTTCCGCCATTACGGCGGTGGTGGTGGTGGTAGACGTTCCTCGATCACACCGAAGGAGCGAACGCCCTCACGCTCTTCGAGGAATCTTTCCAAGTTCGACAATGGACTTGTAGAACTGGAAGAACGAGTGCGCATGCACTAAGTATAAAAATCGGTTTCAAAACAAATGAGGCAAAACACAAGTGAACTTAACCAATAATCACAAATGAAATGGCTTTGAAAAAGGTACACCAAATCACGAGTGACACAAAGGCAAGTTTTAAATCGATGTTCGGAACTTATTATGGTCGCACCCCGCTAGGTAGTGCACCGCCTTGATTTATGGTGGTTGATTTTTATGTATATTAAGTATCACTTTGAAAAGACGAGGTACGATTTCGTCTTGATGGGTTTAAAACTTTTGGAAAATATTTTTGGTATCGTCTCGTTTAACCAAATCGTATTTCTTTAAGAATCACCTTAAAAGAAACACAAGTCGAAAACGTTACGATTGTTTTGTTGTTTTATATTTTTGGTGTTTTTAACACTTTAGGAAAAGTGTTAATGAACTTTTGATTTTGTTATAACTTTACTGAAAACTTTTACAAACTGTGGTATATGTGCAAGTACGGGTCGAAAATGCTAGAAACACGCTTACTGACCTCCCGTGGCGCCTAAAATTTGATCGGTGCAAACCGCAAGTTTTCTTCACGCAAGTTAACCACTTGTGAATGGATAATCAGAAGAAACTCAAAACAGCAGTACACACCAATGCAATTTAAGATCGAGAATACAGTGGATTCCCGGTCGTTAAGTCCCACGGAGGATGACGGTGTTTAACACAATCGATGTCGAATAACCACTAAGGATAGTGATCAGTAAGGGTTTTGAGTTGTTTATAAACTATAGAAGATTAAAGGAAATTAAAAAGTTAAAATCTATTAAATAAACGCTATCACTATTTTAAACTGATGTTTTTGTTTTTATGATTTTACGAAACTGAAATTAAAATCTACGCGACGTACAAAATAAAAAGTGAAACTAAAGCAATATTAACCCTAAAAATATGAAAATGATATTTTTATAACCCTAATGATAAAAGAAACTTTTTAGAAAAAGAAAATTATTTTTATAACTAATTATCTAATTATTATTAATTAAAAACTATTTTTAACTATTTAATAATTACCTAAAATACAAAAAATTAGGAAATTAAGCTAGAAAAATAAAATTATGAAATGGAAAAGTCTAAAATAAAAACTAGAATTTTCAAAACTATTTTTGTATTTTTCTGATTATTTTCTATTTTTATGAATTTTAAACTATTAAAAACTAATTAAATTACTAAAATTACCAAATAAACTATAAAAATCGGAAAATTACTTTTTTACTTCTTATATTTATCTAAACTTAATAAAATTGAAAAATTATTTTTTGAACCTTTTACGAATTTTTTATATTAAATGCTATTTAAAATGATTAAAACTAATTTAAATTATGAAAATAGCTAAACAACTTAGAAAAATCTAAATTTTTGTGAAAAGTCTCAAATGTTATTAGGAATATGAGAAAATTGGAAGAACATGTACTTATATGGAGAAATGTGAAACTGCTTTGGAAAGTGCTTATGAATAAGCACTTTGATAAGCTAAAAGCTCACCAAAATACACCAACTGTTAACAGAAGCTCTAAACTACTAAAAGTGACCAAATGAACCAGAAATCAACAAACCATAACCACCGATTAGCACAATTTCACGACTTTGATATTTTTGATTTTAAGCTAGAAATGTAAATAGGTACTAACTTTAATCACATGCACAAGCTTCAAATTAAGCTCAAAATGAAAACTACCACTTGCAACTTAAAGTAGACACGGGTGAGAGTATGTGTACCAAAAATCGGACCATGGCTAGCACTATTGAGCCATGTGCAAGTCGCACCAGCTTAGAGAAAATTCTCGAGATTAATCGAGCAGAGTGCAGGCAAATGGGCTTAAAAGGGAAGCTTATTTGAAGCTTTAAATAACCAAATCAGATGAAGCAAAAAGTGATTATCAAAATGAGACCAGTTCAACTTGTGAATTCCAAAGTTTCAAAGATTAAATCTCAAAGATTGATCAAATATTTGATTCACAAATCTGGTACAAAACAGTTTTGACAATTTTGACTTTATGAAGAACAGTTATGAAAGTTTGACCAAACTCAAGTTTGATCCAGAATTTTAGACTGATTATGATGTTTTAATACTACTAATGGTAACCAAAAGCTAGATCTAATATTTTTGAACCAATTTGCAGCTTATAACTACTACTGATTTTGACAGAAACAGAAGCTAGATCAGATTCAAGCTTGATTTGACTTTTATGAGTAAACTGCTCAAACCAAGACCTCAATTCTCGTCCAATACTTGAATAAACATGTAACAACTATCACTATCTCGTCTCATCGATCTCTATCACAATTTTATAAGCTATTCCAAACACTATCGCAACTCATCGATAATAATCGCAATCAATGATTTTAACTATATTACTCTAAATAACCATCAACCACAGATTAAACACACTCAAACATCACTATAGAATGATTCAAACACAACTTCACCGATCAAAACAAATTAGTACTTACAAAATTCCATAGCCACTATGGCTTGAAAATGAACCAATGAACCCGTAATCGCTAACCTATCAAAACCAACCCATTGAGCTTAAAACCAACCCATTTTCATTTCAGATCACCCATCACCATATCTCGCATCACTTTTGCTCTTACTTTGACTTTTGTTGACCAACCAAGAGAACTGCTTGTACCTGCTTAATAAACTCACTAAAAGCTATAAGAAGCTTCAATGAACTTATTTGAATTTAGAATTAAGCTTGTTGAAGCTTGGATAATGCAGTTTGATTTTTAAAATTTAAACAGTGAACCATGAAATTGAAAACTTAACATAAGCTTGAATTACCACTAAAAAACTTAGTACAATGATCTTTCAACTTAAGATTGATATATTAAAACTGGAAATTACAACTTCTGAGCTAAATTAAAACATTAGTCTTAAAAACGAAATACATGGAAAATTGAAAATTAACTAACTGCCTTCATCTCTATCCTTTCTTCTTCTTTTATGCTTCCAAATTGCTCCACGTGTCCTTATGAGAAGATCCCACCTCTTTTTGTGGCCAATGGGAGAACTTTGAGCCTTTTCACATTTTTGGCGGGAAGACTGTTTGACTTGTTTGCCTGTGATATAGCTAGTAGGGGGGGGTGGCATTAATTGTGGTGGTAAAAGTGGGTGAGGGTGATGATGAGAGGGGTGGAAAGGTGAGGTGACTGGAGGGGGGAAGCAGACAGGCAAGTGGTGCAGAGGTTGGGGAAGATAAACAGTACAGGTGGCGGGTTCTGCTTTTTGACTTATTTTGACCAAGGGGTCAAAATGAGTTTGTGACAGGGGGTTCAAAATAGAATAATGGCAGGGGTCTTAATTGGTATTGACAAGTCTTTAGGTTTAGTTTAGACAAGGACCAAAACTGAAAATACTCCAAAGTTGAGGGACCAAACTGCCAATATTTCCAAAGTTACCATAAGGACTGAAATTGACAACCTTCAATAGTGCAAGGACTAAACTTGCCATTTTCCAATTTTCAAAGGACTATTTTTGCCAATTTCCAAAGTTCAGGGACTAAAGTTGTAATTTTGTAAATTTGAATCTCAAGGACCAATTTTGACAACTTTTGAATCCCTAAGGACTTAAAATGATATTTTCCTTAATTTGGTTTTACCAGGACTGCTTTTGACAATTTTACAAACTTGGGGACTAAACCGCCAATTATGCAAACTTGATCGCTTTTCACCGATTTTGATATTTTTGCATTTAAAACACATAAAACACTTGTTTGTGATATTTTATCATTTTGATGCGTTTACGAGTGTTTTCGGATGTTTTAGCGCTTTAACAAGACAAAACGATGAGTATTTAGACACTCACGAGTGAGCAATAGAGTTAACCAACTTTGACTTGCAAGAAGCTCGTGTTGTTTGCCTTTAAGACAAGCCACACAGGTTTGATCATTTTCAAATCTTTTCTGAGGTAAACCTCTCACCAAACCATCTTTGACAATCTTGTTAATGGTTTTGAAGTTAACATGACCAAGTCTTCTATGCCATAACATGGATTCATCCACTGTAGCCTTTGTAAGCAAGCAAGTATAATCATCTTTAGCTACAATGTTGTTCATATCAAAGCTATAGAGATTGCCTTTTCTAGGAATTTTAAGAAGAATATGACCGCATCAGCATCTTAAAATCCTTAAAGAGAACAAACACATATCTTTGGTAAAAGAACATTGTTCATCTTGTCACACATTTGTGACACACTAAAAGATTGTACTTTAGCTCTTTTACATAATACACAGTTCAAAGTCCGTTACCAGCTTTGATAACTCCTTTACCAAAGAACTTTTCCATTTACTCCTCCTCCAAAGTCGACATACCGTCCATCATAATGCTCAAAATCGAAAGATAGGACTTGTTGCAGGTCATGTGCCTTGAACACCCACTATCCGTATATCCTTGATCCGATCTTTTGTCCTTGGATGTTCCCGCACATAGGGGTAAAGAGTTAGTTTCTTTTGGGGACCCAAGCCATGATTGACTTGGATCCGCCTCGTGTATCAATATAGTTAAATCTATCAAAGGTCATTGATACACCATTGGGATTGGTTGTAGAGGTATTTCCTTTAGGTTTCCATTCCCAACGTCTTGAGGCCTTCACAACATTGCCCATGTCCCCCTTTTATTGTTTACAACCCTTGCGGTGGTAATTTTGAATGAGCGGTGGAAACTGTTGGTTTCTTTTAGGCAACCACTTGTTGGTTATAATTAACCTTTTAGCTTGAAAAGTTCCTTTCCTGTTTGTGCAGATTTTGCAAAAGTTTTTGGGTTTGCACTTTTAACAGTGACTTAAAGTAGCAGTGTTAATAGTTTTGCGGTGGCAAAATTTTGAGGCCACTTCTAAGTTGAACTGCTCTTGGGACCATTTTGCAATGTGAATTAGGGTGTACATTATGTTGAAACACGTTAGTCTCCACCTTTTATTCCCATGGACTTCCTTCTCCCAACATGATAGTCACAATAAGCATGTAAATGATCAAAACTACCACGGATATAGCATGCCTTATTGTACATTACAAAATCACTACCTAGTTGTTGAGATTTAACATGATTCCAACTCCTCGGTTACCCCTAGGAGTCAAGGCTTGTTCCTATACATCTCAAAGATACCTTACAGGTTGGTCTAGGTTTATTAACGGTTTCCTAGGTTCCTCTCAGAATAATGATTAACAACTTTTGGGATAGAAGTCTCTACATTCTTTTTAACATTCTCATCAACAACGGATGAGTCACTAGCACTCTCAAAACATCATTATCATGCTTAATCTCTTTCTCACTTTTCACCATTGTGTCCTTTAAAGGACCATATTCTCTTTCAAGATCATGAAAATCTTCTAAGCCTCGTATGAGCTAAATCTATACCGGAGGTGATGGAACACCTCTTAGTGGTGGAGGCAACCGTATTATAACCCATACCGACTTAGCTTTACTATATATTTGAGCATTCCAAATTTTATCAATTGACTTAGATCGATGATAACATGTGTCTAAAGTTAAATTGACATTTTCATTTTCTTTGAAGTTTTTCAAACTCCTTTCAGTATGCTTCATTCACAACCGTAGTATGTTCTACCTCTTCTAAGAAGAATCATATCATCATTATATTTAGACTCATTTGCCCGATAGTGCTCTATTTGCTTTTCTAATCTTGCCATAGCTCTCCTAAGATTAGACACAAGATGATTAGCGATATAACTCTTGTCTTTCATTAGAATATAAATCATTAAGCCTTTCAACTTCTTTAGCAACCTACATGTTTTGGAACAACTATCAAAGTTTTGTAACTCGTAGTCGAGAAAGCCATGAGAGCAAATTCAAGGTAGCAACAAGAGCAAGATCGATTTTCTTCTTCTTGTTCATCACCCATGAAACTCCAATCATAGCTCACACCATCAATAGCCAACATTGCCTTTGGTTCTTTCACGGTTGGTCCTTCTTTGCTTGTACCAAATAGACTGTTGTCCTTGGTCTTTGGTCTTCGCATTCTCTAGCAAAATGTCCAAACTTGTGGTAGTTAAAGCACTCCACTTTCTTCTTATCAAAGCCTGCAGCTTCATCACCATTGATGTAAATAGGCTTGCCGTCTTCTTGTAGAATTTCCTAGCCCTCATGCTAAGAAGAGCTATCTGCCATTTTATATCCATCTCCTCCAAAGTCATCTTCATCAATTTGCTCTATGTCTTCATGAGTTAAGACATAGCCATCAACTTGTGTGGATATGAAAGCATAAAAGGTAAGATCTCCAATACTAGCAACCTTTTCTTTGAACCTGCAGTGGTAACATTCACATTACCGGTGGAAACTTTAAAACCGACAATGGCAACTTCATCATCACCGTCATCTTTAGAATCATCACCGCCAACAGAGGTTGACAACAATGCCAAGCTACTAGAGCTTGTACCAAGTTTCCGCGCTTCTTCAACCTTTGCTCAATAAGTTTGAAGTTGTTGTAAAGGTCATTGAGCTTCATTGTTTCTATGTCGATTTGTTTTCCCGACGGTAACATTGGTTTGAAATTACAAGGCAAACTTTTAGAAACTTCAAATTGAGGTCTTCCTTTTCTACCTCAATGCCAAGCACGGTCGGTTGTGTAACAATCTTCCGGAGTTTGGTGAAAATGCTATCAAGTGAGTCATTACTTGAAGCGAAAAAGTTTTCATAACTTTGCTTCAACAATGTCTTTTGTGTCTTCTTTGTAGCATCATTACCACCAAACACCGAGCAAATCTCTTCAAACAGTTCCTTAGCAGGTTGTGTACTTGCTGAATGTAATGATCTAATCTCTAGGAAGAGTCATCGAAGAACAAACTTCTAGCTTTAAGATCATTCTTCCTGCAGCTTTTCAACACTAGATTGAGCACGAAACTTTCACAACATCTGTGTCACCAACTTTCACAAGACTAGTCACGCACTTGAAAGAATCACCGGTTTGAATGATCTCCCATAGAGCATAGTCCCGAATGAGAAAGTATTGCTCAATCAAGATCCTCCACATCTCAAACTCATTTAGTTTGAGCTTTGGTAGCCTTGGTGTAGAAGAGTTAGACCGGTTGTTTTCCATCTCCATTGAATTAAGTGAGTAGGTTAAGCTAATTCCTTGGATCTTCTAAAACAAAATGTCAGAACCTTCTCTCTGATACCACTTGATGGATCTAGACACACACCTTGTGTCAATGATATTTTGTATAATATTATTAAGCACGCGGAATTTACTTAGTAATACTTAGAAGATGGATTATATGATATATTGTATGTAAACACAGATTAAACACAAAACTTAAGCTCCAATATTATTGATAAATAATACGAGTGATCTTAGCTTATCACTAGGTTTACACCTTGAAGCCTTTGTGAGTAATACGTAGGTAATTAGATAAGTACCTAAGACAATGACCTAGGACCTCCTTTTATACAACAAGGAGTCTTTACAAGATAAGTATAAAGCTAACATTATAGAATATACACAAGATCTATTCTATACTTATCTAAACACGCTTAACTAAACATTATCTAATAGCGATGGTAATAATGTCTTGGCGGTGGAATACGTTTCCACTGCTAGTGTTAATCCGAGCAGTGTAAACCACAACTATCCGTGGTAACGAATTATTCCCAACACCTTCTGACATGACCGGAGTTCCGCGGACAATCGCGGAACACATGCTGAATGTCAGGGATGGTTACAACCTCGTACGGCAAAAGAAGAGAGGGCAGGCCCCAGAAAGAAACAAAGCCATCAATAAAGATGTTACCAAGTTAGTTGCAGCAGGAATCATGAAAGAAGTACACTACCACGACTGGTTGTCTAACCCCGTCCTAGTCAAAAAGAGCGACGGAGTCGGAGAATGTGTGGACTTCAAAGATCTGAACAAAGCTCACTGAAGATTGCTATCCTTGGGAGATCGATGGAAGGTCGAATCCTCTCATGGATACCCATTTAAATGCTTCCTCGACGCACATAAAGGGTATCACCGTATACAAATGGCGTAGGGGATGAGGAGAAAACAACATTCCACACAAACCAAGGCATCTTCTGCTACACCAAAATGCCCTTCGATTCGAAGAATCTTTGGCGCCACATACCAAAGGCTCGTGGACAGAGCGTTTGAGAAACAGATTGGAAGAAATTTGGAAGTGTACGTTGACGATCTAGTCATCAAGAGCCACTCAGAAGAAGAAGTACTCAGAGATATGAAGGAAACCTTCAAGACCCTAAGGAATATCAACATGAAGCTTAACCCCAAAAAATGCACATTTGGGGTGGAGCAGGGGATGTTTCTGGGTCATGTGGTGAGCAAGGAGGGCATCAGAGCTTGCCCAGACAAATCTGCGGCCGTAGCTACCCTCAAATCCCCAACAACCAAAAAGGAAGTGCAGTCCTTGAATGGGAAATTAGCCAGTCTCAGTCGCTTCATGTCCAAGTCAGCAGAAAGGTCCCTTCCATTCTTCAAGACACTAAAGAAATGCATTAAAAAGAGCGACTTTTACCGACAACCGAGGCGAGTAAGCGCTCATGAAATGAAGCAAAGACATTGCCAACTTGCTAATGGTCATCGCTCCGCAACCAAAGGAGGAGTTAATCATGTACTTGGCGCGTCAAGAAGTCAGTAAGTGCGGTTTTGTTAGCACAGTGAGTCACGACAACGACCAAGGTGTACTTCGTTAGCAAGTCAAGGGTCCGGAGATGAATTACACTCGATTGAGAAGCTTGTCCTTGCGCTTAGTATATGCATCCCGCAGACACGGCGATATTTCCAGCACATCCATTGGCGGTCATCACGGACCAACCACTAAAGCAAGTCTTGACCAAGACAGAGAAAAGTGGGAGAATGGCTGGATGGGCAATAGAGCTCGATGAGCATGACATTACTTTTCGACCCCGGACAGCCATCAAAGGGCAAGTGCTAGCGGACTTCATTGCCGAGATTCCAGAAGAAGGGACTCCTGACAAGGAAGAAGACAAGCAACAATACTCGGAGCCGTGGAGACTATTCACGGACGGGTCTTCATGCCTGGAAGGTTCCGGAGCAGGCCTAATCCTAACAAACCCAGAGGGACAGGAGTTCACATACGCCCTGCGTTTTGAATTCGAGGCATCCAACAACGAAGCTGAGTACGAGGCACTGATCGCGGGACTGAGAATTGTTGAACAAATGCAGGTAAAAGACTTATCAGCAAACTTTGACTCCCGTCTCGTGGCAAATCAGATAAACGGAGCGTATGAGGCAAAAGAGGAGAGCATGGCGCGCTACTTGGCAAAAGCCAAAGCATTGATTGAAGGGTTCCGGACGTTCTCCATCAGACAGATTCCCCGGAGCCAAAACAAACAAGCAGACGCGCTAAGCAAGATTGCATCTACCAGCTTTGCTCACCTGACAAAACAGGTGCTCGTGGAAGTCTTAAAAGAAAAATCCATCGAAGAAAAGGAGGTACTGGCAATCGTGGAGGAAGACGGGGATACGCGGATGACACCCCTGATCGAATATCTAAGGGATGAAACACTGCCGGCGGATGATAACAAGACCAGAAAACTACGGATCAAGGCAAGGCAGTACACATTGAGAGACGGAATCCTATTCCGAAAATCTTTCCTAGAACCGTGGCTCTGATGTGTAGGCCCCATCCAAGCCAACTATGTGCTGCGAGAGATCCACGAAGGATCGTGTAGCATGCACTCAGGCCCAAGGGCGGTAGTAGCCAAAGCAATCCGGTCCGGATATTACTGGCCAACGATGCACAGGGACGCTCGTGAGCTAATACAGAGATGTGAAGATTGCCAAGTCCACCGCCCAGTGCCAAAGAATCCGCAGCAAAATCTGACCCCAATCACTTCTCCCTGGCCTTTCTATAAGTGGGGCCTGGACATCTCATGACCTTTCCTGTAGGACCGGCAAAATAAAGTTTATGATTGTGGGGATAGACTACTTCACAAAATGGATTGAAGCTAAACCTCTAGCCTCCATCACAGGAAGACAAGTGAAAAAGTTTGTCTGGGACAACATAGTCTGTCGATTCGGTTTGCCAGGAGAGATAGTGTCAGATAATGGAAAACAGTTCCGCGACAACCCATTTAAAGACTGGTGCGAAAAGCTCAACATAAAGAAACGATTCGCCTCAGTCAAGCATCCGCAAGCAAATGGGTTGGTAGAAAGTGCGAACAAAAGTTTGGGAGATGGCATTAAAGCAAGGTTGGAGAAAGGAAGCAAGGACTGGGTAGAAGAAGTGCCGCATGTGCTCTGGGCGCATAGAACCATGATTAAGACAAGCAACGGGGATACCCCATTCTCCCTCACATACGGCACCGAGGCAGTCATCCCGGTCGAGATCGGAATGCCAAGCATCCGATGCACGGCCTTAAACCAAGTCTCCAACAACCAGAACCTCCGCCTAAACTTAGACATTCTGCAAGAAAGGAGGGAAGCCGCCGCCATTGAAGAAGCGCGCAGCAAGGCGAGGATGGAAAAATACTACAATGCCAAGGTACGGCACGACATTCGAGTTGGAGAATTGCTCACCGCAGAATGAAGCCACGAGCGGAGGATACAGAAAGCTTGGCCCAAAATGGGAAGGGCCATATGAGTGGTGGAAGCAATAGAAGCGAACGATAGGCTTGAAGCACGGATGGGAAGATACTCCCAAGAACATGGAACATCCGTAACTTGAAGAAGTGTTACGCCTAAGTGTAAGTAGGTTTTCCCGTCTCTTGTAAGTTGATCACGGATCGGTCCCACAACAGGAACCGCTTCAAATTCTCATGTTTTTCGTTTTTATTGTAATATTTCCTAATTATTAATGAAATGTAGAAGCATGGACCGCTCTACAAATTTTCCAAAACAAATATTCATTTACATTTTTTACCTTTGCATATGTTGCATATCTCTCACATCCGCGACAAACAGTGTCGCACATAAAGGACGAGCAACCTCAAAATTGACTCAGGCATATAAGTGGTATTGCAAGCCCATTGACCATTCCGTGCTACCCCCGGACTCCTAAAGTACGGCCACGGGTACAACCCAAAGCCCGGAACAACTAGCTCCGGCAAACAAGTAAAAGCATATATATACAATAAAGTCAAAAGTATTTCCATTAAGCATGCAAGATTTTCTACAAGTACACGGGGGCATACCCCCGGCTTACAAAATAAAGGCGCCGCGACAACCACGGCCCTATAAAATGACAAAGTTCTAAGCTTCACATAAACTGGAGAGGCGACATAGTCTAAATGCCACCCATGGAAAGATACCTCAAACACCCCTGGCACGATCAAGAATGCTCGTGTCAAACATGTCATCATGAGTAACCTGTTCCTCCTCCTCTTTCTCATCCTCCCCGGTAGGACCAGTGACCGCAGCAGAAGGAGTCGGACCAAAGGGAACTATCACCATGGAAGGTTCCCCGGTGGAAGTAACTTGATGCACAACCTCGGAAACAATCAGCTCAGGGTTCCAAAAATCAAACTTCTTGCCGTACGTCCGATTTTTCCTCTCCTTATACGCGGCAATAGCACGCGGACGCCGGGTAATAGTTTGCAAGAAAGAACGGGAAGCGCAACCTCCTCCGCCGACGGGCATTAAACACAAAGTCCCCGAACACTGGTCGCCTCCTCCCGCAACACCACCGACATATGAACTCCAAGAAGAATCCTTGCACGCTCCAAGGAGTCTAAGAGGGAAAAGGAACATCACTAAGGCGAATATGACCTCGCGATAAACCTCTTTTGCCCGCGGATTGTAGGCCTTGATCCGATCCAACTTCAAGCCCTTAGAACCATGAACAATTCCGCGCTCTAAACCCCGCCTTAGGCCCTCAAGAATGGCCTTACTTATACAATCTCCCACCGCTGCAGACTCCTCCGATCGCTTAAATGCCATCCAGCCCTACTGAAACCATGCCCAATTACCCACCGCTACCTTCAATTGCAAGAAGAGTGCTGGGAACAACTCTTCATCAAATTCACTGGCTCAACTCAATAACCTCTCGATCCATTCACAAGTCGAGTATCATAAGTACCTCGACCTCTTGCTCACGCTCTTTCGCCTTCTCCTCAAGAGACCCAATCCCTTCACTGCTCCTTAAGATCATCACAAACGGAGGTAAGCCCTGAACCTTACCCTTTAACTCAAGATTTTCAACGGTCAAATTGGCCACTGCTCATCTTTGGGAGCAATCATGCCCTCCACCGCGCCACACGCCTCCATGACCTCTTAACTTCCTGACTCGGACTCGAGCAAACCAACACGCTCACGGAGACCCTCGCCCACACGACCTCGGACTCGGATCCCGAACTTTCCCCTCGAGCCTCTATCCTCTCTCCTTTCTTTCGAGCCTCTTGTTTAACTTGTTGGTCCGGTTAGCTCAAATTGCGTACCAGAACGCACCTCGGAGGACACGCTTGCGTCTGCGACACGATCATCATATTGTAACGCTTACAAATCCGTGTGTGGCATATTGCATAACGCGGACAAATAACCGTGAGTTGCAAGATTGTCCAGGATACTCTGACAAACCCAGGGATCATTCATCCGGAACTCATTGGTAGGCAGCCACTTCGGAACATAAGTATTTTTCGCCTCTGCATTATCCACGGACAGGGATTCATAGAAATCATCGTCGGATGCCGTAGGACGATGAACGGATTGGTCTTGCAGTGGAGACTCAATCCCAAAAGAGCTTTCCTGATGAAGGGATGGTGGCTGAGAAGGGCCAGACATATCCATATCCAAATTCTCATAATGAGCATTGGTGGATGTCTTCGAGGTGGAATCCGGATCTGCTTGAGGATCCGGGGTAGCCTTAGAAGAAACAATAGTTATCTCCAACGGTACCGAGGCCTAATCGACTCGTCCACGAAGCTCCATAACAGACTAGGTTCCGCGACAAAGACCCCCGCATAGCCAAAAAACGCAAAAGTTATTTCTCCATAAAAAAAATAATAATAAAAGGAAGGCATAAATAAAGTGGGATCCTTACCAAGCAGAGATCCGAACCCCGCCCGTGCCGCAGGGTAATCCTTTTCCTCTCCACCGCTTGGGGACATCGCCGACTCTCTCTTTCCTAGCTTCTTGGCTTTGGCCGCCTCCACATTGTCCACAATGGTCTCCTCGACCGTGATTAAGTTCTCTGAGGGCTCTATGACGCCAGCCCACCGCTTCATCCCGGCAATGCCGCCTCTTGTAATGTTCTTTCTCCGGACGCCACTCGAAGGGATCCGGTTGGTTGATGAAGGCGAAAAGAGACATCTCTCGCAAACAAAAGAAAACAAGTGTTAATAACAACAAAGGGAAAGAAGACAATAAGACGCGACAAACCCTAAAGAAGAACCTACCTCAATATCCGGGTTATAAAGGTGGGCACGCCAGTAGCATCATCCCAAGCACGGCTAAGGCCAATCACGCAGCGAAAGGCTCTTAAACTTCTTAAAAGGAGCACGATGCGTGTCAAGGAGGCGCGTTAACCTCGTGTCAACATCGTCATCGGTAGGGGTGGATCACGGCCAACGAGACCTTATCATTCCACGGGATGGACAAAGGAAAACGGTCGCGTCAACCAAAAAGAAATACTCCTTCCATTCTTTACGAATCCAAGTGGAGCGGTATGGCAAACCCAAGATAACCAACGACTTAGGACCCTTACGCTTCTAGGGTCATCCACCCATCCTTCATCCCGTAATAGTAAAACTTCCTAAATAAAGGTACGGTAGGGTTCCACCATGAACGTGGCATAGGATCTCAAATGACTAATCCTAGCGGCTAATACGGACAATGCGACAAGTGGATTTGAAAATACCCAAAACCCTACACAGAACGCGGAAGGGGAATCCTAAAATTACGTAACTCAAAAACCTAGTGTATACGCCTATCTTACCCCGAGGGCATCCTTATGGTATCATCAGACCGGGAGAAGAGGATGAACAGAGAAGGGATATGGTATTCGAGCAAAATCACTAAGATCTTTCGTGATAGCTTACAAGTAAAATCGCCTAGGAGTTTTTAGCCATTGTACTATAATAAGGAAACCTAACACGAGAAGTAAGGACGCACACAAAAGGCTCGTAGGCTTTTTTCTTTTTACACGCCAAGAAGAAATGGCAACAATGAGCGAGAAGGTAAAAAGGAGCGGTATTTATACTCTCCTAAAAGTAAACTAACGGATTAATCGCAATGAAAAGTCGCCACGCTTCCAGCCTTTTATTCTATGGCCCGATCCGCTAGATTAACAGGACGAGATCGAAGCGTACCAAACGTCACGTCGATCGAAAACGCGTCAAGAACCGTCGCGATTCCTGCGGACACCGTAACGCTTATCCATAGCGTAAGTGGGAAGCACAACAAGAATGACTAGGGCACACGCAGACATCAATCCGCGGATGAGACGAAAGAATTAGTCTAGAACGCTGACCAACCAACAAGCATACTAGACCGGGGACTTGATTGCGATAGTTCCCCAAGACCAGACGGTTAGCGCGGATCAAACATAACCCGCCAAGGCCATTCAACCATTGCAGTGGGCGGCTCGGACACTGCGAAGGACCAATCCACGGACAAGAGACACGTCCGAGGATGGCCATAACCGAGTCCCACATAAAAGGTAGGAATCTCATGACGGCTTAGAGTACTACAACTGCAGTCCCAAAAGGAAAGGGACAACTCCCGCTTAAAAGCATCATTGTCACAACAACGGACAAGCTCGAGTTGACCTCACGCCGCCCCCACTTTACAAACTGCCGCCTCATGGCCCGCGACCTCGAGAACACGACGAAAGGTCAACCATATAAATAGAGCCTCGCCACTATTCAAACCAGAACACATACACACTCTCTCTCTAGAACCAACTTTATCTCTAAAACCATTACTTACTCTCACGCCGGAGGTTGATCATGAACCCCGCTCATGCAGAGACTAACGGTGTTTGTTTTCTTAGCAACTTTAAACCAAGAATCATACTTAATACAAGATCTATTTCCCGGGAAGTTAGCATACACTAATCTTCATCAGGGGAGCGCCCAGAATTGTATTAACACTCATAAAGACTCCAACCCAAGACAAAGTTTTGAAGGTAGCACATTTTAGAAAAGAAAGATTTGAAAGTCTGTTTATATAATTATGCATATGTTTTAGGCACATTTTGCATCGCTCTATTGGTCATCGTAGATGTGTTCACCCATCTGCCAGACTTGGAGCACGCTATCATCACCAACACCGGCAATGACCCAATCTTCACTCGGTTCCATGAAAATCCGAAACTCTATTTGTATGTCCACCATGTACAAAAATCAATTCGGTGGGCCTCTTCTTCATCCTCCGGTGTTTGTTCCTGGCCGACTGCTTTATTAAAACAATAATCATAAGTGAACAACTAGTGAACAATGACGTTGTCAAGTGTTCCACTGTTGAAAACTGGCAAATACTAGAGTGGTAATATGACCGACTGGATCATAGGTGGAAAAAGGTTTGGGTCCCAACTTGTCTAACCCATTAAAGATGAAGCATAACCCGCATCAACGAGTTGAAAAGTAAAAGGTCAACAAATAGTAACATAATTCGCTAGAAAGGCCACGAATTGCGAACCAGTTCGCGCGTTCCCAATTTGGGTACGATTCGGTCGGGAACGGGGAAATTAACGATCCGAATCTCAAACCTTCTCAATCATGAAATTGTTACTTTTTTTTAAACTTTAGTATGTAAATGACTGATGGTTACGACTTACGAAATTTTATAAGTATCAAACTATTTTTTCAATTTTCGATGTTAAGATTTCTTTTATAATCCTTAGGAATATATTAACTGTTAGATACATCGTACCGGAGCGATCCCGAATGAACCTACCCCTCATTGAACCAAATTTTAGGCACCTAGCAAACCGCGATCCAGATCTTCGATCGCGTACCGAAACGATCTCGGATCCATGTGACTATGGGTCAACATTACCAATTCTAGAACATTTCTTATATTAACATCATATTAATTCATCTTCATGGAAGGGTATTTTTGACATTTACCATATTAAGATTTACAAGTAATTAAACCATTTTCAAAGCACTCTGAGGGGTTATAGTTATATTAGACATGAGACATGTATGTCACATGTACTTTAAACATGAGAAATGATTGGGAGCTAAACCCATGCCTAATTTTGTGCCTAAAAGTATGTGGCATTATCTCACTCATTTATGATGAAGTGGATCCCTCACTTACAACCAATGAAAAAGTGACACCCAAGTTTAGGCATAATATTAGTCATACGTTAGGCCTCCCAATCATTTCAGTTTAGGCATAATATTAGGCCTCCCAATCATTTATCTTTAAACATAATGAAAAACTACACAAAATATTTTGACTAAAAGAGTTAAGAAATGTACCTGCTAGTATCCCACACAGCGAGCCTCATATCGCCAGAACTAGAAGCTATAATATTCTTGTTGTGTGGACTCCACCCAATCTGAACCACCTCATCCCTGTCATAACATAACACAAGCAATTGATTGGTTCTGAAAGATGGAAAATGCATAGGCTTGAAAATAATTTTAAAACCTGATAATGAAAAATATTGACAAACTCTTACTTGTGATGCTTGAAGGTATAGAGAGCAAATGTCAAGTTTCGCAAATCAAAGACCTTGATTGTCTTGTCGGTTGACCCCGTTGCCACCATGACCTCATTTAAAGGATTGAATGACAAGGCATTAACCTACCACAAAAACATAAACACATATGATAATAAAAAAAATTAGAGACTGAAAATGACTGGAAGCCGTCTGAATATATAAGGATGGTTTCACAAACCCATGTGATCAGGTTCTACATCCCAAGTAGCAGGAGAAAAAATTATTTCCATATATGTGCAATTTTTTTTAAAAATTTGAATAGACATGATAGCTATTTTGGCTCGCACCACTTTTGGTCCATCCCATCATGTTCTGCTAGAAAATTACGAAAATTTTTAATTTCAGGATGTTTGATAGAAATAACTATTCTTTTGGCCAACAAGCGTCTACCATTTTGTTACCATTAAAATGTAATCTAAAAACCTTGCCAACATTCACTTCTACCAATACGTATTTTGGCATTATTGCATACCGATAGAAACATAGACAGGGGAGGAGTATACTTGGTTGTGGTGGATCATCAGATATCATGTGTGCTTAAGCACATTCATAAGACATCATTTAGGGTAACTCTAACTAAGCTATATCTGACCTTACAAACGTTAGAATATTACATGCAATACTACCACAGGCAAAACCTAATAATTTGGTTGGCCCATTAACCAAAAGGCCATGGGCTGATTCATACTGATACAGAAATGCAGAAGTATGATATTTGTACATACCTGACGTTGATGAGCCATTATGGTTTGGACAGACCCCTTTAATCCAAGCCGTCGATCAAATGTGTGCAAGCATCCGTCGTCGCCACATGAAGCAAATAAGTATTCATTCTTCCAGTGCCATGACACATCTTTTACAGGACCTTGGTGAACCTATTAAACATATAAAAATTAATTACACAATACAAACAAATTCTCTAGCTTTATCTATAAAAAAAAAAAAAAAAACGGAAATCACATCTAATCTACACATGTCCATTTATTTTTTTGTTGGGGTAACCATGGTTTCCGACCTTTTGGTCGACTAATCCATGTGGTTTTAGCCCACCGACACACAGACACAAACCGGTAAAGCCCTCCCTTTTGGGTAAGGTAGGTGTGGTCACATTATACAAGGCTTTACCGAGTTTGCTTTCTAGTGCAGGATAAATTCTAACTCACAAGCAGCATTTCAAAAGCAAGCAGGTTAGATCAATTGGAAAACCCCTGTCCTTTGGAGAAGGAGGCGAGGTTCGATCCTCACTCCATGCAAAAAGCCGAGGTCCTCTCAAGCAGCCTCTACCTTCGGTAGGGGTAAGGTTGTCACGCCTCACCTCCTCCATACCTTGTAGAAGACGGATTGGGTACCGTTGATATTGATAAGCAACATTTCAAATCCAAAGTAAGACAAGCAAGATATCACCATAGATTGGTAACCAAACTTAGCAAAGGTACTATCATTACTGCCCTTACTTGAATGGACAGGCACCTTGATCACCTATATGAAACTTTGAGCCACAACAATGACTTGCACTTAGACACATTTTTTGAGATATATATTGATCACTTGAGCAAAAGGTGTATATCTATAATCATAAACTTATTTTCCGGATAGTCATTTTAATAGACAAGCTATTTGATATATGTGTCACATTTGTACCTCTAACTTAGAGATTAGTGACACTGCTCACTTGTAAAATGTATGTATGACCAACGTAACGTATTATTTTATCTGGTGACAGACTCGAGTTTTCTTAAGTAGTGGGACGAAGAAGTTGTCCAACCCACTTTAAATCACGGTGCACAACTCTCTTCCTCAAACTCCATATCTTTATAATTAATTTTCATCGCATATGAGTATCATTTGCTTTGTTATTTTCAACACTAGAAACCAATAAGAATTGTAACATTTTGAAAACCCCTTTCTACAATCGAGTCGCCTTAATGTAAGACACCTTCACATGGTTGATACTCATTTTAGTTAACCCAAATAAGATGGCTGCACAAGGGTCTTGTGAAATTGAAAAAAAAAAGTAAGAGGAGGTGAAAACATACGACAATATGCATTTCATAAAGTAAGTAGTCGACATCAGAGAAGTCAAACGTGAAAATAAGGATGGATGAGTCATTAGAAACTTATAGTTCCTTGTGGGGAAATATGACCCGAACGGACCGGACCGACCAAAGGACCGATTAAGAACGGACCGACCACATTCGGTCCGGTCCGCGTCCCGCTTTTAGTCCTCGTCCGGTCCGGTCCGGACCAAACCGACGAATTTGGCCTTGTTGGATGGACCGATCAAGGACCGACCGGACGGTCGGACCGAGACCGACCGACCACATTCGGTCCGGTCTCGGTCTAGGGTTTATGCCGAAATCGGTTTTCGGTCCGGTCCGGTCCGGTCCGGTTTTTGGACCATGCACACCCTTAGTTCCTTGTAGTGATAAAAGTTAGGTAAAGTCAACTTATGTCAGGGGATTATTGAGAATATGTAACATGTTGAGACTGAGGTGATGTAAATTGTAAAGTCAATTCTTGTTTTCTGCTTAACAAAATAAAGGAACAAAGGTTAGGTAATCTTATTCTTATCTACCAGCTGAGTTACCTGTTAATTTTATGGGTATCAACCAAATATACCCAAAACCATCAAACTCATTCTCTCAAACCAATTATATCCATAATTCTCACAACCAAATAGTGTGTAGCGGGAGTGCAAATTTTAAAGTTTACATACTGTAGCTATCATCAGAGATTATCAGTATATATGTTACACATAGAAGAACCTTTTACTGTACCTACTGATTCTTGAGATATTTATTTATATTGTAAGTGTATACTGTCAGCAAATCAGCTCAATTACCATTGTGATTTATATAGTCTTATTATCACCTTCAACTACCATTCTGTGTTCACTAATCAATTACAAAACCTCATCAATGATCATCAGGAAGTAAAAGATCCAGTAACTATTTCATTAGGTTCTGTGAAGCCACTCAAAGGCAAAGCATCTAACTTGTGAACCCTTGATGCCATAGGAAACTTGAAACCAATAAACGACAATAAATTTGGTAATGGAGCAGTAAGTGCAACAACGACAAGAACAACAACAACAATGACAACAATACCTCTTCCCGCCGGAGCAGGGTATACAGGCAGTAAGTGCATAGTTCCTATTTATAAGCTAGTGGAATGCTGAGTTAATTTGGTGGATTGTTAAATATATTAGCATCCATCAGTATGAAATGTTTTGGCTTGCTTTTCTCATGCTAGAAAATGTGACTTACTACAATATCATGTATCTCTAACTAGTGAATGTACCTTGTATGTTTGCAAAGCATTAATAGTTCTATTCACCGGGGTCCCAATAATGTCCCACAAGCAGATTGAGGAATCATCAGAGCTGCTCAATAAATAACTGGTCCTTATATTGCTCCAGGATAAGCCCAGTCCCCCATTGTTGTGGCCAGTCAATCTCAAATCAGGATTGCTTGTTCCACCAATAGGAAATTTAGTTGGATGATTCCTGTAGTCAAATATATGTACTTCTGAACTGTTTGTTTTTGTTGCAATGAAGAAAGGATCTCGTGGTTTGTGGCGAGCCCTGTTCACCTCTCCAGCATGAGGAATTTGGTGCAGTATTTCTATCTGCAAACAAAACTCAACTTGGTTTATTTATATGAGGAAGGAAAATTAATGCATATTGAAAAAGGCAAAAGGCTCATCAAAGACTTTAAATAAGGGCAATTAAAAGGAAAAACGGTTTAGAAGGCAATTGATGGTATCTTCTCATGATAGCAAAGTATTGGAAAGAAAACTATCAAATGTCACAATATGATATTTATTTCTGGGTTCATGGTTGAGAGATCATGACTACATTAACAAGGTTGCATAGATAGTAAGAGATTCCTTAATACTAATTCATGAATGATAAATTTTTCCCTAAAGTGCAAGTTAGCAACGATGATAACCTTTTAATGGTAATTGATAATTGTAGATGATCAGGTAACCAATACTTTATACCTTTCAGGGTACAAACGGATCACTAAAGTTCTACAGAAAATATTGTTAACATGCTCATGCAAAAGAATATGAACATGTTCTGAATCCATAGTTGATGTTACTATTAGTATTTTCACACATTTATTAAAGATCATTTATCTTCTCAGAGACATTGATCAGCACACAAAATCCAAAATTCCAAAAACACATGGAATGGGCAAAAGTTACTAGAAGGAATACTCCAAAAGAAGATTTACTTATAGTAGAAAATCTCAAACCTTGGAGGCTGCACCACTTTCTAATTGGTAGTGATCATCACGATCAAGATTACCAAACTCTTCATCAAACACCCGATCATCCAATAAAGTATGCTTGACTTGCGCAATAATAAGGTAATTAGGCTCATTTATATCAGCGTGGTCCCAAAATGATCTTTTGGACAGAATAGCCCCTGTCTGACACCTCTACCCGCTCAGGAGCCACTCAACTGTGAGCGAAGACGAGTCAAGTGCATGAGAATCGACCAAATCGTATAGAAATGGAACTTGATTCTTCCAAATTTTGTATTCTTTATTGACCAATGCCTCACCTATTTTCCTTATTTTATCTTCTAAATTGACAGTCGCCATAATTCAGTGGACCAAGATTCAAAGGGAAAGACGAAATCGCCTCTTAGGGAAAACCCTAGCGATTTTAAGATGGTTTTGAAGGTTGAATAATTCGGAAAGCTGGACATGGGCCGGTGAAAAGTATAAGCATGGAAATATTGGGTCAGTAATTTCTTGGGCCGATTCTCAAATCTAAAACCTTTTTGGTATTTTTAACCGATTAAAGTGCCATTATGTCCTCATACTAAAATGAACTTTTCCATGTACACATTTCTCTACCAAGTACCAACTCACGCATGTTAAACCAAATGTAGATTGTTTCCTTAGTCGGTGAAAAGAATCAGATATTGGCTAATATGGTGAATGCATTCATTGCAAAATGCAAATAGTTTACTTATTTACCACACTGAGTAAAACACCACCATATCTAGACCAAACTATATACTACAACACAGGTGTACCTTACCTCCCTAAGGGTTATAAGATAGTTGGCACTTTTCGATCGTAATAAATCAATATTATACTCTTCATCGTCTAATCACTAAACATACTTTTAGACCAATCCTCAACCTTAATTAAACGATTTAAATGTTACACAATTAATACACACACACAGACTCTCACACTAATTCCAAGAGGTGACCAAACTACAACTCATATTGCAACTGTCACTATTTGTAAAGCTAAAACCCTATCATAATTAATTCCTATATTCTTGCCTAGCTTCCAAACTTTCACTCAAAGTTTGCGAATATGTTGTTTCACTTGTTTTCATCCACCAATAATCAACTCCAACCACCAAATTACACCAACTAATCACATAAACACATACACCTGCAGAACCCAATCACTAACTTCGTACAGTTCTCTAAAAAAGGTTGATCTAGTTACATTTTCCATCTTTTGCATAAATTCATGAAATCCATTGCCCATCACAAAACTTATCCTAAAGATTGAAAGTAAAAATGTTAAATGAAGAATACAAATATGGTAGAGGCAAAATAAATAGCTAAATATGGTCATATTGCTCAAAATTGGTTCACAATAATTACTTTGAGTCAATACAATCATGTTTAGCTACCCATGTCGTCTTGACCAGCTGTGAATTTCAACTTTACCATTAGTAAAAATGGAAATACAATCATATTAAGTTCCAAAGAATACAAACGTATATATGATTATTGTTTTGGTGCATCCAAATTTGAAAGTATATTCATAACTCTTACTGAAGCTAACTCAACTCTGATTGACTTTAGTTAGTAACCATTTGTCCCTTCGCACAAGTCTCACTCTATGCATTTCCACAATTACATCAGCATTGTACTCTATGGTTATTGAAAATCCGAATAAATAAAGAATTCGGATCACTCCTAAATATTAAGGAGCAATTACTAAAATTCTAGTCAGTCGCGGTGGTAAATGAAACTAGTATGTAAGCATCGCAAGATCGTCTCCCAAAAACGAGCTCAAATAGATTTGTGACCTCAATGGGATTTCTAGCTATTTTCATGGGATTTTTTTCTTTTCACTTTTTCAGTTTAGAAATCTAACTGTGAAGTAAACATAATAGATAGGGTTGCATAAACGATGGCCTTTGTAGTGTGTACGTGAATTACCAATACAAATGAGCATGATGTGAACTACCACAAAGCTCTATATGAAAGATACATACATAAATAAATGTCTACAATGCTACTAAAATCAGTTAAATCACAACTAGCGTTAGATTGAAAGTTAGACCCGTATAGAACATCACAAGACTAACTCAACAATTAAATTTACTAACCTTTCTTCTCAAGCAGCAGCAACACTCCGCAATATCACTGTAAGATAGTGCATAGAATCATCAATACGCGTTATGACAGGGGAATTTTGGTAATATAAAGACAATTTTCTTTTTTGTTTAACTAGAATAGACAAAGAAAAAAAGTTCGAGAGCAAAGATGATCTTATTTCATGCTTATCAGTTATCACTTCTTACAACAGCATTAGCCATATATAGCTATTCCTAAACTACCCTGACGGTTACACTCGCGGTAGACCTAATGGCAAAAGGCTTGTGACAAGCGTGAGTAAAATGTGAGATGTCTCAAGTTTAATTCCGCTCTGGAGTGGCGGGTGGCCACGCCATCCTCAAGGGGAGGGTTTTACCTGGTTTGAGTGTGTGTGACGGTGGGTTCAAGTCACAAAACTATGGTTAACAAAAAAAGAAGGAAAAAACCTTGACACTTGACAATGACCATTATGAGTAACAACTAGCCCCATTTTCCATCTTTTTCGCAATTTTAGCATTCACATTTCTGACCCACTATATGTTATCAATCATCATCTATATACTCATAGCATAATATATGTATGATTCCAATTAATTAAAACCAATAAACGTCAAATAAAAAGGAGGGTCTAATAAACATGTATCGAAATGCTTACTGTGAATTTCAATGATTTTATAAAAAATAGCCGGAGTGATAACCCATCATTCACCGTATCTTCTGACCGGAATACTTATTTTTGTTTTAAAATTGTTCAATGTTTAAGAAAAGGGTGTTTTTGCTAAATATAGTCTAGACTTTATGGTTATGTTTAAGAAAGAGTAAATTACATGGTTTGTCCCTGTGGTTTGGGTGAAATCATTACTCTCGTCCTACGACTTTCATTTTTGCATGGTTCGTTCTTATAATGAAGTTTCATAACACTATTCATCCTTATAATGGTTTGTGCATTTAATAATTAACCGTAACATTTTACATTAATTATTTGAACATTAAATCTCATACGTAATTGTGATCGCGGGAATCTCATATGTTTTAACGTGCGCCTTTTCTTGTTTTCGTAGAAATCACTAATGCGTCGGTGAGCCACTCGAATCCCTCGGCTATCGGCTCGCTCGGACGCCTCACTATCCTCGTTGTCATTGTCAAGTTTATCTATAAAACTAATACTTCCGCCCCGCCTATCTCAGATTCTACGGCTACCAGCCGGAGACACCGCACGCCTTTCTTCATATCGTATTCGAATCGAATTGAGTCGGGCTTCGTGTTCCGCCTCGATCATTAGTTGAAATGAACGTTATATTATAACAAACGGACATATTAGAACTAGTAATAAGTATAGGTCAAGTCCAATATAGATCTAGTCATCTTTATTTCAGAGTAAATATCCAATCAAAAATCTCAGGATGACAGTATATATAGATCTCCATCGCTTAATCATACAAAATAAGGTTGTAGCTTAAGGCTAACAAGATATTCAGTGTACAAAACATTAGAACTTATAGATGATGATCATGGTAATCGTCGTATACATTTTAGGTAATAATTAAACGTCACTTACTCGTTAAAACCTTCATATCCAGAACCTAATGAACCAGTTCCAGAAAATCACCCTTCTGCCAGTTTTTAAAATTGGCCCTGAACGATTGATCAGTTGCTGCATTATATGAGCCGTCATCGTCATTATGAGTTGTATCCCAACCAGATGTTTGTATAATTTGATCAATTCTTGATGGCATCATTTCCCTCCACAAATAAACCCTGACTTAGTCACCCAACATAATCTTGGATACTTTATAATAAATGAAGTAAACTGATGACTCTGAAGTCAAGTAAAGACCAAGTCCAGTCCATTTTTAACGGACAACAGGTGTAGAAAATAAGCACTGCATAATTGCATTTCATCTTGATTAGCGTAGGCTGATAATTAGTTCATTCATATCGACAAACCTTTTCTTTTCATTTTCATACAAAGTAATTGGTTGGAAATAAGTAACCTCAAATGTGATTGTTGAAAAGATAAATCACGTAAAGATTATAGCGCTTCACATTAATCCAAATGAATCAAAATAGTTGTATGCCGCGATAAGGTGTTTTGCAAATGTGCCCATGGACACATGTTATGCTGTATTTCTAAAAATGCATTTAATGAACATTAACAGAACCTATAAACACAAAATGTATTTTCGATTTAATGAATCAGACCTTCCATTTGTTCCTACATTAACATGTGCCCACTGCAAACTGCAAAACCCGTAACAGATTACATATAGAATTCTCGTTTGACAAATATAGAAAGAGTAAAAAACATAATGACCATAAACTATGTATCTTGATTGGATAGTGAATCGGTCATAATAATACCAAATGTTTATAATCAACACAATGAGCAAAATAAAAAGATAAACGATATATACAGAACTATGTGTGGACTCATATGATGTGAACCCGGGTTCATCAATCGAACAATTTTCTCCCATTTCTTGTCCAGAGTATGTACAATGTTCCTCTACAAACATATGCCTATTAGCGCCACCCTTTACAACAAATAACAATTACCTCTGCAGATACAACTTACAACAATGAAATGCCAATTAAAACACAACCCAAAATGAATTTCCATCAAAGGAAAACAAGAAATATATCTAACTTGACTACCATTACACTTTTTCACAAATTGAGCCCAGAAGACTTGCCCCTTAGGTCCAAGCTCCAACCAGAAATCACTCCTGTGACAGTTGATATCACAAATTTGTATTTAGTCTACAAATCATATAAACTCGATTTTTGCCATGCAACATAAAGAGTTTGAATAGTTTAAAAGATTTCCAAATTCCACGCATGAAGCTGTAGGGTCTTAGTTTCATCAAATTGCAAGGCTGGGAAAACGACCTTAGGAGAGATTAATGTATAGATAATCAATTAATGGTTTACATCGATCACAGAGTGTATAGATAAAGATGGTTAGAATGCTTACCTAGAGGTGGCAATTCCAACCCATTTTTTTAAAACAGATCGATTTGGTTCAACTATGTTACAACGAGTCAAACATGTAAAATTTAACTACTTAGCTATAACAGAAAGGGTCAAACGGGTCAAAGTCAACAAAAGCCTTTTCACATGATTAATAGCTCAAAAATTGCTTTATAGAAATGAGTAATGCTATATCCTCCAAAAGTCCAAAGGATCCCTCCTAACAGTGAGATGAATGACATAAGCAAAAACAGAAATGCTGGAATTTTGTCAAATGTCATCATCACCTTGTTTGAAGAATAAATTAAAAGAAACTGAAAACATGAAAGTTTTCTTAGAAACACTAGCAATTTTGAACACTAACAATTTTGACCCGAACCCCATTAACTTGTTACCCAACCCGCCCATCCTCCTACCTCTATGCTTATCATCATACTAACTACAGTTTTTTACAATACTTCAAAACTTTTATCACTTCACTTGATTAAAAACGAAGAAATCAATGAGCTAAAGCTATTTTACAGATATAAACTTACCCATAGCTTTGCCATGGATGATTACTGAAAGCTGTTACAGCTGCGGGCTGTTGTGGTGTGGAGACGGAAGGGATGAGGTCATAGATGTTGGTCTCTTCAAAAATGGGTGTTCGAGTAATTGGGCAGCTGTAGGCCGGTCATTTGGATTAACTTGTAAGCATTTGAGTATGAAATCTTGGGCCTCTGCAGACAATGTGTTGGGAATTTCAGGAGGCTCGCCCCTGCCAATTCTGAACAGTGCTTGCATCTAGCAAACAAAAATTACAAACAAGATTTAATTATCATAAAAAAGATCGTATTTACCAAATTACAAAGTAAACCCATACTATACACCTTATAACAGACCTATTCTCTTAATTGATACTGAAACCCACAACCATTTGATTGACACATTCAACATGATTATTCCATTTCATGTTTCTATCTTCGTGTGAGATATTAAAATTCTTAAAGGAGAGGTGGCGATTTCTAACCATTTACTTGTGATTGAGTTGGTTTGGGTTATTTTGTATCTCAAATGGGTCAAACTAGTGTAACAGGAAAACTTGGCTGCAGGGAAGATGGATTATATGGGTAAAGGTTACCCAAATTGCATAGAGTATACACACAATTCAATCAATTTGAGCAATATAATTAAGAAAGTTAGATTTTATTATAGTGAGAAAATTATGTAACCATATTCCATACATTAGATATTTAAAATGTAGAAAAAAGTGCTGGTTGGGTCAACACCCCCTACCCCACAGACCCGAAAACATAAATTACAAATTTTGACATGTTTTACTTCTAAAAAGGCGCAACTGATTTAAAGGGGAAAAATCAAAGATAAAAAGATAAATGACATGCATACCCCTTCCAGGTGGTAGTATGGAATTTTACGTGTCAACATCTCCAAGACAGTGCAGCCAAGGCTCCATATATCCGCAGCAAGTCCATAGCCCTTTTTTGCTCGATTATTAACCACCTAAAGGGCAGAAGTAAATAAATGGCAAAAATTAAACAAACCCGAAAGCAGATGATACTACTAGCATCCCTAAATTTGAATGGTCACAAGAATTTGAAGTGCAGAAGATGCAAGTACCATGTGACCAAACCCCTAGATAACAAATACAACCAAAGACATAATTGCAATTACAAGAATAGAACTAACCTCCGGCGCCATCCAATATGGAGTCCCTTTGCAAGATTTAATGTCATTTAATGTTGTCGCCTATGGATATATCAATGCATTTATAGTCAGTTCACTCAGTTGTATTATAAAATAACCAGACGGAGAAAAAACAAATATGATAACAAATAACAGATAGTAAACTATGACAATAAATAACCGCTAATGTTGTATTTACCTTTGCCAGCCCGAAATCAGCAAGTTTCACGGATCCACTTGCGCCAACCAATATATTAGCACATTTTATATCCCTAGAACATAACAAACAAGTCAAATTAGAAAATGGTCAAAGATACATCCATTGAGCTTAAAGATAGCAGCACCCAAATGAAATAAAAGATTACCTGTGAACAACCTTTCGTTCATGCAGGTAATTCAAACCGCTCAAAATCTGTCTCGTGTATGCCGAGACTTGGGAATCCCTCAAGTCATACTTTTGGTAGAGTTTTGCAAGCGAACCCTTGGTTACAAGTTCAAGAAAGATATATAGCTTGCCATCATCCTGAAGACATTATTTCAAGATAGAATTAGTGGTGGCAAAAGTGGCAGGTTTCGTAACTGGTCATATATGTTTGGGTCCATATGGATGATTTCATGTGTGTCGGGCCGAGTTGAATTGCAATTCTTTTTTCCAAATGTTTTACATATATATAATCAGTGTGTTTAATAAAATTACAAAATCTGTAGTATTACAGTATTAATCTACTATTTAAATGTAGGAAAAAGCGATTAGAAGGTCGTATGCATTAAACAATCAGCTTTGGGTGACTTTCGAACTGTTTGACCTATTTCCGCTGGAAAAAGAAATTTAGGTTACACAGTTTGACTGTTTAGGAGATAAAAAATGGGAAAATGGTCTAAAAGGCATCCAACTTGCCACTTTTTCCTTTTGTAGGCATCAAACTTTTAATTTTCCTATTGTAGCATCCAACTTTCTTAATTTTCCTATTGTAGGCCTGTAGCGCAAAAAAGTGAGGTGACAATAGGAAAATTAAGGATGTTGGATGCCTACGAATATAAAGATTAAGGAAGTTGGATGCATACAATAGGATGATTAAGAAAGTTGGATGCTACAAATAGGAAAATTAAGAAAGTTGGATGCTACAATAGGAAAATTAAAAGTTTGATGACTACAAAAGGAAAAAGTGGCAAGTTGGATGCCTTTTTTGACCATTTTCCCTAAAAAATAACCCATATTGACCCAATTCTAAGTTAATGAGTCGAAATTACCACCCTAATGTATTTTGTAATTTAATTGTAAACAACCTACTATAAACTTTTGGTTTAATTATGAGTTCTTTGATAGCTGGAGCTTAAAGTTGTACTTGAATCATACTCATTGATCACAAAGAAACAAGTAAAGCGGAAATTCAATTAACACAGGAACTTTGTGATATTGTACATTGTTTATACTTCTAATTACTCTTCAAGCGTTTTGTTTCTTATACTTGCAACCTCCTGCTGTGAGTGCCGTCCAGCATATATAATGATTTTATAATGAGTAAAACTCTTCCTAGAAATATATCAGCCGAAAGCCTCCTCTAATCCTCCAATGCAAAAGAAATACTTTTAAGAGACAGAAGGCATACCGAATCTGTTCCAAGATATCGAACTATGTTCTCATGATGGAATTGACTTAATAAAGATATTTCCTGAAACAAATAGAAAGATTATTCAAGATATGAACCAACACATTCTAAAAGAATGATGATAATCTAAAAATTACCTGTTCAAGTTGAACTATGCTTTGCTTTCCCTGGCTACCTTGATCAAGCAAAGAAACCTCCTTCACAGCAAAAAAGAACCCAGATCTGCAAATAAAAGCAAGGTCATATCAGAGGATGACAACCTGAATATACAAAATAACAAAAAAAACACACTGTTAACTACATCTGCAAAAGAATCCATCCGTACAATAGCATACATATGCTGGAACACTGCCACACACCTCATATTGTGATTGTTATCATTTGAGAGCGTTGAGAAAAACACTTTCCAGTTAAAGTGCTCTAAATACAGTTACCACAAGTCAAAGACGCAACAAATACTTCTAACATCTCAACTAGGCATCTCTGGTCATTATGGTCAGATGACATCCTCATTAGATAAATAGCTTACACAATAGGCATATGTGCTATTTTGTGGAGACTGCTGTAATTAATGTTATTCATCTTCGCTTTTATAGTCTTGGTGTTTTTTTACATGTCATTTTGGTTATGCGCTTAATAGTTTCCTTTGCTTAATAAGTTCAATGGATAAAAACCTTTAATGAACAGAGGGTTATTCTTTAAGGGCATTTTCGCATTTCCTTGGTTTCAGAGTAAACTCATGGCATAATTTAGTAGAAGTAGAAGATTTATGTTAAAAAAAAAAAAAAAAAAAAAAACACCTTCACGCCCTATGATATACAAAGGAACCTTAGGAGATTATGAAGAAAAAAGTTTGACAGATCAAAGGACATCGCCACCTGATTAAAATACAAACCATCCTTGCAAGATCATTGGAGTAGAAAAATATGGCTCTTGAAGGGAAAGGAGATGGAAATCTACCATGACTAATCAAACAATGTTTTCACAATATCAAATAAGAATGATTAACCAAATCATCAACAATTAAATATGTTGACCAGAAAATCAAAGACCAACATATAGTTGCTACTTGCTAAGTGACAACCATTACTCCACAAGGCCAACATGGCTGACCAAACAATCATAGAAGATCGTCATAAATGTGACAAGATATTGACTTTTGTAGTGACTGAATTTAGACATCAAATAATTGTTTGGAGATAAATATAACATAATCAGTAGTTAACTATTTTCCGAAGATACCACCCATTTTTACCCAAATGTTAGTCAATTCCGCAAACCGATATGAGCGTTGTCCAGCCTAACTAGTTTAAGATTAAGATTTCTTGTACTTGATATAGACAAAGTGATAGCCCAAAGTTAATACAAACTATCAAAGGCATATAATTATAACTAGTAATAATGCACAAATTTAAAATTCACTTACTCATCAAAACCTTCATATACCGTCCCAAACGACCCGCTTCCGAGAAAATCACCCTTTTGCCAGTTTTTAAAAGTTCCCCTAAACGTTCCATTAGGCGAAATAGTATACTGAAGCTCAGGACTAATCACACTAGATGACGCCTCCTCCTCCTCTTCATCACCCATTGCATCACTTCTAGATGTGATCATTATGCTTGTCTCAACAATCACTCCCTCATTCGACGAGCTAGTCCCCTCATCGCGTCTCTCTGATGCCAAATCTTCATTATCCATGGGAGCAAAACTCCTAATCAAATCCCAATTAGAAGCCGAATCATCCATGATAACTCGAGACATAGATGGCGGAGGAGCAAGTAACATCGATGGCCGTACACCTTTAATCCCTCTCTCACTCGTTTTATCACTTTCAACATCCTCGCCATCTTCCAAAACCCTGGCCCCATTATTTATTTCCACTTTCCTAGCACCATTAGTTACTTCCAAACACTCATTTCCAGGCAAATTCTCATCAATTTCACTAACATCATCATCATCATTCGGATACATATCCTCGTTAATATCGTCATCACTGAGATCATCTTCATCATCACGTTTATGATCTCCATTAGTCACAATTTCATCGATGCTGACGTCATCATCATCCTTTAATCCAGCTTTTCTTTGAAAATCAACAGACAACAACTGACCGTCATAATCCTTTATACTCACAGGCAACTACCACCACCCCACACCAGTGGAGAATAAGACCTGCGATTCTCCCAATCAACAGTAGAAATCGCAAAATCCTCAGGTCCAGAAAGACCTAACCGTCTACAAATAACATCAAATTCACCTTCAGTTCCTTCAATACGAAAACTAGTCCTGTTATCATATACAGGCGGTATATCAAGTGATCTAGTTCTATGGCTACTACCACTACCACTACCACTACTCTCAAACGATGTCGAAGCGTCGTAATCGATGTTTTTAATCGCGTTACGTCGATCAAGCTTTGGACGTACCTGGTGTTGATGCTTCGTTCTTGAGATTAGTTTCATTTTAATGGCTTTGATATCATGTAGAATATATTATTATGTGTATGTACGTATGTATGTATAGGTGTTTGATTTGGTTTTGATATTTATGAGAGCGGAGAATAATAAGGAGAAGAAGGAGATGTGGTGGTGGTTGGTTTTTTTTAATTTGGCAGGAATCTACGCGGTTAGGGGGTTTTGTTTTGTTGACGGAAGTATTGAATGACGTACTACTATACTACTCCGTATATGAATTCAATCCATTACGGTCAACTCCTTGTGTTTTTACAAATAAATCTGGTGGTCTTGTTTTCAAAATAATACAAATTGGCTACCTTTACTTTTCACTCGACTTTTTATTTCCCTTTTAAGTGTCGGAAGTTTTTATCAGTAACCCCTTTTCTTTTGGTACTGAAGTTAAGCAATGCGAGGGTTATTAAAGTAGTTTAGTTTTTTTTTCCGGAAAGTAGTTTTGTAAAAAAATATGCGTCGTTCGGGTTTTTTTGTCATGTTTAAAAAAAGGTAATTTTTGTTTGGTTTAGTATCTATTATAGTAAGGTTTAGTAAATAATTTTTTTATTATTATTACAACTATGTTTAGGTTATAAACCGGTTTTTTTTGCATTGACTATTTGTATTTGCATTCTCACCTACTAACCTTAAGCTCTTATTAAGTATGGCGGCCATGCTTAATATCGAAGAACTCAAAGTAGCTAGTGGTTCTGATAATCTGGCTACAGCGTATAAGTTTCTCTTTAATTGTGAAGTTAGCGAGGATCGTGGTTTTTTGTTTCATATTGAAGAAGAGCCCGGACAGCTGCGCCGTAAAATTGAGAAGCGGGAGCAGACCATTAGGGAGACACACTTTTTAGGACCGTTTAATGAAAAGGATGTGGATGGTTTGAGGGGGCTTATTGAGATCCAGCGTATTGATCGCGAGACGCTTCAAGAACTTGCAGTTGTCATTGATGGAATACGTGATGGATTGCTGAGAAGGAGAAGCATGTTAGGTTTATGGAGATTGATGAAGATCTGTCTGATGGTTAGTGTGGTTAACAATGTCTTTTGTTGGTGTTTCATCTTCAGCAGTTTATGTTAATAGTAGTTTCTAATGGTTATTAAGTAGGTTTGCTTTTGTGGATTATTAGGGGTTTTACTGTTTTTATGGACTTATGTACAGTTAATGGGTGGATGTAATCTCTAGCAAATTACAATTTTGTTGTGTTTATGATGATCCACCTATTGTAATGAAAATGCTGTCATGAATATTTTGGTAATGAAAAATGATGGTATTTAGTTTATTCTAATTTTATTTAGTGCCTGGTTTTTGTTGTGATTCTAGTTTAGATGTTGTTTATATTTGGTTTTGAAACTGTTTACGTTTTTATGAAAAGGTATATCTTTAAATGACAGATCTTCATTAATGATGGTGTAATTTTTTGTGATGAAGATGGTGTAATTTTGGATTTTGTATGACTATGAATCCATTGTAATGAAGATGGTATAATCAATATTTCAATAATATGAAAATATGGGTTTGAACGTATTCTTGCTTTGTTTGTGAGTAGTCGTTTGTTATGGTTCTACTTTTGTTGCTGTTTATATTTGTTTTTGGTAATAGTATTGAAATATGAAAGTAATCCAGTTTGTTAGATGGCGATGTAAATGCCCGTGAGTATTATTGCAGTGCTAGTGTGTAACTGGTTCTAAGAGTGTGTGTTAACATTTTAGAGGCGTGTAGTTGTTTTTTTAGCATAGGTATATAGTTTGTGTTGTCGACGTGACTACACGTTTTAGATGGTAGTTATATCTACTACAAAATGGAAGTTGTGGTTCAGTATAACATATAGTCGATATGTTGTTTATGGGTGTAAACATGTGTAGTGTATAATCACACAGAGGGAATGCAATGGTAGTTGTAAGTAAAGATTACTTGGATAGGTAGTATATAACGACTGAACATTTTTATTGCAGTTGGCCTGAAAATATTGCCCAAAACTTGTGCACTAACATAGTGTGCACATCAGTGTTTATACACGTTCTTTAACAACATAACTACGCCTAGTTTCTTTTTTTTTTTTTTTTTTTTTTTTTTAAGTTTGGAGTTCTATAGATAATACATACTAAGTTGTTTTAGCAGCAGTTTTGCAAATCTAATATAACTGCATTACAAAAGTTGGTAGTCCATTTTTTGTTGTTATTAGACCGATGGGTCGCTAGTGGGATCGCTTTTTAGTTTCTTTGCAGGCTGGAGTTTTTCAGGTTCTGAAGGACCTTCAAATAACTGTTTCCGAGCTGAAGAAGGTTCGGTAGATCTGAGAGGCTCCTTTTTTCTGTTTACGAGCTGAAGAAGGTTCGACAAATCTAACATACCAGTTGTAATTTCGAGCTTCTCCATTTTACTTTTTTTTTCTTTCTTTTATATATTTCTAAGCCTCTTATCAGATTTGCTTATTTGTTATATTTTGTCTAGGCGGGAGAGAATCAGGCGGAAGAGAGCGAAAAGGACAATAAACACCGAAGACAGTGTGGCTAACCGTTATTCGCTATAGTTTTGCGATGTTAAGGTTGTGAAAATAAGGTATTCTTTAGTTCAATAATCATATAAGTGGGATGAATGTGGGGGCGAGCGGGAAGGGAGATGTAAGTTGTGACCCGAATTGCTTTTCTTATTCCAAAATAAGGGGATAAGCAGAAGAATGACATGAACACTTTAGATTGCTGATGTCTGTCCATCATGGTCTTATGTCTATGACAGACATAATGGTTGAAGTACATGCCGTCAAGACCACATGATTTTGGTGATGGTGCACCGTATCCTGATATTCAGTATGCACAATACCAACTTGATATGGGTAGAAGTAAGGATTATATCTCTGGTATGAAGACATTGCCTGTAACTTTCTACATTTTTTACACTTTTTCGGATTCTTTTATTACTCACTCTTTAGTATGCGCAGTATCAGCTTGATACTTTCACCATAAGTACTCCTTGTGAATTAGCTCAGAAGTATTGGAATGGAGGTGCTACTAATGTAAGAGATCCTTTAATTCAACTTCTATAAGCTCGCTTAGTTTAGCGTATTCATAATCATAATTATCGATCATGCTTTTTGGTTTCAGGATGCTACACACGCAATCGTCTTCTCACAGCTGGAAATTGGTTGTGTTAATCAAGGACTACGTGCCTTTATAGCCTAAATCAGATATGCGAATGGAAATATATGTTCAAATGTTCGTATTGCAGATTATGGTCATAAGATTGGTTTGAATGGTGTTGATGATGGGCGAATAAGATAAACCTATAAACCTATTCAACGAATTAGACCAACTCAATTTTTGGATTATATTTTCCAAATCCAAATCTATAAACATGTTCAACGAATTATTGGTCAATTTTTTTTCATTAGCATGTTTTCAAGATGGAACAAGAAGAATATAAAGGAAGAAATTGACTGGAGTTTCATAGAGTTTGTGGACAATCAAGATATTTTAGATCTCATTGAGAAGGTATATGCATGTTCCAAATATATGCGTTCCTTATTTATTGCCTCACCATGACTTCCAAATTCTTTGAAATGATGCTTTCCAATCAGCGTTTCCAACATATGTACTGTTACCAATTGTCAGTGGAAGGGCAGGGTCAGTCGGGTAGGTTAACGGGCTAAAATGGTTTAGGGTAAAAAGCGGAATTAATTTAAATGTGCAGTTTTAATTTTAATTTTAATTTTAATTTTTTATTTTAATTTTAATTTTTATTTTTTAATTTGATTTTGCTTTGAAAAGTTGCATCATGTTGTTTGCTCCTCTGCTTTTCTGACTAACTTTTTTATAACCTCAGAAACCTAGAGGCATCCTTGCTCTTTTGGACGAAGCTTGGTATGTTGGAATTTCATAAGTTTGGCATTATTCTTTGTTAATTTATATACTTCTTACTTTTTGTTACTTCTTGGTACTACCTCTTTTATGGATAGTTATAAACTGAGAAATTAGTATTTACGTTTTTAGAATTGACCATTTATGCAGCATGTTTCCGAGATCTACACATGAAACCTTTGCTGAAAATCTTTTCCAGATGTTTAAAGATAATAAACGTTTTGTCAAGCCAAAACTTTCCAATTCAACATTTACCATTGATTATTATGCAAGCGAGGTATGGATATTTAATTCTGTATATCTGAAGCTGAAAAAATACAGAGAACCTTAAGTTTATGAATGATATCACCCATAATACTTATACACTAAGTTTAGTCTACCCATAACAGTGCGTTAACATTAAATTGATTAACCCTAAGTTTAGTCTCAGTTTCCCACTATCTATCAATTAGAGATGGCAAAATGGCTGAGTCTAGGGGTTGGAGCGGTTTGGGTAACCAGTCAAAATGAATCATTCTTTGGTAGATGTTAAAACTGTCGGGTTGGGCTGACCCGTAACACTTTGTCCGAAAACAAGAAACTCATTATTAGTTAGATTAATATGATCACAAAAGTTTCAATTTCAATAATTTTCTAAATCCTTCAATAAATTAGTTTATCACTGAAAATACACTTTGATGTGTTGTTTATCTCATCGTTATGTTATAGGTTAACCGATGGTCAATGATGCGCTCCAATCGATCAAGGTTTTCACACAAGCTCGCCACTCATGAATGGCGGCATCGTAAGAACCTTAAACGGCTCAGAACGAACTCAATGAAGATCCGAGGAGTATAGTGTTTCCGGTCGTTATGTCCCAAATGAGCTATGCAATGGATTATCAAACGATAGTGATCGCGAGATTTGAATCTAAAAGGAGATTTGGAATTATTATAACTACGGAAAAAGGACATAAACTACAAGGGCTAAAATGAAAATTAAAGGAAATTAAAAGATTAAAAATATTAAATAAACGCTATCACTATTTTTAAAATGATGAACGTTTAAAACTTAAAACTAAAACTTACGTTTAAATTAAAATTACGTAAACGTCAAAATAAAAAGTGAAACTTATACAATATAAATCCTAAAAATATGAAAAATACATTTTACAATCCTAATGATAAAAGAAAATTTATAGAAAAGAAAATTATTTTTAGAACTAATTAATTAATTATTATTAATTAAAACTAATTTTAACTATTTAATAATTACCTAAAATACAAGAAAATATGAAACAAAGCTAGAAAAATAAAATTAAGACTTAGAAAAATCTAAAATATCAAATTAGAATTTTCAAAACTATTTTTGTATTTTTATGATTATTTTTCTATTTTCTAGGAATTAAATACTATTTAAAACTATTTAAATTATTTAAAACTACAATTTTAACTAAGAAAAATATGGAAAAATACTTTTTAGGCTTTTAATATTTATCTAAACTTAAGAAAATGAAAATTATTTTTGAAACTTTTCTTAATTTTTGAATTAAATACTATTTAAAAATGCTTAAAACTACTTAAAATGCGAAAAATAGCAAAACAACTTGGAAAATATGAAAATTTCAGAAAACTCTAAAATAATATTAGGAATATGAGAAAATGGAAAACAGGCCCTTATGTGGATGAATATGAAATCGATGAGTAAGTGCTTATTGAAATAAGCACTTAAATAAGCAAATGGAGTCCAAAGGGCACCAAACCAAAACAGAAGCCTAAGTATGCTAAAAGAACTAAATGGAACAAGTTTCAACAAGCCACAACCTCGATAAGTGATTACAATGATTGATGAGTTGAGAATTAAGTTAAAAAGCAGTTCACGGTGGTCTACTTGAGCTCAAGAATAAGCAATCAAATAAGCTAGAAACTAGAAACAATAACTTGAACTTGTACAAGACCTGGGTGGGTATATGCAAACCAAAATCAGACCTTGCCAAGCTCAAATGAGCTTGTGGCAAGGGTCAAGTTCTCAAAAAGTTCATGCGAACCCATGCTCTCTGCATGCAGGCACTAACACCATTTTAACAAGCTAGATTGAAGCTTTTAGAAATTTCACAAAATTATGGAAAAATGACAACAAGAAGCTAGAGTGCTTAAACTTTTAAAAGCCACTAGCTTCACCGGTTTTGGCCCAAAGATGAGCTCTTAAAAATTCTTCCTAGTTGAGCTAAAACGGACTTTTCAAACTTTGACTTTTAACAAAACTAAAAAGTTGACTATATTGAGTTTTGATCATGAATTTTTGATTGAAAATGATCTATCTTGATGAAATGAAGCTATCAGTAACCTAACTCTATGAAATTGGAACACAAAACAAGTTTTGGCTTGTGAAAATCTCAACAAAGGAGTCATGCTAAGGGCTTAAAGTGAAATTTTGACTATAGATGGTTGCAGACTCAATTCTATGACTCAAATGAGTTTAATCGAGCTACACAAGCATGAACAAATAGGAACCAACCATCGCACCAACCTTAAAGACAGATTAATCTACTAAACCAAACACTCCTTTTAAAACCGAAATGAACTCAAAACTAAATTGGATACTTAACTAACTACTTTCACTGATCAAACTAAGTTTAAATTACCTAATTATAGCTAATTAAACATATAAAAGCAAGTTGTGACCACAGACACACTTACAAGCATAAAATGCAAATTTGGCTTGAAAATTAAAAGTGAGACAGATACTCACATGTGTCAGCTGGTTTTGCAGGCTAAACCAGAACCCCAATCCTAGCTAACCTATCTATTTCACACCATATTCATCCTCTGCAACAACATACCCATCACCATTCCCAATTTTTTGCATAACAGTTGACTTTAGTTGACTAGCCATGGAACTACTTGAGACTGAGCTACAAGCTTATCACAAGTTATGAAGCTTTAATACGATTTGAGCTTAAAAATAAGCTATCAAAAGCTTGTACAAAAGAAATTGAAACCGAGAGTTGCAACAAAGGAACAAAAAAACTTGAAACTTGATTAAACTTTGAAATTGATGTTTAAAGGTACATTATACTGATAATACTACTTGAGTTTGTTACAATGAAACACAAAGATTACATCCTAGAGTTTTATTAAACAGAACATAAAAACGACATGCTTAAAAATTTTAAAACTAATTACTTCTTTCCTCTTTCTTCTTCTTTCTTTTATACCCAAAAGCTTTCCACGTGTCCTTTAGAGTGATTCCCACTGATTCCCGTGCCTCGGATAACTTTTGTGGGATTTGACCACTTTGTCAATTTTGGGGAATAAGGGATTTGAGCGATTGAGGTTGAGTGGAAGGTTAAAGATTGCATTAAATGTAGTTTGGAGTTGTGTGGAGGTGGGGGGACAATGAGGAGATAAGGTGATGGAGGGGGGATGGCAAGGAAATGTGTTGCAGTGGTGAAGCAGGGAAGAAGGTGAGACTTTGGCGCCATGGTGGGTTTGACTTGGGAGATTGACCAGGGCAGGGTATTTAATAAAAAAGGGGGGTTCAAAAAGCCAAATGACAGGGGTCCAAGGTCTAGGTAAGGGTCCAAAATGGTTGAAAGGTTAATAACATAGGGACCTAAAGTGTAATTTCTGAATTTCAAGGGACTAATCCTGCCAATTAAGCAAAGTTTCTCCAAGGGTTGAAATTGACAAGCTTCAAAAGTATAAGGACCAATTTTGCCATTTTCCAATTTTTCTAGGCCAATTTTGCCAATTTTCAAACTTGGAGGACCATTTTGTAATTTTTTCAAACTTTTGATATTTTTCACCAAAGGACTAAATTTGACAACTTATGATTTTAAAAGGACCTTTGGTGACTTTACTTTTGAAATTATGTGCTCAGGACTGCTTTTTGATGACTTTGGAAACTTGGGGACTAAAACGCAATTTTGCAAATTTGATATGTTTTTCATCCGATTTTGATATTTTGCTTTTAAAACACATAAAACACCGATTTGTGATATTTTGATCATTTTGAAGTGTTTCGAGTGTTTTCGAGATGATTTCAGCTTTATATTGTACAAAAATGATGAGTATTTAGACACTCATCAATCCCCACATCGAGATATTGCTAGTCCCTAGCAATGATTTGAGAAAACATAATGGATTTTAATCTCTTTACCAAAAGCCATTACTTACGGAGTAGCCAAATGTTTCATTCAAGTAAGAATCATGGTACACCGATAACCATGTGATTTTGAGCAAACCACCGACTTTCAACGGATTTGATTTGTCTTTACCGAGCCGCACCTTACGGACTAGCCAACTCTTAGATAAATTATCAATATTATCTTTGGTGAGTGATTACCAATTATGGATTTTCCATCGCATTTACCACAAGCCATAAACTTGCGGGCTAGCCAACTCTTCACTTTTTAGGATATGGTGAGTGAATACCATACAATTTGGGCAAATTGCAAGTCGTCAACGGATTTGATATATCTTTACCAAGAGCCGTTTGCTCCTGGATTAGCCAATCCTTTTGTTTATTAGACAAAGCGGATGATGACCAAATGAGAAAGTGTAAAACACTTACTCCAAAAAAATTTTGGCCAAAAACGGGAATTGGTATAATTATATGATAAAATTCGTGAGAATTCCCCACTTAGAAATGAATATTGCCTCAATATTCAAAGTACCGCGGTTATGCGAAACAAAGAACGTAAAAGGAAATACTACGCCATTATTTAGAAAGAAGATTTTTTTTTTTTTTATAAGATACTTATATATATATAATATGTGGGGCATCACACCCACACTAAGGTGGTAGAAAGGGTAAGAAGACAAAATATGGGTGAAAACCCATATGGTGCGTACTTCTTTTTTTTGATTTCGAGTCACTAGCTTGACTCGACCCGCATTCATTGGTTCATGGGAAGCAAGGTGGAAGAAACAATCTCCATCGGGCTTTCATTCAAGATGTTTGGATAAATATTGAAGTACGTGAAAGTTCCACACCGATGAGATATACTGAGAAAGACCCTACTCATAAATGATAAATGAAAATGCCGGGGTCAAAGATAGTGTCCTCACTCCCGAATGAGTGAAGAAGGAGGAAGTCACCGAGTAGGTGAAGAAAGAAGGAAGATCATGATAACAATCATAACTAGATCTTCTTCCTCGGATTAAGTGCAATTGCACTTATTTGGATTTTATTGGTTGAGCTCTTTGGGTTGGAAGGCATCTCGGTTGGGAGGGTGGGAGGATTTGTCATAATTATGCAATTGAGATTCTCTCCCGATCATGATTTTGCCATCCAAACAATCATACTCCAATGGAGATATGATATGAGAGAGTTCACGGAGAACTCCTCATGAAGAGAATCAATCACATAATGTGAATTTGTGAACTCTTGTTCCATTGTGGGCTCATCACTATCCTCGATCCGAGTATCAAAGAGTGGATTCTCGAATTGAAGTGAATTCAGTCGAATTCAAATAGAGGATTAGTGAAAGTAGCTTTGAATGTTTCGGGAACAATCGATGTCGACCCCTTCTTGAGGAGTTCACCGATGAACTCACTCGCATCAATCCACTCGCATCAATTCACCGATGAACTCACCGATGAACTCACTCACTCACCGATGACACTATCTTTGACCCGGCATTTTCATTTATCATTTATGAGCCTGTCTTCTTCTCTCAGATATCTCATCGTGTGGAACTTTCACGCATTTCAATATTTATCCAAACATCTTGAATGAAAGCCCGATGGAGATTGTTTCTTCCACCTTGCTTCCCCATGAACCAATGAATGCGGGTCGAGTCAGCTAGCGACTGAAATCAAAAACAAGAGACGCACCATATGGGTTTTCACCCATATTTCGCCTTCTTACCCTTTCTACCACCTTAGTGCGGGTGTGATGCCCACATATTATATATATATAAGTATCTTAAAAAAAAAAAAAAAAAAAAAAAAAATCTTCTTTCTAAATAATGGCCGTAGTATTTCCCTTTACGTTTTTGTTTCAAGATAACCGCTGCAGATTTGAATATTGAGGGCAATATTCATTTCTAAGTGGGGGAATTCTCACGAATTTTATCATATAATTATACCAATTCCCGGCAATGCGCCTGTAATTTGATGCGCCTGTAATCGTCGAGGTTTCACACAAGCCCGCCACTCATGAATGGCGGACCGTAAGAACCTTAAAACGGCTCAGAACGAACTCAATGAAGATCCGAGGAGTATAGTGTTTCCCGGTCGTTATGTCCCAAATGAGCTATGCAATGGATTATCAAACGATAGTGATCGCGAGATTTGAATCGGAAAGGAGATTTGGAATTATTATAACTACGGAAAAAGGACATAAACTACAAGGGCTAAAATGAAAATTAAAGGAAATTAAAAGATTAAAATATTAAATAAACGCTATCACTATTTTTAAAATGATGAACGTTTAAAACTTAAAACTAAAACTTACGTTTAAATTAAAATTACGTAAACGCACAAAATAAAAAGTGAAACTTATACAATATAAATCCTAAAAATATGAAAATACATTTTACAATCCTAATGATAAAAGAAAATTTATAGAAAAATAAAATTATTTTTATAACTAATTAATTAATTATTATTAATTAAAAACTAATTTTAACTATTTAATAATTACCTAAAATACAAGAAAATATGAAACAAAGCTAGAAAAATAAAATTAAGACTTAGAAAAATCTAAAATATCAAATTAGAATTTTCAAAACTATTTTTGTATTTTTATGATTATTTTTCTATTTTCTAGGAATTAAATACTATTTAAAACTATTTAAATTATTTAAAACTACAATTTTAACTAAGAAAATATGGAAAATACTTTTAGGCTTTTAATATTTATCTAAACTTAAGAAAATGAAAAATTATTTTTTGAAACTTTTCTTAATTTTTGAATTAAATACTATTTAAAATGCTTAAAAACTACTTAAAATGCGTAAAAATAGCAAAGCAACTTGGAAAAATATGAAAATTTCAGAAAACTCTAAAATAATATTAGGAATATGAGAAAATGGAAAACAGGCCCTTATGTGGATGAATATGAATCGATGAGTAAGTGCTTATTGAAATAAGCACTTAAATAAGCAAATGGAGTCCAAAGGGCACCAAACCAAAACAAGCCTAAGTATGCTAAAAGAACTAAAATGGAACAAGTTTCAACAAGCCACAACCTCGATAAGTGATTACAACAGATTGATGAGTTGAGAATTAAGCTAAAAAGCGGTCTCGTGGTCTACTTTGAGCTCAAGAATAAGCAATCAAATAAGCTAGAAACTAGAAACAATAACTTGGAACTTGTACAAGACCGGGTGGGTATATGCAAACCAAAATCAGACCTTGCCAAGCTCAAATGAGCTTGTGGCAAGGGTCGCAAGTTCTAAAGCCACACAGGTGCCAACGTGCTCGCATGGCACTAACACCATTTTAACAAGCTAGATTGAAGCTTTTAGAAATTTCACAAAATTATGGAAAAATGACAACAAGAAGCTAGAGCAGTTAAACTTTTAAAAGCCACTAGCTTCACTGGTTTTGGCCCAAAGATGAGCTCTTAAAAATTCTTCCTAGTTGAGCTAAAAACGGACTTTTCAAACTTTGACTTTTTAACAAAACTAAAAAGTTGACTATATTGAGTTTTGATCATGAATTTTTTGATTGAAAATGATCTATCTTGATGAAATGAAGCTACTGTAACCTAACTCTATGAAATTGGAACACAAAACAAGTTTTTGGCTTGTGAAAATCTCAACAGTGGAGTCTGCTAAGGGCTTAAAGTGAAATTTTGACTATAGATGGTTGCAGACTCAATTCTATGACTCAAATGAGTTTAACGAGCTACACAAGCATGAACAAATAGGAACCAACCACCCACCAACCTTAAAGATGTTAATCTACTAAACCAAACACTCCTTTTAAAAGCGAAATGAACTCAAAACTAAATTGGATACTTAACTAACTACTTTCATCGATCAAACTAAGTTTAAATTACCTAATTATAGCTAATTAAACATATAAAAGCAAGTTGTGACCACAGACACACTTACAAGCATAAAATGCAAATTTGGCTTGAAAATTAAAAGTGAGACAGACACTCATGTGTCACCGGTTTTCAGGCTAAACCGTAACCCCAATCCTAGCTAACCTATCTATTTCACACCATATTCATCCTCTGCAACAATCATACCCATCACCATTCCCAATTTTTGCATAACATTGACTTTAGTTGACTAGCCATGGAACTACTTGAGACCGAGCTACAAGCTTATCACAAGTTATAAAAGCTTTAATACTGTGATTGAGCTTAAAATAAGCTATTGAAAGCTTGTACAAAAGAAATTGAAACTGAGAGTTGCAACAGTGAACAAAAAAAAACTTGAAACTTGATTAAACTTTGAAATTGATGTTTAAAGGTACATTATACAGATAATACTACTTGAGTTTGTTACAATGAAACATAAAGATTACATCCTAGAGTTTTATTAAAACAGGAACATAAAAAACGACATGCTTAAAAATTTTAAAACTAATTACTTCTCGTTTCCTCTTCTTCTTCTTTCTTTATACCCAAAAGCTTTCCACGTGTCCTTTAGAGTGATTCCACTTGATTCCCGTGCCTCGGATAACTTTTGTGGGATTTGACCACTTTGTCAATTTTGGCGAATAAGGGATTCGAGCAATTGAGGTTGAGTGGAAGGTTAAAGATTGCATTAAATGTAGTTTGAGTTGTGTGGAGGTGGGGGACAATGAGGAGATAAGGTGATGGAGGAGGATGGCAAGGAAATGTGTTGCGGTGGTGAAGCGAGGAAGAAGGTGAGACTTTGGCGCCATGGTGGGTTTGACTTGGGAGATTGACCGAGGTGGTATTTAATAAAAAGGGGGTTCAAAAAGCCAAATGACAGGGTCCAAGGTCTAGGTAAGGGTCCAAAATGGTTGAAAGGTTAATAACATAGGGACCTAAAGTGTAATTTCAATTTCAAGGGACTAATCGCCAATTAAGCAAAGTTTCTCCAAGGGTTGAAATTGACAAGCTTCAAAGTATAAGGACCAATTTTGCCATTTTCAATTTTCCGGGGCCAATTTTGCCAATTTTCAAACTTGAGGACCATTTTGTAATTTTCTCAAACTTTTGATATTTTTCACCAAAGGACTAAATTTGACAACTTATGATTTTAAAAGGACCTTTGGTGACTTTACTTTTGAAATTATGCGCTCAGGGACTGCTTTTGACGACTTTGGAAACTTGGGGACTAAACCGCAATTTTGCAAATTTGATATGTTTTCATCCGATTTTGATATTTTGCTTTTAAAACACATAAAACACCGATTTGTGATATTTTGATCATTTGAAGTGTTTCGAGTGTTTCGGATGATTTTGCGCTTTATATTGTACAAAATGATGAGTATTTAGACACTCATCACCAATAATCTGTAACCATTATATATGCTCAGAACCATTATACATCCTCATCGATGTGTTGTTTAACCAAAATTAGATAATTGATGGTTTTGCACGAGTCCCATAAAATTGTATCTGTTTTAAGGAATGTTGGTAAAGTAGTTGATATCTGCCACGTTGTTGAGGGTCTACTCTCTTTGAGGTTGCAAGGTACTTGATACACTATTCAGTATATGCTTTTATTGAATAACGGATTCTGAAGGAGACATGTCTAATTCTGTAACATATTGGATTTCATAAACACATAACAAACACTAGTATGGATCGAATGAGATAGATTGTTTAGAGAGAGAAAGTAGGATGGGAGCCTTTCTAGAGAGAAAGTGAAAGAAAATATGGAAGGTTAGATTGAGTGAAAGGTCCAACCCTCTACCTTTTATAGTTACATACTACACGCCCTCCTACGGACTGTGGATCATGCATACAGTGGGTAAAGACCCGTCCTTCCTCCACGGTGTTGCACTAAGCTAATAAACAGTAAATAACGATATGTCTACGAGCTAACTTATGCTAGATTGTATTCGGGGTGACCGAATCTTCACTATGGAATTTCTAATTCCTAACAATCTCCCCCTAAGGGAGGTCACCCCATGATTTACATTTTGAATCCTAGCATTCTATTTTATCATCAGTCTTGAGCTCGTAGACTTGAATTCTTCAACTCCTGCATCTTTGTTCATTAGTAGTGACTCTTCATAGTCCGAGTGCTTTGTACTTTCAGTGGAGATCTTTGAACTGATCCACATCTTGATGATCTTCGAGCTTTCTTTGAGATAATCAGCCACAGTAAATCTCTGGATCACCCTTTATTGTGTTGCCATCATGTGATGTTGTGACTTTTGGACCGACATGCTCACACTTTTGAATCAAGACATCTTTCCATCGAGTAGCGGAAGCTTTATTGGTTCATGATATTTGCGAGGCGTAGCGAAGCATAGTATAAAAATATCGAGCCGTGTTCAGATATGCACTTGTCATGATGTTCTTCAATTAAGTGTGGATGTTGTGAGCATGCGGCTTTGGATTGACTTCTCAATTCGATCACCGCAACCGTCCAAATGTACATGTAAACAACAGCTAGCAATAAAACATACGAAGTGTCTTTGATCACTTTCGTTGAATTGAGGTACACGCCCACGGTTCCCGCTGATCGAGACAAGTACCGCTCGTGATCGTATAAATCAAGAATCTCCTTGATGGGGTTTCGCAATGTTTCTAGTGTTCTCAAACCGAACGTCTCAAAGAAGACAACACGGAGTGAGTGAACCAAATAATTGAGATTCACCGATTGATGAAAAATTAATTTGAAAACAATCGCGTATTGCTTAGACGAAAGAGTTTTGCAATACAACGGAGGTTTTATGAGAAAGATCAATTTTCAATCATAAATACTTTTTATTTGAAAGAGTACACATTCGATGTGCTAGATAAAAGAAGAGATTCGCACATCGAACGGTTTTCCAAAAGTATTTTCTCAATCGTAGATACTTTTGTGTTTGAAAACATGAATACACATTCGATGTGCTAGAGAAAGAAGATTTGCACATCGAACGCTTTTTCCAAAAGTATTCGTCAATTCCATTCTCGGACCAAGGTTGATTCAAGAGTGAATCACCCCATTGTTTCTATCCATTGTCACAAGCTTGATCTTTAGAAAAGATCTCACATGTCACCCACCAAGAGCTTGTTTGATGTTGGCTCTGAATGATTTCCATCTTCATTGTGAATACTTTTACATATCACTCGGATGTTCTGGCAATACCACAAGGATAATGCGTAGGACTCTTAATATATACTTACTTTCCACATTATGTGAAACAGCAAGTCTTCATTAATTTTGTGTCCTAATGAGATTTTGTGGATGATCTCTTGGCTCTAGAATCAATTGTGCACATTTGGTTCCTATGCCGGAGACTAGGGAGAGGGTCTCCTTTTTCAATATCAACAATCTCTAAGAGAAAGTTGATAGATTATGTGGGTTCCCCGTGAGAATGAAACAAGCCCTTTAAGAGGAACTTGAGTAGCTTGGTAAGTTTAGTGCGGTCGTCACTGGGTCCATGACATCTTGTCTTCAATACCAGTGTTACCTTAGTAACCACCAAGAGCATATGTATTGAACCCGGTTTCGACCTAAGGTTGAATTATTGGAGGGCTATTTCTTTTCACCCTTTTCACATTCAATTCTTTTCATTCTTCAACCCTTCAATTACTTACCGAGACTTCATTACTAGAACCTTGTTGGATTTGTTCCAAGACTAGCTCTATCTCAATCGGCACTCTTCCCATTTCTCACTTTTCTCCTTTTTTTCATCATACCTAAGGACTCTACACTATCTAGTGGATTGTCCCTGGGTAGATCCCTCCGGCTCTGGCGGGATCGTGGGAACGAATACCTAACCTAACCATCCTTATAACTCCATGCATAAAGTAAAATGGTCGGTCTTTTGGTACAGTTCATTCTTCCTTGAAACCAATTGAAAAATCATTTGGAAAAATCAATCAAGGTACTTGTGATATAAAATCAAAGCATTTTGTACCTTAATTGTTTTGATCATTTAGAAATGCTCCCCCTCAACATGTGCATATGATATTGAAATTGTTTAGCACATGGAGGCAAGAGTTCTTTGAAATTTATTCTTGATCACAATTTCTGTGGAAAAAGTCATTTGATTTTCTTGGTAAATTCTCCCCCTCAAAATGTGTGTTGGTTGTTAATCATTTAACACATCGAGGTAGGAGTTCTTTGAAGTACTTTCACGATCACAATTGCCATTAGGAAAACCATTAGAAAATCAATTAAGGTACTTTATGATAAAACATAGAAATCTTTGTACCTTGAAAGTTTATTTTCCTTTGAAATGCTCCCCCTCAATATGTGCTTCGAGATTCGAAAGAGTTTAGCACGTATTAGAGAGAACTTGCACTTTGAATCAAAACGATCACCTTTATCAAATTTCATTATTAAATCACAAATTCTCCCGATCAAAAATATCAAACCCTTTGAGATTTTGGATCCCAAGTGATTTAATAAGGTTTAGAAAACATGGGAGAGAATGTGCCTTGTTTAAATACCCATCTTGTTTTGGATAAATGCTCCCCTCAACATGTGCATTATGTATATTGAAATCGTTTGGCACATGGAGGCGGGAGTGCCTTTGAAGGACTAAAACCAATTCCATTAAAACAGATTTGAGATTTAAATCACGATCTCTCCCGATCAAAATTTCAAACCAATTGAGATTTGTGATCCCAATTGATTTAAATCATTTAGAAAATTTTGGGAAAAGACGTGGTAAGATTTGATTTTGAAAATGATGATAAGGACCATTTTAAGACATTAAAGATTGTTAGTGTTAGGTATGATTGTTTTAAGAGATCTTTTAGGTAAAATAAAACAATTTCACAATCAAACAAGAATGTAAAAATTTCATTTTGAAAGATCTTTGAGTTTTAAAGAAAATCATACCATGACATAACATTAAATCTTTAGATCACCACTTTATTTCGTATAAATCGAAATTTTGTGAAGAAATATCGTTTGAAAATATTTTATTTTAAATCACTCTCCCTCAATCAATGACCGTAGTCGATGATTGAGTGACTTAAGTTTTGATAACATAAAGTCCGTGATTTACAAAATTAAGTCCAATTAATTTTCAAAACAATATTTTCCATTTTCAAAACAATTTAACCAAATTTTTCAAAATTGTTTAAAAATGGTATCCCGCACAAAGATACGTTAGGTGGAGAGAATCATAAGTCGCTACGTTGTTGCCGAAAGGATGAAAGAAAACCGTCTGCGAAGCGATGAGACCTCACAAGTTGCATCTATCATGCCAACTATCCATGGAGAGATCCGATTAAGCTCGCTTTCTTCTTTTGTCGACCCAAAATATAATTACCCTTTCCTTTCGGCATCCAATCATCTTCTATTATGGGATCCGTTAGTGAACACAGATAGACATATATGGTGGTCGACAACACCCAAACAGCAATCGACTAATAAAAGTCAATTCAACATATCAATCAGTTCATATAAAGCATGGGAATAGTGTGTTCATCAAACTCTAATCATCTAATCCTAACAATCATATCCTAAATTCCTAGTCCTTCGACATAGACAAATATCATTTTTAGTTAAGCACGTAGGATAATTAAGAAAGCCCGTTAGATGATATAAATTTGAAAACATTCTCCCTCTCAATCAATGACACTTTCTATGAAAAGTTTTAAAAGCGTGAAGTCATTGATTGAGTTTTCAATTTTTACGAAAACTCTGAAACTGATTATTTTACAAGCAACTCATTTTTCACCAATTTTTGAATACAACAAATATTTTTCTGAAGAATTTTAGATGGAAAAACATTTGTGTAGGAACAACAGTCCTTCGACATACTTTCCTCATTTTGATTTAGGATAAGTGCACGGTATTTTTGAAAATATGTTTAGCGCAACACTTTCCTTTCTTGAAGAGCGGGTTGCTATCTGAAATAATAGCAAACCATAGTTTAAGCACGGGTTACATCAAGTAATCGCAAGCCATATTTTGAGACATGTTTTGAAAAGAATATTTACACCTCCTCGCTCGAACTTCATCTATGGTCCCATGTCATTATTGAATGACATTTCTAAGACCGAGATGTTATCGATACTAGAAGACATGTCTTGAGAAAACATATTTTTGTCTTTTCAAATTTTCCGATTTTTATGGGTTTTTGTTGATTTTATATTTTCTATTTTCTTTTGTTGGTTTTATATTTTTGTATTTGGTTTATGATAAATATTTACAAAGATAGAATAGATGATATAGTTTAAGAAAGATGATGATACGAGTACGAGATAAGGATATCGAAAAGACGTCAGAGAAGATAGAATTCGTCATCTCTAAACATTCACCACCAAAGCTTCCGAGGCTCCGAATAGAAGATAGAGCATGAGCCTTTGAGAAAGAGACTTTGGCGCTTCCCCAAACCGAAAATCCATTAGATGAGCAGATTCAAGCTCTATTTCAAGCTTGCCTTAGCGGTGCACGAGAAGCACACCATTATCATAAATCCACGCTCCTTTTAAGAACGATAGTCAAGATTCTTCGCTCGGGTTATATCATCAACATAGATCAAGAACGTATCAACCCACTCTTTAAATTTCTTCTCATATTTCATTACCACTCAAGTCCGACACGATCCATTCCAAAAGGTGTCAAGAGAACACTTCCCCAAGTAGTTGAATTGATGCGATCGGTCTCTTAGACTAGAGCTCACGAACCCGAATACACATATACCAAGACAGAGAAACTTATACCATCAAGTAGCAGATTAAGTCCGATAGCCAAAGAATAACCCGATGTATACTTATCTCTCCCGATGATAGTGTATGAAGATCAAGAACCCGGTACCGAATGCCCAAAGAGAGAATAACCAATAACATTGAAGAAGCGGGCGAATCATCGATTATCTCTCGGATGACTATCTCTGCGGATGTCAACTCCGAATAAGTGATTATATCTCCGAATCATCGATTAAGCACTCAGTGAAACAATTGAGCGCCCCAATGTATACAATTCTCTCCCCGATGATTGCGATAACATCAAAATCATCACACACTTGTGTACCTCTTTATCTTCGTAAACTTTCTCTACATCACTTCCCCACGTAGTTGGAATAATAACACTAAAAGCCTTGATGAGTAAAACCTTGAGTTTCTCTGCAGTCATGACATTTGTCTTCCCGGGATATCTTCAATCACTTAGAAGAATTAAGTTCATCAAGTTTACTCGCTTTGTGTTTAGATGTGTGTCTCCTTCCCCCTTGCTAGTTTTGACACTTGAATCGGCAAACATATTATAAGCCCGTATACTAGAAATCATTGAGAAGAACACTTGAAGGCTTGTGAGAATCGACTTGTGAAGTACATAGTGAGCAAATCTAATTAGGATTAAATCGACATATCACACTCCTCAATTAGTGCTCTCCCTAAACCGACAACTGCTTGATAAATGCTCGATTAAGAAGAAGTCTTTAGATAATCAAATGAAACTTGTCTTTAGTCTTCTAACATTCTTCATAAAATGTAGAACCGATCAGACTCGACCTTCTTCAAGATTGTCCAATTGGAATAGAAAGTCAACATCTTCAACTCACCAAATGCATTCCGTTAACTTACAAATAGCAAATCCTCTTAACTCAAATCCTCCCAATCAAACAAGAACGAAAGATGTTCATCAAGGAAATCACCAAGAATCGGAAGCACTTTGTCATTGTACAAATTAGCCCGTGTGAAGATGTTAACCAATGGCTCTTAGAAGAAAACTCCATGTGAAGATGATCCGATAAGAAGCTCGGTTCTTACATGAGTTAGAGCCGTTTGACCATATATTCTCAAATATCAATCAATCATGCGTAAAATTCACACTTTTCTCCCCTCAAGAATTGCATACGGAGATGCCATTCTTGATTAAACAAGTGATTATCATCCAAATGTATTCTATTCACACTTCTCCCCCGCAAAATTAGCACATGATGTCACCATCTTCATTATATTGAGCAAGTGGAATAAGAGTAATTATCAGTAGTCCGGTTCACTTGATGACTGAAGCGCATGGAAAAAGCATGAAGCATGTTAATGAGAATGGTCATAATGAGAAGATTTCTCTTCTTTCGAAGATAAAGCGCACTGAAACTTACACTTTTATTTTCTTTAGAGAACGAGGCTTGAACTGTTGTGTTCAAACGTCATAGCAGATTAAATATCAAGGTTGAGTTACTTGAACCCGTGAGTTATGAGATATCAATCCATTTGTAATCCATACTTTAAGCCACCCATGTAGTGAAGGATCAAGTATCTCAATCGAGTAAGGACTACCGCACTAATATTACAAACTTGATTGCATATATTTTGGTTAGTGACATTAGTATCCAAACCCTTTGGGGTTTCACGGTCAACCTTGATAATGTCATCGATAAATGACTTTCCGGTAGGTATCCACCTAAGTCTAACATCCTTAAACATTTTACCGACGGAATCCACTTATGGCAAGGTCTAGGATTGGTGACATTCTTATGCACAGTGGAAGACTTATCGTTATTCCTAGACTCCAAATGTTTAGCAGTTGGGATCCATCTAGGCAAAGTTTTGGGTTTGTTTTGCTTCATAACATGTTGAACCTTAGCCATGAAGGTAGTCTTAGTGGATTGTACCTTGGCATGTGAATTAGGAAAATGTTTCTTATTTGGAAAAGACACATAATTTCTAGTTTTGTTTTCTACATGCTTAGCATTCTTATTTACATAACTACTCTCAGATGCAAGCCAATCCCTAGTCTTTTGAGTGTTCCTAGGTAGTGGTTTACTACTACTAGTAGTGCCTTGAAACCTCGTAGAATTCATCACCCTAGGTCTTGAACCTAAAATTCCATCTTTTCTAGTCTGTGCCTTTTTCCTAGCTTCTTCTAGATAATGGTTCTTCCATAAGTCATTCATATCATATGAATTCTGAATTTTAATGCTTGGTTTTGACACATTTTTTGAACCAATCCTAGAGGTGCTGGGAGTAGAAGTAGCTGCTTGTTGCGGTTTAGAGGAACTAGAAGCATAATTCTTAGGCAACTCAGGTGAAGTGACAGATTTTGACAAAACTTGTTTCTCATCAACTTAGGAGGCAAACCGTGTTTTGAAAATTTTGGTCTTTCGGATATAAATGCGAGAGGGTCGCTAACAACGGACCGGTTTCTAATGGGATGAGAAACCGGTTTCCCAAGGTTGATGGTTTTGCAAACTTAGTGTTCACACTTTTCCCTACAGCTTTTCCTAAGCTCATTTTTAAGGCAACAATAGCGAAACTCTTTCCCGAAGATGAGCTTTGAGTTCATCAATTTTTCTATCAAAGAATTTGTTTGTTCTATTGACTTAGTTCTAGCTTCTTTGACGAGTCACTTAGTTCTATGTGATGCTTTCTCAAAGACTCATTTTCCTTTAGTAATTTGGCCACACAAACCGCTAATTCATCATTTCTCATTTGAATATCATCAATAGCATTAACATCGTAATTACTTGTAACCAAATTACTTTTCACATGCATACCAAAATATGTTTCTTCAAATTGTTGATAGTCGAGTTTTTGGCTTGAAGTCGAGCTTTTAAATCGCTTATTTCAAAAATTCACGATGTTAGGATTTAGTAAATCCAGTTATTAAAGAGTCGGTCACCTCAAGTATATGTAATCGTTAGAAAGCTCGTAGTCGTAGATTAGTTAATGTTTAGTAGTATTTAGTTAAGTAACACCGTGGAGGATGGACGGGTCTTTACCCACCTGTATGCCTCGATCCACACCCGTGGGTGGCGATTTATGTAAGAACTATAAATACTCTCTACCTCCCAAGGTAGAGAGTTGGAGCTCATGATAAGATTTTTCTTTCTCTCACTAAAGTTCCCAACCTCTAACTTTCTCTCTTTAAAACATCATCTTATACGCCTCTTTGTGTTTATGATTTGATGTGTTTGTGAAATCCAATATGTTACAAATGGTATCAAGAGCCATGGTTTGATCATCTCTCTTACATATACTTGGATTTCTAGTGGTTTTAGATGGTTTTTGAGTTTGAAAAAGTTTAGTGGTTTTTGCATCATTTGGATCATTTTTAGTGTTAAAGTTTGAATTTTGGGTGTACTTTTGTGTTTAGAATCATTGTAAGTGCTTGGGGTTTGATTTGGTAAGCTTGAATCACTGTGGTTGAGCTTGTTTTGGATTGAAAAGTGTGTTTTTAAAGTTTTTCTTGCTAGCGACTTGGTTCTCGTAGTGATTTTCATCATAGCGACTTGCTTCATTAAAAGTTAGTGAGTTACAGTGTTAGTTGTTAGCGACTTGAGCCTAGAGACTTGTCAATTGAGACAAGCCGACAAATAGTACAAGTTAGTGGATTCTCCACTACGGCTAGCGACTTGGTGAGGTTAGCGACTTGCTTCAGAAATTGTTAGCGAGTTGTAGTGTAAATTGTTAGCGACTTGATACTAGCGACTTGGATCTTAGCGAGTTGTTCTTTAGCAACTTAACTGTGTCTAGCGACTTGGTTCTTAGCGACTTGGTGTTAGCGACTTGGACCTTAGCGAGTTGCTCTTTAGCGACTTGAGTGTGTAGCGACTTGGTGCACTAGCGACTTGTGTCTTAGCGACTTGGTCTTAGCAACTTGGTTCACAGGAATTTGAGATCTTGGCGAGTTGTTACTTAGCGACTTGGTGGCTAGCGACTTAGTTCAAGTATTCTTAGCGACTTGGTTGATTCTTTGTAATACGGTTTTCTCTTGATTTAGTAAAATCCGTGAAAGAATCTATTTCCGGTTTAATCATAGAGTTATAAAATCCGTGTAATCTGTTAACATGTCTACCAACGCATCTACAATCATCTCCATTGTTCTCGAGGATGTTCAAGCAGATGGTTCGGATACTCATCCACCCATGCTCGATGAAATTGACTACGACTCTTGGGCACAACGAATCGATTGTACTTGTCTTGGAAAGGAAAACGAGTCAACATTCTCAAGTCTATTGATGAAGGACCTTATCGATTGAGACTACAAGAGACTTAATTGATACAACCGCAGATGGAACAATGATATATGGAATAGATGCACCAAAGACGTGTGATGAGCTCAATGATAAGGAGAAAAGAGATTCGATGTCGACATCGTGGCCTCTAACATTATACTTGTGGTCTTCCAAAAGACATCTACAAGCTTATCAATCACAACACCAAGCCAAGGCGGTTTGGGATAATGTCAAGATGCTTCTCTCGTGTTACGAATTGACAAAGGAAGACAGAGAATCACAATGTATGATGAATTTGAGCACTTTAAGATGAAGCCGTAAGAAAGTGTCTATGAGTATTACGTGAGATTCCACAAGCTTGTGAATGATATGAGGAATATCAAAATGACCATGCCAAATATTCAGCTGAATTCAAAGTTTGTGAACAACATGAATCCCGAATGGCATAAGTTTGTCACCTCTGGGAAGCTAACCAAAGGATTGAAGAATACCAACTATGAGCAACTTTATGCATTCCTTCTTCAAAATGAGAGACATGCTATGTTTGAAAAAAGGATTCTTGAACAGTTCAAAACCAACCAGGGAGAAACAAGTTCTTCAAATGACTCTACAGCTTTTTACACCAATGTTGGAATTACCACCAAAGCTTCTCAAGTCATACCCATAGGTAATGGTAATTACAAGCTCATCCCTGATCCAGCATATGAGCCTCCTGACCCAAACACATTCATGGAAAACTTCATTACTCAACTGTCTCTCATGGTTAGTCAAAACATGAACTCTCTCACACACCAACAATAACCTCGAACAACATCCAACCCACACAATCAAGCTACTATCGAGATGGGAAGGTTATGGTGCAACCACCAAGAAAGGCGATGAATAGGAAGAGGAGGAGTTGGTAGAGGATATATGGCAAATCGTAATCGTGGAAGGAATCCAAATCGTGGTCAAGATAAGCCAATTAAGTGCTACAACCGTGGTGGTGATGGACACATAGCAAACCGCACTTCTCAAAACGCCTTCAAAATGCAGAGTACTTCAAAGACAAGATGTTACTTGTGCAAGCTCGGGATAATGGAGTTGTGTTGGATGAAGAGGAGTCTGTTATTTCTTCTTGAGGGAATGCCAAGACATATGATGCGATGTGGATGAGCGACCAATTCGTGAGATAGGTCATAATCATCGAATGCCTTTCAAGTTGCGGGGCGTGATGCATACGACTCAGACGTTGATGATGAACCCATCGCATGAGACAATTTTCATGGCTAGCATTTCTCCAATGGTCTCTAAAGGTCCCTCACCACAAAAGCTAGTCCATCCAAAGAATCAATCATCTCGAGGTATTAAAACTATACGATGATGTTGATGAGCAAAGATACATGACAAAGTACAATCAATCGAAACTTTTGAGTCGATATTGAAAATATGGGTAATATCAATATTGTCCCATATGATCAATATGTGAATGATAACGCTACACGCGCGTCGTTAGGGGTCAAAGGAACTTCCTTTTCTTGAGCAAGTTTTATAACACCCTAGGCGTTGAACCTAATCGTTGTAGTGTAGTAATTAGGGTAAGCCACGGTATTGATATCGCTCTCTAGGGAATAGGAATGCTAGTAGGGAGTTACTACGCTAAGGTTAAGGTTGAGGAAGATTATTTTTATCTTTTTATATTTTATGAAAATGGAAAGGTACGAATCTCGGGTATTGGATTTGGGGTTTGGTATTTCACCGATTACTCTACTATTATTTAATTATCTAAACTAGGGTTGTGGGAGTCTATGTCTAATTAATGTGTGCTCGTATGATAGTTTAAAGATGTGTTTACTTAGTTTGTATTACTCCTTAATTATCTCATATTGATGGTTGAGTATCACGCCTTATTCCTAGTTGCGTTGTGTGTCTAAAGTTGTAGGGTATGCTTTCTCCCAACTCTTCGAACTTACCAAAGGGTCTTGTCTACAAACCCACTAGAGATTATAAACTCCTACTCTAAGGCGCTCTTTGGATGGTTTAGCCTACAATTACTCAGGTAATTATACTCTAAGGTTCACAAAGATGAATCGAGCATTAAGTACACAACGAATGACCTATCGCATTACTAGATCATTAATCAACTAAGATAAGAAACAACCAATCAATATTCAATAATTAAGTTTCATACTTCCTAAGCAAACACACAAATAAATTAGCCGGACATGGAGAACATGCAAGCATACACACAAATAATCAAAGACATAATTGAATTAATGAAGTAAAGACTTATCTTGATGTAAGATAGGGTTTAAAACCCTAAAATACTGTACAAGACACCTTAGGTTCGGTTTTAGATTTTTACTCCAAAGACTCTCCACACAAAGACCGAAAAATTCGGATTCTATATATAAGATTACAATTGCGACGCGCCACCTTATGTTTAGTGACGCCGTCGTGTCGCCGCCATTGGGGTTTCGTCTTGGCCACGTTAACCTTGCGACGGCGTCACCTTATGTCCGTGACGCCGTCCTCTTGACTTCTCGACGTCGTCTGGATTGCATCTAGGCCGCCCGAGTAGCGACGGCCTACTCTTCCATAACCGGGCGTCGCCACTTGAAAATACGAGTTTGGGTTCGGATCGTCTCAATAATTTTGGGACGGCGTCGCCAATAGCTTTTGACGCGTCGCTTTATACTTTCAAAGAATCGTGAGTGTCTCGATTTTGACTTTGGCCATTTTCTTCATATGTTCGCGCCTTTTCGTCCAAATAAGTGCCATTCCAACATTTTGCCTTCACGAGACCTAAAAAGTGAAAAGGAACGATATTAAGCAATAACGGATACAAAGTGATCAAATAAGGACTTAAACGACCCTCAAAATGGTACCTTTTAAAACCTTATCAAATATCCCTACACTTGTTATTTGCTTGTCCTCAAGCAAATGTGCTTTAGCCAATTAATTTATAAGTTGGGGTCATGAAGCATTAATTCAAAATGGTCCACAACACATATAAGCCCATAAAGCCATAACAAGCACGAAATTACATACTAGCACCTCACATGGGGTGTTTGGATACTCACATCTCTCTCGGGTGTATAAATGAAATATAACAATATAGGAAATGGAAGATAAACACTCATTAACCGGTCCTAGTACATAGATTACCATAGGCTTGAGAATAGATCAAACCTCCATCGCTTTGGCGTAAGCACCTAGGAAAGACTATCAAAGAGGTCTTTAAAGGGTTGTAACGTTAGGCTTATGGTAGGGAAACAAGGGTTTGGTGGGATAGGCTATTTAGTGGTGGTAAGTCAAAATTCTCTATGTTAACTGCATATGAAGAATGGCGTTGCTAAGCCAAGACTCGACACTCTAAAACTCTAGGCAATGGAAATAATCAAACATAAATTTAAAGGATAGATGTAGGATGGTAGCCATATATATATATATATATATATATATATATATATATATATATATATATATATATATATATATATATATATATATATATATATATATATATATATATATATATATATATATATATATATATATATATATATATATATATTTTTTTTTTTTCACTCTATATTTTTTTTCTTTTTCTATTTTTTTTTTTTTTTTTCATACACTTTTACTCTACCATCCTCTATGATAACATCAAAATACTAGGATTTACGGCATATCCCTACACTTGAGTTTTATTACTCTAACACTAATTTGACCCGAATTGAAAAGATCAAAACACTTGGGGTACATTATTACGCAAACAAAGGGAATTTGAATTTAACGCTCCTTCCCGTCATTTCATAAACTTTAACTTTTCCCATGAATCCCAATCATCCCAAAATCAGATACAAAGGATATGACTCGACTTAGCAACTTATGCAAGCAACTAGATAATTGAACTAAGGGTTTAGGGTGATAACAAACATTTGCACTAAAAGTGAGTGCATAAGGGGTAGGCTAAAGCGATTTGGGTGTATATTTGGGGTGGGGTGTAAACAATGCTCTTCATTGATATTCCGAAAAATGAAATATCACGAGAACCGCGAAAAGGATAGGCTCGAGGGGTTAACTAGGGTATCGTGTACTAAAAATGAGTACAACGCAGGGTATGGGGAATTACTCAACCAAGTGGAAGAAGTAATTATATTACGTATCAAACAAGGGTTATCCTAATGCCTCTTATCATTTAGTTATTCCTAACTACACAAGTGTAGCCTCACTTACGATCTCGGAATGCATCACAAAACAAGTTCTAGAATCTAATATACTACCGGTTCACACTCTAAGCATTGAAGATGAATGCTTTAATTCCTACTAATCTAAGGCGATCCTCACATTTGGTGGAATTTGGGTGGTAAGGGTTTTTGTGCTAGTCATGCAACTTCCTATCCGTGAGACGCTTTTGTTAAGACTAATGGCCCACTTTATATGTCATAAAAATTTAAATTTGGTGCCAAAATTACCCTAACCGACATTTTCTCATGGTTTATTACACAAATACAATTGATTTAAGCAAATAATCAAGGATAAGCATAGTTTCAAAGTTCCCGCTTTATTTTCCTCCTACACTTAAACCGAACATTGTCCCCAATGTTCCCGAAAGTATCAAAGTTATGATAAAAGAAGGTAATTTAAAACGAAAGAAACTAATACTCCCCTGATTAGCTCGGTAGGATCCGTGTAAAGTGGTGGTTTGTAGGACCTTATATTTATCAACCTTACCACTTTACCAAGCAAACCCAACACGTATACAAGTATACCCACGTGAAACAAACACAAACAAAGCTTAGAAATAAGATGAGAAAGATGGTGACTTGAATGATAGAATTCGTGTATATGTGAGATAAGATATGCAAACAATAAGTTGTATATTCCTTGAGAGAGAAAATACACACACACACACACTTTTACACACCCTCAAATGACCATTTGAGGGGTATTTATAGTACAAGAGATGAAAACCTAAAAGGCTTTCCTATGGGCTTGGCTTGGGCTTTTCGTGGACTTGGGTTTGGACATGGGTTACACGCCATTATACAATGCTAGCTTAACTAAACTAAAGCCCATTTAGCTTAGTCCAATCCACGAGCCCGTTGACTATTCTATCACGATATCTAACACACGTTACAAAGTTCCTAAACGTGAATGACCATCACTTCTAATAAAACAATTAAGGCAACAATCTCCCCTGCGGGGTGGTCATTCAAACGATGCTCCACTTGATTAGGTCTCTACTTTCCTTGAGCTTGAACTTTGTGTAGATATAGAATAGTCTTGATTCTTTGTTCCTTCATGCTTTGTGATCGATAATGTGGTTGTTCTGCCGTTGTCAACTTCGTTGGTTAGGTGTCTCCACGCCATTCTCCATTTCTTTCTCCACCATGCTCACACTTCTATTTGTCTTTTGGTTACCAATGATGTAGTTCGAGTCTTTAAACTTTGTAGATTCTTTGACATTGACGAAGAATCATCTCCTTTGATTATGATGAGAACTTTCATGTGTTGTTGGTATGAGCATGTGGCGAGTCCGCACGATCCATCCGCTCCGGAGCTTCCATAAGAAAACATAAAACATTGTTAGTAATAAGCGGATTCCGCACTTACAAGCTTGAATTTCGAGGGTGTTAACAAGATAGTGTGAAAACACGCCTCTAATTCTCACAGAGCCGCCTCTGAACCGGAGTCCCACAAGTGAGATAACACGATATACCAAGTACATCTATTCGGATGAGTCATTGAGGTACACCAAGCATCACCCCACGATCAGACCGCTTGAGACACACTAAGCGTAATCCACGGAGAATTACCGTGACTGCTGTCGTGGTCGCTGATGTTGACCACAGCAGAGTTTCCATTCAATCACCAAGAATCACGGATGTGAAACTTCTCATAAATGTTCGGCGATTGCTAAGATCTGCGTGGGACTCTATAATATATCACTTGTGCCCTTATTGATGAACAACAAGCGATGTCATGTCAAGTGTTCCTATGAGATCTTTTGATGAATCTCGTGGCTCTAGACTCAATTAGTGCATTTTGGTTTTCCCGAGCGGAGACTAGGAGAGGGTCTCCTTCTTCAATATCAACAATCTCTAAGAGAAAGTCAATAGATTATGTAGGTTCCCAATGAGAATGAAACAAATCCTTTTAAGAGGAATTGAGTGGCTAGAAGGTTTAGTGCAGATCGTCCACCGGGTCCATGACGCCTTTGTCTTCAATACCAAGTGTCATCTAGTGACAACCAAGAGTATATGTATTGAACCCGTTTACGCCTCTAAGGTTGAATATGGAGGGCTATTTCTTTTCACCCTTCTCATTACATTTCTTTTAATTCTTCAACCCTTCTTTCTCCTTTCTCACATTACTCCTTTTTTTCAATCATTCCTAAGGACTTCTAGTTCTACACTATTGGTGATGTCCTTGGGTAGATCCCTCCTACTCTGGCGGATCATAGGACCGATTTCTATTCTTAGTCACCTTATAACTCCATGATGTCCTATTGTTGCCATAAAACCGTTTTCACGAAAATCTCTCGTAGTGTTTATGATAGAAAACATGTTTGAACACTCCGTGAGTTTTGTATTTTCGAAACACTCCCCTTCACATGTGCTTATAAGTTTTGACCGAAATCGCACATAGAGGTAGAGTTCGCGACGTTTTGAATTGATTGACTTTAAATGAACAAGACCGATTCGAGACACGTTTACATCACTAGAGAACTAGCTTGAAATTATTACCCGTCTTGGTCAAGTCCATAGAAAGTTTCTCGAGATGGTACATAATTGTTCGTCAATTCATTGGTTTCATCTGAGTCGAGCTCATTTTGAGATTCAAACCACGATCATTAAACTTTTTGATCACATTTTAATCACGTCTCCTCCCCCTCAAAAATAGCATAAGCGTGATATTTTTGATATCAACGGATTAAATAACATTTTAGAATCTTTTGGGGGGACAAATTGATTTGATTTAAGCATGAATTTGGAACATTTTGTTTTTATACTCCCTTTAATAAAGCATATTCAATTAAAGGGTTTTAGAGGAGTTATCTTGAGCACAAAATTGCACAATCTTGAAAAGGTGCTCAAGATGATGATGATTTCACCGCTTTTAAATGTAGTGCCTCAAGCGTACACCTCATTTTTCGTTAAAAACACGAGTTTTGATCTCAAAATAATCAAAATCATCATTTCGGTCCGGTTTCGTCTCGATGTATACGAAAGCCATTTTATTAAGAAAATTTTGAGAAACGACATGTTTTAGAAAACATATTAAAGAACTCTCGCTCACATCCAGACATGCCCGTATCATTGTTGAATGACATTTCTAGATACGCATGAATATCGATTATACAAGAGACATGTCGTAGAAGAATATTTTTGGATTTTTGATTTTCTATTGTTTTTGAATTTTGAAAGTTTTATATTTTTATATTTTGCTTTTGTTGGTTTTTCAAATTTTGTATTTTGTTTTTCAAAAATATTTACAATGTGAGCTTTGGAAAATCATTTTCAAGAAGATTCGGAAGACGTTCTAACTCCTCGTGGGTTAGGTTTCATTCCAATTCGTCGAACTAAATACTCAAACCTTTCTTTGGAAGGGCTTTAGTTAATAGATCGGCGAGTTGGTAATCGATCTTCACGAAAAATAATTCAACAAGCACCATTTTCGACGTACTCTTTGATGAAATGGTAACGGACACGGATATGCTTAGTCTTTGAGTGATGAACAGATTGCATGATATGGCTATGGCACTTTTCGAGTCACAATACATAGGTATTTTATCGAAAGTAAAGCCATAACTGAGAGTTGTTCTCATCCATAGAACTTGAGCACAACACGCAGATAGAGACACATACTCGGCTTGGGTTGAAAGTGCAAGGCAATCTTGTTTCTTTGAAGACCAAATGACTAACTTTTCTCCCAAAATTGTGCTCCTCCGGATGTACTTTTGTCAGAACTTGATCACTGCGTGGTCCGCATCCGAAAATGCAATTAGATCAACCGGTTCCTTCGGATACCAAAGTCCCATGTGAATGGATGTCTTCGTGTCCGAAGATCCGTTTAACCTCTTTGAGGTGCAGTTCGGTGGCTTTGCTCGAAACCGTGCTAATAAGCAAACAAAAAATGAATATCCGGTCGACTAGCAAGAAGATACATGAGAGAACCAATCATGCTCCGATATTTCTTCTGATCAATAGGTTTCCAAACAAATCGGCTCCAATTTTTGGTGAAGTTACCATTGGTGTTCGACCCAATCACAATTGTCCATACCATGATTTTTCAAAATCTCGGTTGTGTATTTAGCTTGATTTATAAAAATTCCACGAGGGACTGATGTATTTGTAAACCAAGAAAGAATTTTAGTTCCCCATCATGGACATTTCAAATTTTCTTTTCATGAGATTTTCAAACTGTTTTGAAAGATTCGGATTAGTGGACCCAAAATGATGTCGTCCACGAACCGAACAATCAAAATGTCGTTTTGCATTTTGAGTAAACAAGGTAGGATCAACTTCCTTTGGTGAAATTGTTTTGGATCGTGAAAGAGGACAGTCATTATACCACGCCCTGAGCTTGTTTTAAACCATATATAGCCTTTTGAGTTTGTAGACGTAGTCTCGATGTTCCATGTCTATGAAGCCTTGGTCGACTCACGACACTTCTTCTTTCGTAGTTCCATTCAAGAACGCGTCTTAATGTCCATCCGATAAACCGTGATGTTTTGTGAGTCGATAGGCCAAGAATATCCCGATCGCTTCTAGTCTAGCTACCGCGAATGACTCTTCAAAGTCTATTCCCTCTTCCTGTCAGTATCCTTTGGCCACAAGACGAGCTTTGTTGCTAATTACGCTCATTTCTTCATCCCGCTTGTTCTTCCATAACCATTTAAGATCAATGACTCGAACGCCAATGGGTCTTGGAACCTTTTCCCACGAGTCATGTAGACGGTATTGAAGAAGTTCCTCCCGCATTGCTTCTATCCATGCGGGATCCGCCATTGCCTCACGAATGTTCTTTGGTTCTAGATTGCTAATTGAGCAAAGGTAAATGCACAAGTCGCACTGTGGCAAGTTGGCGCCTCGTCCGAATCGCCTCAAGGTTCACCAATTACTTGTTCAATAGGGTGGTCTTTTGTCCACTTCGTAGTAGATGGATACCGTTGGTTATACGTGTGCGAGTTAGATGGTTCTCGTAAGCTTGAAGAAGATTCAAATGAGTCCGTAGCAAACGGGTTTTCAAATAAGTCTTCATCTAACGTTGCATCGTTATGGTTTTGGTTTTGCTCATCAACTCTTGGTAGAACGGGTGCAAGAACTTGAGTAGATGTAGATGATGTTGATGGAGTTGGTGCATTGGTTTCACCGTTGTAGATGCATCTTCCATTGGTGGTGGAGGATGATTTTGAGCGGGTGCGGTGGAATGATGGTTTGATGCATTAGTCGAAGTTCCACCATAGTATTCATCGAACATTAACTCAAGAAATTCTCCCATTCTTGTTCTTTAGGATTGTTAAATGAAGTTGATTGAGCTCTTTGAGGTACGAGTCCCGAATCGATGTGTCCAGTAAGCATCCGGTTTAGTGCGGGTTCTAGAGCGAGTCTCTCGAAGCCATTTGTGAAAGTTCGTCAAACTTCACATTCATCGCTCCATGATCCTCCTTAGCCTTCGTTATACACCACAGATGCCCTCGAGTTATCCGAATATCCAATGAAGATTCCAATATCACCTTTGCTTTCGCTTTTCCAAGATCTTCTCATCATTCGTAGGATAGCATAAAGCGCCAAACACGTGAAAGTAAGAGATATCCGGTTTCTCGTTGTTCACTATTTCATATGGGGTTTTATTGAATCTTGGATGGATAAGGGATCGGTTACGAGTAAAACAAGCAAAGGGCAACAAAGATCGACCCATAGAAATAACGGTGCACTAGAATAAATTAGCATCGTGCGGCGCTTCCACAAGAGTTCTATTTCTTCTTTCAACTACCCCATTCTCACGTGGAGTTCTAACGGTGATGTCCGATGAGTAATTCCAACATCTTCAAAATAAGCTCTTAACTCTGATTAGTGAATTACATGTCGTTGTCATTCGCACAACCCTTACTTGAGTTTGAAGAAGTACTTGAATTCGCTTAAAGGTGATGATGATGCCCGGTGCTTCGCCTTTTGATCTCGTAAACTTAACCCATGTATATCTCGAATAATCATCGACGATAACAAGAATATACTTTTCCGTTAATGCTTTCAACTCTCATTGGGCCACATAAGTCCATGTGCAACATATGCAACTTTGCTTCCGAACTAGGTACGGATTTGGGTTTATATGATGCTCTTTTGCTTTTTCCTTGTTCACATGATGGACATAAGTGATCCTTGGTGTATTTGAACTTTGGAAGTCCGTTGTGATGTTGTCTTTGGCAATTTTGTTGATGGTGTCGAAATTGAGATGGGATAACCGTCATGCCACAACCAGACCGTGTTCCGGATGCTCGTGTCATAAGACATATTGGTGATGAAGAGGCCATTTTGTTGATGTCGATAGCATACAAGTTTGTATCACGATTCCCGCTAAGAGATCGGTGCCATCCAAGTTTCTAACGGCAAGCATTTTTCCTAAAAGCAACCTCTAACTGCATCACGTAATCGCCTGATCGAAAACAAATTGTGTCCCAACCCTTCGACATAGTAAACCCGAGTGATCAAATAATTTCCAAAGGTAGATCTCCATAACCCATGATAGCTGCTACATGATCATTTCCAAACGTCATTTGCCCCATGAATTTCAGACGAAATTGATCGCAGACTTGATTCTTGGCCATGTGCTTGAGCAACCCGAGTCGACGATCCAAAGACAAATTTCGATAACACGCGATTCTGAGAAAAAGAATATTGTGGAAACCGCTTTGATTTTGGTTCCTTTGGGTTAGAGGTAAAATCCTTATCACACTCGAGAGGTTTTCTGAGGATTACGGTTTATCACTCATTGTACCATTCTCGAGTGTGAAAGTTCTACCTGGGTTTCCAAATATCATCCTAAAGTATACACTTTGGTTCTGTCAATGAGTGTAAAGCCTAAGTTTTGCAACTAGTCTTCCTACTGCTTTAGTGTAATTACTTTTGGGACGCTCTTCTTAACAGCTTATCATTCACGTTCTTAGAAACACAATCATCTTGAACATTTATAGATTTCTTGCAAGTTAAACAAAGAGATTCAACACATTCATTAGACTTAGCAAGTTTCACAGTTTAGTACATTCGGATGAAATGTCTTTCTTATTCAAAGGTCAGAAATTCCTAGGGTGTTCTTCTACTTTCTTCTCTTTATTCAAGCTACTACTCCTAGAGGCAATGAGATTCTATTGTTCCTTGTATTGCTCTTAGGCTTTAGTCTGCTGCTCCTAGAGGTGCTTTCTAGTCTGTAGAAGGTGAGGCACACGCATTAGGATTCACATTTTTATGAAGGAGGTGGTTTCACTATCCTAGTCTCTTTAGATGTGGAGGCGGGCGCATTAGTGGTACTCATTTTAAAAGTCCAAAGCTAAAACTTTAGGATTCTCAATAACCGCTTTCCTTTATCAACATTTTGTTTAGGCACGGCAGTGGAGTGACTGGTTTTGATGAAACATTTTTCTCATTGACTTTTGGAGGAGGCAAAGAAATGACATTTTGGTTTTGAAACCGGTTTGGGAACATTTGCTTTCTCCGCATCAATGGTTTTGTAATCACAGCCCAACGCCTTCCCTTTGACTTTCGGTGAGCCCTCAAAGATCATTTTAGCTTTCATGTCATTGTAGGCGCTCATACGACAATTTGTCATACTTGCATTCCTCGGTTTTTCGATCAAGTTGTTTAAAATATGAGATATTTTCTTTTCAAGTTTCGAAGAGCTTTTCATATTTTGAAACAATTTGAGGTCTCGGATCGAGTCTTTCATGATCTTCAATGTAATATGTTTGCAAAATGATGGACATAATATCGATGAGTCGAACATCTTCTAGAGAGAGTCATTAAATTTTCCAAAAGTTTGATGTGTTCAACACCGCCATTAGCTTGCTTTACGGTTTATGGTCCTTGACAAAGTCGGTTGTTTCTTTTAAAAACGCTTGTTCAAAATGAATTACCCTTGCAGATGTTATTCAAATTGAGGGCAATTTGAGTTTCAAAAACTTTTACATTCATTATCAAAACTATTAAACCGGATGCTTCTAATATTGGTTTTAGTTTTAACGGTCTCTTGAAGATCTGCAATTCTAGTTTTCACATTTTCCAAAATACTTCTCGCATCACTTGTGTTAAAAGGATTGTTTGAAGACATTTGTTCAATGTTCGAAAGAGATTTGGAGACAACAACCGGTTTTGAAACCGATTTTGAAACCGGTGTTGACACTTTGTTTGAAACACTTTGTGTGGTGGAAAACTTTGATTGTTCTTTTGAGAAACAAAAGGAAGAACATAAATTTGGTTCCATTTGTTATAATCAATCGGTTTGATTTCCGGATGTTTTTGTTTCATTTTAGATCTACTCTCCTCAGATAGTTCTAACGTTTCAAGAGAATCATGCACAATTATAGGTCCATTGTGCAACACATTCTGAGATTTCTGAGCTTTCTTGAGAAGCGAAGAAGGGTCATTACCAAGTGCCATCTTATGTGAAGTATGAAAGCGTGGATTTACTTGGTTAGAAAGCATCTTGTTTGATTTAATGAATGACCCGTTGTAAGCAAATTGTCCAATGTTTTGATTTTTCCGTTTTATCAAGAATTTCATCAAGAAGAGAATCTTCTCGTTTTGAAAAATCGAGAATCAACTGTTTCTTTTCTTTTCAAGATCGAAAATGCTTGCTTTTGTTTAGAAAGTTGGTCATTTAGATCGAAAATTTCCTTGTTTAAAGATTTGATTTTCAAATTGATTCACATCAAGTGTATCGTATTTGAGTTGCAATTGTTTTCTCTTAAAATGTAATCTCGATAACCAATTTCTAATTCGGACATTTTGTTTGTATGAAATTCATAGGCTTTGGCATGCTCCTTGTAACTCTCAAGCTCGGCGGTCAATTTAGCATTCGCGGCCTTAACTTCGCGATTGACCGTTCTAACTTTCTCAACTTCAATGCCACATTGATTGATTAATGATTCAACATAAGCACGTGTTTCCTCATCGGTCTCATTATTTTGTGCCACGGCCTCCACTAGGATCCACATCCGGAGTCTCGAGTTAGTATTGCTACAACTCGGATTGTCCGGTATGTATCATAAGTAGGTTACGGCGTCATGAATCTTTGTTCGTCATGAGTAAACACATCAAATATGACATTGTTATAACATGGATCAATGATTGGTACCTCGACACGGTATTAGCGTCATAGGCGAGGAGGTCTCGACTCGATGTCGTTTAGCTTCCTCAAGATTTGCCATGAAGATGCAGATTCGCATTAATTTCCTCGAGGTCTTCCAAATCATCCATAATAGCCAAAAGTCATGTTCCTCAAGACTCAGCTGAAATCCAGTATGGTCCTTTTGTACCAGCAGGCGGTTTACAAGATACTCAAGATCGTTCTTGTTCGGCTTAGAAGGACAATTCCTTGCCATGTGACCCATTCCTTGACAAGATTATAACACTTAACTGATTACCACGATTCACATTTCCATGATTCCCAACGATTGGGCGCAACATTCCGATTCGATTACCCATCGCTCTATTCTGCCTCATCGATTACCGATTCGAACCGCTTGATTACCCATGCGAAATCCAAAGGCATATCCTCGCCGATTCCCAATAACTCCAACCATTTGACCTTGATTACCCATATTCACACCCTACCGTGCAATTTGCTGCTGCGAGTGTTTGATGATATCCTTTGGTTGTTGTTAGTAGGTGTGGAATGGCGACCTTTGATTACTTGACCCAAGAGAGAAATTATTTGGGACATAGGGTCTTCTTGATCGATTCGAGATCGGTGATTTCTTGTTCCCAGTATTGTGGATCCGGATAGAATTGTTGTTGTGGTGTTGTTGTTGTTGGAAGATGATGAAGCTTGTTGTTGTGTATTCACCGAAGATAGAGTCTTAGCAATGAGTGCCAATGGATCATGAATCTTTGCTAATTTTTCTTGCCTCGACTTCATTAGCTTGACTTGGTTTTGTTTCAGAAAATCATTCGAGTTGATCAAAGTTCACGATGAAGGTCTTTTGTTTGGTTGACAATAGTGACATATCGTCCCATTCTTACGGAAGATTATTCAGAACTTGATGTTTTGAGCGATAGTTACGGTGCTAACTTGTTTCGATTAGCTCATTCATCAAAGTGCAAAACCTTCCATAGTATGATTCAATGGATTCTCACGGAGTTGAAGTAAACTTTTCCCATTCGATTAGCAACTTGTTCTCCATGTCTTGTTGACCAATTTACATTCCATGACAAAGTCGTCTAACACGTTCCCACATATCGAAGCGGTTTGAGCTGTCTACACCGCAAAGAAAGATGTCTATTGGTAAACCCAGGTTGGATAATATGAATTGCCATGTCATCTCGCTTGACTTGTTTCGATCCTCTGCGGTGTATTGATTCGTATTGAAGGCGAGAAGATGGTGCGGTGGGAGGTGTTGCATCGAGATTTCGGTACATTAACTTGTCGAGTGGAAGGGTCCATCTGAATGGATTTAATCATGAGTTTGCCATTAGGTTTGGTCTTTATGTAACGAAGCATTCGACTTGTCCATTGAAGATAACCACCTTTGCCAACATAGGAGGTCGGTTTTCGGCACCGGTGCATGAATGTCTTGTTGAGTTGCCATTGATGAAGGTATGATATGATAAAGTTGATGTAGGATCGATTCAACGATAAAGGAGTTGTGGTTGATGAAGATTAAGCTCGGTTGAGGTGATTACGAAAGTCGTACTAGAAAACTCGGTTCTTAAAATTTTCGCCAAAATTTAAAATTCACTATAAAAATCAATTCTAAGGGCGTATGAAAATTTTGAGTTATGACAATTTTGACGTAAAATTTGACCAAAAATTTGAATTTAGGCCCAAAATTTGAATTTTGACCAAAATTTCACAGATTAAACCAAAATTTGAATCTCGTAAAAATTGAGCGTTTAGTCTCCTCAAAATTTAATTTTACTCAAGTTTTCCTGCCAAAACAAACTAAAAAGTGGTGGTTAAACTCTTTCCAAGAAGAATTATTGCGTGAAAAGCTCCTTCCAATCTTATGTAACTTCTTCTTGACAAACTAAACTGCACACACTGAAGAAAACAAACGAAACCTTCACGAAATCGGTGGTAATAATATATATAAGACTCGATTTAAACTAGGATATAATGCTTGTGGAATGGATGTTTACTGAATTTCTAAGAAAATTAAGACACAGAAAATTCCAAAATTTATAAGTAGCTCAGAAAGCGAGAAAAAGTAATCGATGTTTTTACTCCTTCACGGCGCGTCGGTTGCAATCTGGCCCGTCGGTTATCCCGACAAAAAGCGGTGCGATTTTACGGAAAAATTCGGAAAATTTACATCTTTAGAATCTGGAAAATTTACGCAAAACATCCATTATGACTCGATACAAGCATTTGACTCGAACAAACAAACATAAATATCTTTTAGTTAATTGTTATTCTCATGTTTACGTTTCTTTTGGCGTGTGTAATCCTCCCTACACTTATCCCTTATGTAAAATACCTTTATATGCAATTAAGGCGAGGTTAAAAACAAAATAAAGCATTTTACAAATTTAAACATGAGGATAAACAATTAATAAAAGATATATGACACTAACAAGCAAACAATTAAGCATGGGTTGCCTCCCACGAAGCTTTTCTTTATTTAAGAGTCTTGTAGCTAGACTCGTAGTCGTGCTCCTACGTTTTCTCATTACCGCCCTCTTCTTCTAAAACAATATCCTCATCGTTCACCATTTCAATATTATCCAATTGATAATGCTTCACCCGTTTCCCATTAACTGTGAATTCTCTTCCATCATGGTCTAGTAGCACCACCGCCCCATTGCTCATCTGCTTTTTTACCGAAAGGGTCCATACCACCTAGATTTGAGTTTTCACAGGAATAATCTTAGTCTCGAATTATACAAGAGCACTTTATCCCTTCCAAAAACTCTTTAGGATTCTTTATTAGTTGATCGTGCCATCTTTTGCCCTTTCTTTGTAAGTGATTGATGATTCGTATGCTTCCAAATCAGCTCGTCCAATTCTTGAAGTTGTAAGAACCGATTTGACCACCTTCGAATAATCCATATTAAAGGCCTTAAGGGCCCAATATGCTTCTGCTCAAGTTCGATAGGGAGGTGGCAAGCCTTTCCGTATACCGAGCGAAAAGGGTTGTCCCGATAGGTGTTTTGTAAGCGCTTCTAAATGCCCAAAGTGCTTCATCCGGTTTGAATGCCCAATCTTTCCTATTTTGGTGGACCGCTTTTTCAAGTATCCGCTTTAATGCCCTGTTTGTGTTTTCTACTTGTCCATTTGTCCGAGGATGATATGCGAGAAAATCTATGTGGACGCCATACTTCTTCATCACTTTTCCATTTGAGCATTGCAAAGTGAGTCCTCTATCATCGATTAATGCTTTGGGAATCCCAAATCGTGCGAAGAGCTTTTTAAGAAAGTGAATAACTACCCTTGCATCATTAGTTCTAAGGGCTTGAGCTTCTACCCATTTGGATACATAGTCGATAGCTACGAGAATGTATTCATTTCCTCCTAAGATGGAAAGGGTCCCATGAAGTCTATTCCCCAAACGTCAAATATTTCGCAGACTTGGATATAGTTACGAGGTGACTCATCCCGTCGTGAAATATTTCACGATCGCTGGCATGCATCACACATTTGAACTAATCTCTTAACGTCTCGAAAAGCAAGAGGCCAATAGAATCCGTCCGAAAACCTTTCGTGCGTGATATTCACACCGTGATGTCCTCCGGATGGTCCCGCATGACATTCTTTGAACTCGATCAATCTCTACCGCCACGCAACGTCGAATGATTTGATCGGGACATATCTGAAAAGGAAGGTTCATCCAAGTAATGTTTTAGCGTAGTGAAGAACTTCTTTTATCTTGTCCGGTCATGTAATTTGGCAAAACTCTCTTGGACGGTAGTTAGCATAATCGACATACCATGGCTCACTTTCTTTAATCGCCATTAGCCGCCTCGGGAAAAGAGTCACGAATATCGGTGTGATCGACTTCTCAAGATCGGGGTTCTCAAGCGTGATAGATGATCGCAGCGAGATTTTCACCCTTTTATCTCGAATTTCAATGTCGAATTCTTGAAGTAATAGGATCCATCTAATCAGCGAGGTTTAGCATCTTGTTTTGAAAACAAATAGCGTAAGGCGGAGTGATTTGTGAAGGCAGACGATTTTAGAAGAACGAGATATTGCTGAATTTGTCGAAGGCAAAACAACGCTAAAAGTTCTTTCTCGGTGGTTGTATAGTTCTCTTGTGCTACATTCATGGTTTTGCTAGCATAGTAGATTGGTTGAAAATGCTTTTCCTTCCTTTGGCCGAGCAATCTGCGCCGACAACATAATCACTAGCATCACACATGATTTGAGCAGTTGAGACCAATCGGGGTGACCATTATAGGTGCTTGAGTGAGATCTTTCTTTAGTCGGTTAAATGCTTCCTTGCATTCTCGGAAAAAATCAAAGGGCATCCTTAACAAGAAGGCATGTCATAGGCGGGCAATTTTGAAAAATCTTTAATAAACCTTCGATAAAACCGGCATGACCAAGAAAGTCGCGAATGGCTTTAACGGTAGTAGGATAAGGGAGTTTGAAATTGCTTGATTTTGCTCTATCGACCTCAATTCCATTCCCGAGACTTTATGCCCTAAGACAATTCCTTCTTTTACCATGAAATGGCATTTTCCCAATTTAAAACCAAATTAGTTTCCTCGCATCGCTTCAACATCTTCTAAGGTTGGAAAGACAAAGGTCGAAAGAATTTCCAAACACAGAAATCATCCATGAAGACTTCCATCAGTCTCTCAATTAACTCGTGGAATATGGCCATCATACATCGTTGAAAGGTTGCGGGTGCGTTACATAACCCAAAGGCATTCGCTTGTAGGTGAGCGTTCCGTAAGGACATGTAAATGTAGTTTTCTCACGATCTTGAGAGCAATTGGAATGAAAGTAACACGAAAAGCCATCAAGGAAGCGGTAGTATTCGTGCTGCTAATCTTTCAAGCATTTGGTCAATAAGCGGTGAGGAAAATGATCTTTCGGGTGGCATCATTCAACTTTACGTAGTCAATACATACCGCCAACCATAACCGTTCTTTGTGGCACCAACTCACCCTTCTCATTTTTACAATCGTCATCCCTCCTTTTTGGAACCACTTGGACCGGGCGACCCATGGGCTATCGATATGGGGTAGATGAGACACGCATCCGAAGCTTAATGACCTCTTTTTCACTACCTCTTTGATGTTAGGGTTAACCCGCTTTGCGGTTGAGCAGTCGGTTTGTAATCTTCCTCCATGAGGATTTTGTGAGTCTGAGAATGTAGAATCGATTCCCTTAATGTCGGCAACACTCCACGCAATCACCCTTTATATTCTTTTAAAACTTCTAAGAGCTTCTCTTTACGAATAGTGGTTAGCGAGGAGCTTATGATGATAGGGAGTTGGTCCTCTCCTTGAAGGAAGGCGTATTCCAAGTGACTCGGAGATCTTTCGGTTCTAAGGTAGAGGCTCTTTGATCGATGGTTTTAGCCGGTTTCCGGCCTTTGAAGCTCAATAGGTTCAATTTCATCTGACGAGGATAAAGGACCTGACTCAACCATCTCAATTTCATGGTCGTCGTATATTACGTTGTTATCATTATTCATGAATTCGTTTAATAGATACTCGTCAATGCGACCGTCTATGTCGTCAACAAATTCATCAACTTCTTCAACTAAATATACGGGCGACCGCAGGAAGAAGAATGTCTCATAGAATCCTTAATGTCGAAGGTCAAGCTCTCGGATCCTACTCATAAAGTGAGCTTACCATCATGAACATCAATGATGGCACGGTAGTGCCAAGAAGGGTCTTCAAAGGATTATTGGGACGGAATTATCTTCCTCCATCTCTAAAATTCTGAAATCGATTGAAATTTGAATTCCCCACCCTTACAAAACGTTCTCACAAACTCAATGGGATATTTGATTGATCGATCGACTAATTGGATACTCATCCTAGTCGGTTTAAGCCCGAATATCCGAGCTTAAGAAGCAGGTGAGGCATCGGGTTAATGCTTGCCCCAAGATCCGCATGGCGTTTTTCATAGCGCCCTATAAACAAGGAATAGTAAAGCGCGGATCTTCCTTCTTCTTGGGCATGCTCTTTTGGATGATAGTGAACATTCTTCCCTAATGATATCAATCCTTCAAGCTTTTTCCGATTAGATATCAACCTCTTGAAGTATCTACTATATTTAGGGATATGATAGAATACATCAAGGAGTGGTATGTTGACGGATGTTTGTTTCAAGTAAGACAATATTTTTAATTGTCTTCTTGACCTTTGATTTTTTAAGCGAGAGGATAGGGAATCCGTGAGAAAGTTGGTCATTGAAATTTGGTCTTTGGTGTTTGTGGGGAGGATCGTGAGGAGTTGGAAGAGGTGTGGAATCGCCTCATTTCCTAACTCGGGTTCCCTTGTGATGGGGTCCCGGTTGGGATGTGGGGATCCTTGGTAGTAGTTCTGATCGAGTAGTGATTGCGAAGTTGGATCGTGAAGTGCTAGGCGAGTCCACTCATTCTTTCGTGGAGATTGGTGAACCGACTTTCTAATTGACTTCTTTGCTCTCGGATAAACTCCTCAAGACCTTTCAAGATTGCGGCCCTTCCATGGTAAACCGCCGAGTTTTTCTTCAAAAGGATCACGGATGGTGTACTCGGGTCCATCCTTTCCTTCCGTTCTCCATTTCAGTTGCCCCAAGGATCACATTCATCGGTTTGATAAAATGCGAGGGTGAAGGGTCATCATAAATATCATGACTAGAGAGAAGGCGCTTTCTCGGTGTGTGTCATCGCACTCATCGCTCTCGTGCGATCCTCCATATGTCGCATATGAGATATGGGTTAGTCGACCTTTTTGGTTACGGTGATTTTATGAGGTAAGCTAGTTTCTTTTGTGCTTTCTCAATCCGATAATCTAAGGATAACTCTTCACTTGAGAAAGTAGAAATGCTTGGCGCGTTTTCTGCTCATTCAATGGTCATCTTGATATTGGATGTATTCCTCTATTCGGTTCCACCCTTCTTACTGCGGTGAGGTTCGCGATTCTTGACCGGTCAATCAATCCCTTTTGATCCTTTCGGAGACATTATCGTAAAAGATTTGAACAAGCAACCAAAGGCGTCTGTGGTGTGGAGCTTGTTGAATAAGATCTTTATAACGATTCGGGAGTTGGTAATAAATTCTCCATCGGGTTGATGAAAGTGAAGAATTTTGCTCCTAACTCTGCAGTTCTTCGAGAGGAAAGAACTTTTGGTGAACTTGGTAGTAAGTTGTTCCCATGTGAAAATGGACCTTGGAGGGAGCTTATCGAGCCACTCCTTGGCTCATATGAAGGAAAATGGGAAAACCGAGTCTAGATGTCTCCTTAGATGCTCGAGTCGGTATAGATAGCATCAACAATTTTTAGAAACTGTTTGATGTGGTAAATTGGGTTTTCACCGTGGGATCCATGGAATTGACATGCCTTTTGGATGAGCCAAGTGTCGGATGCATGCAATACCTCATTGATCTATTCCGAGGATAGACAATGGCACCGGTGAATCCGGATGCGAAGGGTAGGAGTATTCCCCAGTGTCTTAGCTTTAGGAGGATTCATGGGTTCATTGGGTGGAGTGGCAAGAACTTCCTCGCCATTTGACTCAAATTGTCACCGATGATGGTTTGAGGAGATTGTGGGGAATGAAGGATTCTTCATCGGATGTAACTTCATCAAAATTGATGGAAGTGCCTTGAAGTTCGAATCATGGAGAGCTTTTCTTCGCCTATTGAGCTCTCTTCGGGTTACGCAAATGGTTCAAGAAGAGTTTTGTGGAACTGCGAGTTCTAAGTTGCTTAAGGGGTTTGTATGGGGCGTGGTTGTTGGTTATCACCTTCCATGATGAAAAGTGATGAGGTTCTGAACAAAGGTTACGAAGAAGGGGATAGACTAAGAGAAATCTAAAAATAAGAAAAAGTTTACTTGATAGGAATCAAGCAAAGAAACCTAAGCGAGGTTGACTACTAACTAGCTATTCTATTCCCGCAATGGCGCAAAACTTGATAACGCTACACGCGTCGTTCGGGGTCAAAGGAACTTCCTTTTCTTGAGCAAGTTTTATAACACCTAGGCGATGAACCTAATCGTTGTAGTGTAGTAATTAGGGTAAGCCACGGGTATTGATATCGTTCTCTAGGGGAATAGGAATGCTAGTAGGAGTTACTACGCTAAGGTTAAGGTTGAGGAAGATTATTTTTATCTTTTTATATTTTATGAAAATGGAAAGTACGAATCTCGGTGTATTGGATTTGGGGGTTTGGTATTTCTCCGATTACTCTACTATTATTTAATTATCTAAACTAGGGTTGTGGGGTCTATGTCTAATTAATGTGTGCTCGTATGATAGTTTAAAGATGTGTTTACTTAGTTTGTATTACTCCTTAATTATCTCCTATTGATGGTTGAGTGTCACGTCTTATTCCTAGTTGCGTTGTGTGTCTAAAGTTGTAGGGTATCGTTTCTCCTAACTCTTGAACTTACCAAAGGGTCTTGTCTACAAACCCACTAGAGTTATAAACTCCTACTCTAAGCGCTCTTTGGATGGTTTAGCCTACAATTACTCGAGTAATTATACTCTAAGGTTCACAAGATGAATCGAGCATTAAGTACACAACGAATGACCTGTCGCATTACTAGATCATTAATCAACTAAGATAAGAAACAACCAATCAATATTCAATAATTAAGTTTCATACTTCTAAGCAAACACACAAATAAATTAGCGGGACATGGAGAACATGCAAGCATACACACAAATAATCAAAGACATAATTGAATTAATGAAGTAAAGACTTATCTTGATGTAAGATAGGGTTTAAAACGCTAAAATCTTGTACAAGACACCTTAGGTTCGGTTTTATATTTTTACTCAAAGACTCTCACACTGGTGAAAAATTCGGATTCTATATATAAGATTACAATTGCGGCGGCGTCACCTTATGTTTAGTGGCCGCCGTGTCGCCTCGATAGGGTTTCGTCTTGGCCATTAACCTTGCGGCGTCACCTTATGTCCGTGGCGCCGTCCTCTTGACCGGCGTCGTCTGGATTGCATCTGGGCCGTGCGAGTAGCGACGACCTACTCTTCCATAAGCGGGCGTCGTCACTTGAAAATCTGAGTTTTGGGTTGGATTGTCTCAATAATTTTGGGACGGCGTCGCCAATAGCGCTGGCGCCGCCTTATACTTCGAAAGCGTCGTGAGTGTCTCGATTTTGACTTTGGCCATTTTCTTCATATGTTCGCTTTTTCGTCCAAATAAGTGCCATTCCGACATTTTGCCTTCACGAAACCTAAAAAGTGAAAAGGCGATATTAAGCAATAACGGATACAAAGTGATCAAATAAGGACTTAAACTACCCCTCAAAATGGTACCTTTTAAAACCTTATCGAAACAAAGTGGAAGTGAGCACATGTACCAAGTGATGCAACCTGCGATCAATGATGACTATGTTTTTATGAATACACTTCATGTGCCTTGATGATTCTGTTATCTCTAAAGCGAATGCCTATAAAGAACAAGTTGCTATTTATGAACAACGTGCTAAGTTTGAGTTAACCACCCGTGAGCGGGAAATGGATGACCAAATGCGTACAACTATTAGAAAAAGTAAGTTTAGAAAAGAAGTATTGTTGGGACCCTTTTATCAATCCATTTCACACAATAATAACTAGAAAGATGAAGAAAAGATATGGTGACTTGAATGAAGATATGTGTATTTTAGAGACAAAGTAGAAGATGAAACACTATTTCATAAGTAAAACACACACAAACACACTCAAGCACACCCTCAAATGTGTCATTTGAGGGGTTTATATACTTACATACAAGACACCCTAATGGGCTTGGCATGGGCTTGGATTGGATTATAAGTTAAATAAGGCTAGCTTAACTTAACTAATACCCATTTAGCTTAGCCCAATCCACGAGCCCGTTGACTATTCTATCACGATATCTTACACACGTTACAAATTTCCTAAATGTAAATGACCATCACTTCTATTAATTATTATCAAGGCTAACAATCTCCCCCTAAGGGGTGGTCATTCAAAAGATGCTCCACTTGATTAGGTCTTTACTTTCCTTGAGCTTGAATTTTATGTGTAGATATAGAATAGTCTTGATTTTCGTTCCTTCTTGCTTTGTGATCGATTAATGTGGTTGTCTGCATCGTTTGTCAACTTCTTAGAATAGGTGTCTCCGTCTTTCTCCACCATGCTCACACTTCTATTTGACTTTTAATTGCCAATGATGTAGTTCTAGAGTCTTTATACTTTGTAGATTCTTTGACATTGACGAAGAATCATCTTTAACTTTGTGTTGCCTTTGATTTTGATGAGAACTTTCATGTGTTGTTGGTATGAGCATGTGGAGAATCTGCACGATCTCTTCCTCCCGCAAGCATCCATAAGAAGAAAACATCAAACATGGGTTAGAAATAATCCAGCGCACAAGTTTGAACTTGAGTGTGTTATGACATAGTGTGAAAACACGTCTCTAATTCTCACAAAGGCCGTTCTGAGCCGGAGTCCTACAAGTGAGATAACGCGATGTACCAAAGTACACCTACAATTCGGATGAGTTCTTTGAAGTACACCAAAGCATCACTTGATCCAGAGACCGTTTAAGACACACTAAGTGTAATACGGGGAGTTACGAAGTGACTGCTTGTCATGGTCGCTTGATGTTGACCACGGCGGGAGTTTCCATTCAATCATTGATGATCACGGATGTGAAACTTCTCATAAATGTTACGGCGGTTGCTAAGATGCATGTAGGACTCTATAGTATATCACTTGTGTCCTTATTGATGAACAACAAACGATGTCATGTAAAGTGTTCCTATGAGATCTTTTGATGAATCTTGTGGCTCTAGACTCGATTAGTGCATTTTGGTTTTCCTAAGCGGAGACTAGGGAGAGGGTCTCATTATTCAATACCAACAATCTCTAAGAGAAAGTCAATAGATTATGTAGGGTTCCCAGTGAGAATAAAACAAATCCTTTTAAGAGGAATTGAGTAGCTAGAAGGTTTAGTGCGGTCGTCCTTTGGGTCCATAGCGTCTTTGTCTTCAATACTAGTGTCATCTTTGTGACATGACCGGTAGCATATGAATTGAACCGGTTTACGCCTAAGGTTGATTATGGAGGCTATTTCTTTCACCCTTTTCATTACATTTCTTTTAATTCTTCAACCCTTCTTATTCCTTTCTCACATTACTCCTTTTTCAATCATACCTAAGGACTTCTAATCGACTATTGGTGGTGTCGTTGGGTAGATCCTCCAGACTCTAGCGGATCATAGAATGATTTCCTATCCTTAGTCACCTTATAACTCCATGATCATCCTATTGTTGCCATAAAACCATTTTCTTGAAAATATCTCAAAGTGTTTATGATAGAAAACATGTTTGAAACACTCAAGTGAGTTTTATATTTTGAAACACTCCCCTTCACATGTGCTTATAAATTTTGATGATCGCACATAGAGGGTAGAGTTCGCACTTTTGAATTGATCGACTTTAAATGAGCTAGACCGATTCGAGACACGTTTACATCACTAGAGAACTAGCTTGAAATTATTACCCGTCTGGTCAAGTCCATAGAAAGTTTCTCGAGATGGTACATTATTCTTCGTCGATTCAATGGTTACGGTGAGTCGAGCTCTTTTGAGAATCAAACAACGATCATTAAACTTTTGATCACATTTTAATCCGTCTCCTCCCTCAAAAATAGTATAATCGTGATATTTTGATATCAACGGATTAAACAACATTTTAGAATCTTTTGGGAGACAAACGGTTTGATTTAAGCATGAATTTGGAACATTTTGTTTTATACTCCCCTTTAATAAAGCATAACCAATTAAAGGGTTTTAGAGAGTTATCTTGAGCACAAAGTATTTAGAAAGATTTTGAAAATCTTTTGAACAATCTTGAAAGGTGCTCAAGATGATGATGATTCTCACTAGTTTTAAATGTAGTGCCTTTGAGCGTACACTTGATTTTTCTTTAAAACACGAGTTTTGATTTGAAAATAATCAAAAGTCATCATTTTAGTCCGGGTTTCGTCTTGAAGTATACTAAAGCCATCATTGAAGAAATTTTGAGAAATGACATGTTTTAGAAAACATTTAAAGAACTCTCGCTCAACATCTGTACATGTCCGTATCATTGTTGAATGAAATTTCTAGAAACGTCTGAATATCGATTATCTGAGACATGTAGTGAGAAGAATATTTTTGGATTTTGAAATTATATTGTTTTGAATTTTTTAAAATTTTCTATTTTTGTATTTTGTTTTGTTGGTTTTGATTTTGTATTTGGTTTTCAAAAATATTTACAAAGAAGATTTGAAGAAAGAAGATTAAGTTTGGCCAAGTAAAGTGGAGTTAAGAGTGGAACTAGAAAAAGATTTCCATATCACGAAATTGGCATAAAGTTTTCTTTACCACATGGGGCGTATGAACCTTCAACACTTTTACAAGAACCCCATCCACGTAAGAAGAATTTTCATAAATAATAGTGTTAGAAGTAGATGTTTCCTCACGGTGAGGAGATCACTATCAGAGTTGTAGTGGTTTCTACTTCTTTATCATGATGATTGGTACTATTATCTGTGTTGGTGCGAGTATCAAAAATCTTTCTTGTGGGAATCCATCTAAGACCAACTTGGTTGAAAACTTTTCCCGTGGGTTTCCACCTAAGGTAAGATCTAGGAGTTGTTTTCTTTTCAGATGCAGCGGAAGACTCATTTTTAGAAAAACTACGTCCTGAAGTGATCCACCTATTAGGTCTCCTTTCCATGTTTATTTTGTCAACGGGTTTGTTTCTGTTTGGTGTCTTAGTGGATTTAACCTTAGCATGTGATTTTACTTTCTTGAGATATTTTGAAAGACATGCATCGTGATTAGCTGAATAGACACATTTTTGACATGTAGGACAGACAAATTCCACATTCTTGTTTAAAACAGCAACATTAACTTTGTCACTACAGTCTTTTGGAAATTGTTTATTGTTTGAAAAAGACTCGGAATTTCTAGTGTTGTTTCCTACGTGCATAGTATTTTCTTTTGCGCAACTACTCTTAGATGCAAGTCAATCCCTAGTCTTATGATGAGTGTACCTAGGTAATGGTTTACTACTACTAGCAGTGCCTTGAAATCTTGTAGAATTCATCACCTTAGATGTTGCACCTAGAATTCCATCTTTTCAGTCTCATGCCTTTTCCTAGCTTCTTCTAGATAGTGATTGTGGACCATGTCGTTAGAACCGATGATTCTTTAGCTGGATTTTGGTCACATTCCGTGTACTTGTCTTAGAAATGCGGTGTAAACACTTTTCATTATCAAAAACAGGTTTTCAAAACCTTTGATAATTCTCTTTTTAATAGGTAAAGTCTGTGGGTATTTGTTTTTGACATATAATTTTTCTCATTGACTTTTGGAGGCAACTGAGAAATAGACATTTTTGGTTTGAAAACCGGTTTATGAACATTTGTTTTCTCCTTAGTCAATGGTTTTGCAAACTTAGTATCCACAACCTTCCCTTTTAGAATTCACAACCTTCCCTTTTAGAATTCCAACTGAGCTCTCAAAAGATCATTTTGCTCTTTCATGTCCTTGTAGGCACGCTCATATGACAGTTTGTCATACTTGCATTCCTACTGTTTTTGATCAAGTTGTTTAAAATAGGACACGTTTTCTTTTCAAGTTTTCAAGAGCATTTTCATATTTTGAAACAATTGCGGAGGTCTCGGTGGAGTCTTTCATGGTCTTCAACAAAATATGTTTGTAAGATAATGGACATGATATCGGTAGTCATAACATCTTCGAAGAGAGAATCATTTAAATTTTCCAAACTTTGATGTGTTCAACACTTTCATTAGCTTGCTTTACCAGGGATTTATGGTCCTTGACAAAGTCACCTGTTTCTTTCAAAAACGCTTGTTCAAAATGAATTACCCTCGAATTGATGTTATTAAGCGGAGGGGCAATTTGAGTTTCAAAAAAAGCTTTCATTTCGTCATCATGACGAGTAAACCAGATGTTCGTAGTAATATTGGTTTTAGTTTTAACTGTCTCTTGAAGACTCCCAATTCTAGTTTTAACGTCATCTAAAATGCTTCTCGCATCACTTGTGTTAAAAGGATTGTTTGAAGATATATATTCGATTTTGAAAGAGATTGTGAGACAACAACGGGTTTTGAAACCGGTTTTGAAACTTGTTTTGGGCTAGTGTTGACACTGTTGTTTGAAACTCTGGGTGTGATGGAAAATTTTGACTTTTCTTTTGTGACACAAAAGTAATTCCATTAATTTTGTTCCATTTGTTATAATCAATTGGTTTTAGATCTGGATTCTTTTGTTTCATTTTGATCTACTCTCATCGAGATAGTTATAACGCTTCAAGAGAATCATGAACAATTATAGGTTCATACACTTTTCCATAATTCAACACATTCTGTTCTTTTCGAGCTTTCTTGAGGAAACAAGGAGGTGAGTTACCAAGAGCCATTTTTTGTGTTGTATGAAAATCTGATTTGTTTGATTAATCGGCATATTAGTTGATTTAATTGAATGACCCGTTGTAACAAGTAAATTTTCCAATTTTTGATTTTTCATCTTTATCAAGAATTTCATCAAGAAGAGAATCTTCTCGTTTTGAAAAATCGATAATCAATGTTTCTTCTCTTTTTCAAGATCAGAATACGTTGCCTTTTGTTTAGAAAGTTTGTTTTGAAGTTCAGAAATTTCCTTGTTTAAAGATTTTATTTTTAATTTCAAATTCACATCAAGTGTGTTATACTTGATTTGCAATAGTTGTTCTTTAGAAACCAAATTTTGATAACCAATTTCTAATTCTGATTCTTTGTTTTTATGAAATTCAAAGGCTTTTGCGTTCTCCTTGTAACTCTCAAGCTCAGCAGTCAATATAGCATTCGCGGCCTTAACCCAGCGATTGACCGTTCTAACTTTCTCGATCTCAATACCACAATTATTAATTAATGTTTCAAAATAAGCACGTGTTTCCTCATCATTAGCACCATTACATTCAACTTGACCTCCATTAGGATCCATATATGGAGTTTGAGTTAACGTTGCTATTAACTTGCTCTCCCATATGTGTCATAATAAGGTTTGGGAGACACGTAAATGTGGCTTCTTGATTAGTGTCTAAATACTCATCATTTTGTCTTTGTTTAGAATGCCAAAACATCCGAAAACACTCGAAATGCATCAAAATGATAAAATATCACAAATAAGTGTTTTATGTGTTTTAAATGCAAAATATCAAAATCGGTGAAAAGCGTATCAAGTTTGCATAATTGGCGGTTTAGTCCCCAAGTTTCAAAGTTGTCAAAAAGCAGTCCTGGTAAATCTAAATAAAGAAAAATATCATTTTAAGTCCTTAGGGATTCTTAAGTTGTCAAAATTGGTCCTTGAGATTCAAAATTGCAAAATTACAACTTAGGTCCCTAAACTTTCAAAAATGTCAAGTTTGGTCCCTGAAAATTTGAAAAATGTCAAAACTAGTCCTTGTACTATTGAAACTTGTCAATTTTGGTCCTTGTGATAACTTTGATTAAATGGCAGGTTTGGTCCCTCTAGTTTGGCAGATTTACAAAATGGTCCCTATAATATTAAAACAAGCCTTGTCAAATAGATTTTGGACCCCTGCCACTTACCCCATTTGGCCCCTGTCATTACCCCTTTTTGAACCCTTGGTCAAATAAAGTCAAAACCATATGGCTTATCCTTCCTTCCCAACTTGCTGCAATCGCAACACTCACCCATCCCATCCACCTCTCACTTATCACCTTATTCCTTCCCCTCATCATCACAACCCGCACAATAAATGCCACCTCCCTAGTTGCTAAATTCGGAACCTCTGATCAAAGCAGTTTCCCGCCAAAACCAATCCAATGGCCAAAATGCTCCCAACTGATCCAATGGTCCTAATTATTGCTGGGATTCACTCAGAGGAGAGAGGGAAAGCTTATGGGTGTATAAAAAGGAAGAAAGAGAGAAGGAAGAGGCAGTCTTTAGTTTTTTAATTTTATGTATGTCGTATTTTATTTTTATGTTTTTAATTAAGCTTTAAGCTGTAATCTTTTGTTTCATTGTATCAAATTAAGTTGTTTAAGTGTATTCAAACTGCTTTCAAGTGTCAATTCAAGTTTCATTTAAATTTCAAGTTTCATGGTTTACTGTTTCAAATTATCTCAAACTGTTACATCCAAGCTTCAACAAGCTTATTTTTAAGTTCAAATAAGCTCATTGAAACTTCTTATAGCTTTTAGTGAGCTTATCAAGCAGGTGCAAGCAATATTTGTCCTTGGTCAACAAAAGTCAACTTAGAAAGCCAAATGGGCATGGAAATGGTATTTGGGTGATGCAGTGCTTGGAATGGGTTGGAATTAGATTAGATTAATGGTATTGGGTCTGGTTTAAGCTACAAGATAAGTTGGGACATTTGTGAGTGTATTCTCATTTTCATTTTCATTCGAGTTTAGGTCTATGTTTGTGTTTGTAACCTGTGATCATTAATAGCTTAAAACTGTTTAAATAGTGGTATTTAGGGTAACTAAATTCATATTAAGTGATGGTTTGTACTAGCTCAGTAGATTGCTCAGTCATTAGCCTAAACAGTTTCTAAAAAGACTGTTTGGATCAGTAGGATTGTTTAAGCTCAAGCTCTTGTTTTTGCTTGAAACTTGTCTCCTTAGTCTTAATATTGTCAACTTGACTCATATCTGTCTTCATATTGTCTATGCATAGGCTAAAAGTCAAAATCATGGTCTAACTGTTTTGATTTCAAGACTGTTGGAATTTTCAATAATCAATAGCTTGTTTTGTGTTGGTAAATCATAGATATAGATTGCATTAAGCTTATTTCATCATAATACAACATAATCAGTCAATAAATTGGTTGCAAAGTTCATAAAAGTCAACTATCTCATAACTGTGTCAAAAGTCAAAACTTGCAATTCTCAGTTTGCACCCAACTAGAAAGATTTTTCACAGGTTCATTATTGGTCCAAATCAAGTGAGACTTTTGGTTCTTAAAACCTCAACTGGTCTATTTTCTTATTGTCATTTTTATAGATTTTTAGAAATTTTCTAAAGGCTTCAAAGAGCTTATCAAGCAGGGCTTATGTGCCTGCTCACAAACTTCGATCAAAGTGAGTTTTCTCGACTATTGCATAGCTTGTCCGAGCTCATGAGCTTCTCTTGGTCTTATTTTTGGTTTACAAGCACCTAGCCAGGTCTAGTTTAGACTCCAACAATTGGTTTTGAGTTTGGCTTATTTGAGCGATTTTATTCTTAGGTCGCAAATTGATACCAAAACCTGCTTTTAAAGAATAAACTCAAATTAGCCAAATCTGTTAAGCTTGAAATTCAGAGGTTAAGTCTTGTTGTTTTAGTTGTTTTAGAGTACTTTTAGCATAACATAGGTTACATGTGAGTTTGGTGCCCATTTGGTACTCTTGGCTTATTCAGTCTTATAAATAAGCACTTGTAGCTATGATTCCATTTTCTACCAAACAAGCACATGTTTTCTATTTTCTTAGATTCATAACATTATTTTAGAGTTTTCCTGAATTTTTCACATTTTTCTAGGACGGTTTGCTATTTTTCTTAATTAAAAGCAGTTTTAGGCCATTTTAATTAGCTTTTAATACAATTAATTAGAGAAAAGTTCAAAAAATAATTTTCATTTTCTTAGGTTAAGATAAATATAAAAGTAAAAATTTATTTTCCAAATTTTCATAGTTAAATTTGTAATTTTAGTAATTTAATTAGTTTTAAATAGTTTAAAATTCATAAAAATAGAAAAATAATCGAGAAAAATACAAAAATAGTTTTGAAAATTCTCTTTGTTATTTTAAATTTTCCAAGTCATAATTTCATTTTCTAGCTTAATTTCATATTTTCTTGTATTTTAGGCTATTATTTAATAAGTAAAAATAGTTTTTAATTAATAATAATTAATTAAATAGTTATAAAAATAATTTTCTTTTTCTTAAAATTTTCTTTTATCATTAGGTTTATAAAAATGTCAATTTCATATTTTTAGGATTAATACTGCTTCAGTTTCACATTTTCTTGTATACGTCGCGTAGTTTGTAATTTAAGTGTAATAAAGAAAATCAAAAACATCATTTACAAATAGTGATAGCGTTTATTTAATAGAAATTATCTTTTAATTTTCTTTAATTTGCATTTAAGCCCATGTAATTTATTCACTTTTACGTAGTTATAATCAATCATATCTCCTTTCCATTCAAATCTTACCGATCACTAAACGTTTGATTATTCTCGCACGGCTCGTTGGGACTTAACGACACGGGAAACACTATACTCTCGATCTTCATTTCATTCGTTTCGGACTGTTTTAAGTTTGTTACGGTCGACCATTCACAAGTGGTCGGCTTGGTGATAAAACTTGCGGTTCGGGACGAATCAAATTTTGGCGCCATTGCCGGCCGTCTTGATTATCTTCGTCTAGCGATTAGTGATTTGAATACTCACTCTTTGTTCATATCATCCATCCATCCATCTATATCTATATATATTTTTCTTATAAAAAAAATCCAAAAACCCAAAACATCCAAAACGTATAAAACACAAAAATATTTTCCTTTTGTTTCTATATATGTATCAAAGATAAAAATACAAAAGATTTGTCGTTTTCTTAATAATAACAACATAAAAGATTACCACATAAACCAAGGTAGTGTACTACCTAGCTGAAATACGACCATAATAAGTTCCGAACCAAAGATTTAAAACTTGCCTTTGTGTCCTTGTGATTGGTGTACCTTTTCAAAGCCATTCATCTTGTGATTATGGGTTAAGTTCAACATTGTTTTGCCTCGATTTTGTTTTAATTGGATTTGTTGTTATATATATCGTTTTAGAACGAGAAAACCTAAAAAGATTCTTCTCACTTCCATTTTCATAATTCCTTCATAATTCCCATTCTCATCAAAAATATTTTCATAATTCCCATTCCTTTCCTTAACTCGAGGTCTCTTAGAGTTAACTCTAGTGCATCTTTTCGTTCTTCTAGATCATTGAGTCCTTTGCGTGATCTAGCGAAATTCCTAGAAGGCGTTCTCGTGAGCGTCTTTGCCCAAATAGTCGAACCGAGATTCGTACTATTTCAAGCAACAATATGGCGAACGAGCGAACTATGGCGAAATGCTCCGAGCACCACCGAGGGTTATGGAGATGCCATCGTTTACCGGTAATCAATTATGATCACTTGAATTGAAGACACATTTGATCACACTTGTGTCACGAATCAATTCCACGGGTTTGATCGAGAAGACCGTATGCACATCCGTTGGTTTAACAAGTTGACTTCAACTATCAATTTCAAGGATGTGCCTAAAAAGTCATCAAGTTGATGCTATTTCCATTCTTACTTGAGGGACAGCCGGTTTGGTTGGAAAAAGAACCCCTCGATCCATCGAAACTTGGGAGGAGCTTGTTCAAAAGTTTGTCAATCATTTCTTTCCTCCATCAAAGACGACTAATCTTAAAAATGAAATTTACGGATTTCGTCAAAATTTCGATGAAAACTTTGGAGAGGCATGGGAGAGATTCAAAGATCTCCTCGAAAAATGCCCCCATCATGAATTCACGGAGCTTGACAAGTTAATATCTTTTATAATGGGTTGAATGGTAGCGATCAAGATTCTTTGAATGCGACCGCGGTGGCAATATCTTGAATCGTAAGCCTAAAGATGTGATTGAGATTTGCGATCAAAATCAAAAGTTCCTATTTCTCTTAACAAAGTCAATACTCCAAACACTCCTGCTTCTTCATCCAAGAACTCTTACGAGTTAGCCGCTCCGATAAGCTAGCTCTAACGGATGCCATCCGTTGTATGATAAAAGATGTAAAGGAAATCAAAAGCGAAATTCATAAGCGGAACCAATCAAAGCCGTAAACAAGGTGTGTGAAACTTGTAGTGGTCCGCGCGTATTATGATTGTCAAGCAACCGATGCTTCTTTTACCAAGCTCCGTAGCTTCTGTAAACCACAATCAATACCGACCACGGTGATCCTCACTACCGTGCACCTAGCGGTATGACACCACCGGTTTTCCTCTGTGCAAAACCATGGCAATCAAAATCGTTTTGTTCGAATCAAGGACAAAATTTCAATAACTCTCAAAATTTCAATCAAAACCGGAACAATTTCAACCAACCATATCAAGCTCCAAATCATCAAAGTTATCAACAACCTTCTCAAGCTCCCATGCCAAATGACTTCATGAAAATTCTTGAGTCAAGCATACGATCAATGCAAACTCGGATCAATAACATGAGAGTTGAGCTAAAAGGAAATTGATACCACAATGTCTCGGCGAGACAAATGAGTTAAAGAATATGATGAGCGGTTTCATGAACATGAATATGAACAAAGATTCATCATCTTCCTGAGGACTCCCAAGCAATACTATTACTAATCCCAATGCCGAGTTGAAAGCCGTCACCACTCATAGTGGTAAGGCGCACAATGGACCTTCGACTCCAATGCCTCCTCCACCGGGAGCAATGAGTCAAGTTACCAAGGATACAACGGACAAGGTGCAATTCTCAAGCCCACAGTACCAAGACACCGTCCCACCTTCGGTAGTCAAGCTTTAAGTGCGGAACCCGAAGTTCAAGACAAATTCGAGGCCGAAATGACTTCCATCCGGCTCAAAAGTCTAGTCGACTTCCTTACCCATCAAGAATGAATGATGAGAAGCTCAAAGACAAAACAAAGAGCAAATGGAAAATTTTTCCAAATCTTCAATGAGCTACACTTTGATATAAGCTTTGTTGATGCTCTCGTTCTAATGCCTAAATTTGCATCCACGCTAAAGGCTTACTAAACAACAAAGATAAGCTATCCGAGATGGCTAAAACCCTCTAAATGAGCAATGCTCGTGGTCCTTCTCAAGCTTCCCAAAAGCTTGAAGACCACAGCGATTTTAATCCGTGTGATTTCTTGGGGATGGTTCAATGCTCCGCCTTGGCGATCTTGGCGCTAGCATTAACCTCATGCCACTCTCGGTATGGAAGAAACTGTCTCTTCCTAAACTTTCATCCACTTATATGACACTCGAGCTAGCGGACCGTTCCATAACGCGTCCCTTGGGATAGCCGAGGATGTCGTGATGAAAGTAGGAAAGTTTCACTTTCCCACTTGACTTTGTTGTAGTAGACTTTGATGCGAGATCCTAGAGTTCCCTCATCTTAGGAGAGCTTTCTTGAGAGCGAGTCGTGCTCGATTGATGTATTCTTTGAAGAGTTGACCATACGGGTTGACAACGAAGAACTCACGTTGAATATCAGCAAAACTCCAAACCTCTATCCAAGCAGTGTTGCCACAATTGATCAAAAATCGAAAGATTCAATGCAACACTCTCAAATTTCACAGTTAAGAGGAGTATCCAAAAGCGTCTTTGAGTTAAAAGCTTTGAAAATCAACCTGGTTCAAACAAATGGTTTGAAAGTTGTACCGGGAAGTCAAGAGTATTCTTGATGATGATGATCTTGAATCGAGACTTCATCGAAGTGGTGGAAATTGCTAGCTCTAAGAGCACACCACTTGTCCCACCTCCGAATCGGTTTATCGTGTCGAGTTTGTTAACTCTGTGGATGAAACCAAACTCTCTTGATTTCATCTCGAATTGGATGATGATGTTTGTGATCCAATGGAGACATTCTTCCCATTGAAGAATTGCTCAAAATGATCCATCATCTCTAGTCTTATTATTCCGACTCTTCCATCCCTTCTCTCACTCCTCGATGAGGAAGATGACAACTTTGGAATGAAGTCGATGCCTTTCTTAGTGATGAGTCAATTCAGCGAATTGATAATACTACTTTGATTCGGAGGGGACATCCTTTTCTAGAAATTCGTTGATTGAAGAACCGTTTCCCACCCTCCTCCGGACATCTTATTGACAATCACCATATAAGCTTCAAGTTTAAGCTTAAAAGTGTCAAAAATGGTGATTTGTTTCTTTCGATGAGGAATGGACTTGCATTCTCATGCATATCTTTGTTCCATTCTTCACGGATGGTGTGGTTGCTCTTTCCTTTTCTCTTTCGGGAATGAGGACACCATCTTTGACCCGGTATCATTCTTTATAGTTTTACTATTAACAATACCGCGGTTGTATCTCGTCGGGGTGGAACTTTCGATGTTCATATGTTTGTTAACACCGTGAGCGAAAGTCCGATTAAGATTGGTTTTCCACGTTACTTTCCCCATGAACAAATGAATTGAAATTCGAGTCAAGCTAGCGACTCGGTAATCAAAACGATGAGTTAAACATGGGTTTTCACCGTGTGTACCACCTAGTGTGGGGAGATGCCCCACATGTTGTATATAGATCTAAAAAATGAATGAAAATTGTAAATATTAAAAGAGAATAATTGTTGTGTTTCTACACTTAGCTAGTAATGTTATCTTTTACGTTCTAAGTTTCGCATAACGCGGTACTTTGAATATTGAGGACAATATTCATTTCTAAGTGTGGAAATTCTCACGAATTTTATCATGTAATTATACCTTGATTCCCCATTTTGGCCAAAAATGTTTTTGGAGTAAGTGTTTTGACTTACTCAATTGGTTATCGATCCGCCATGTCTAAAAACAAAAGGATTGGCTAATCCGAGAGCAAACGACTCTTGGTAAAGATATCTCAAATCCGTTGACGACTTGCAATTTGCCCAAAATTGTATGGTATTCATTTCACCATATCCTTAAAAGTGAAGAGTTGGCTAGCCCATGAGTTTATGGCTTGTGGTAAAGGCGATGGAAAAACCATAATTGGTAATCGACTCACCAAAGATAATATTGATAATTTATCTAAGAGTTGGCTAGTCCGAGCAAACGGCTTCGTAAAGACAAATCAAATCCGTTGGAAGCGGTGGTTTGCTCAAAATCACTTGGTTATCGATGTACCAAGGTTCTTACTTGAGCCGAAATATTTGGCTACTCGAGTAATGGCTTTTGGTAAAGAGATTGAAATCCATTAATTTTCTCAAAACATTGCTAGGGACTAGCAATATCTTAGTGTGGGGGATTGATGAGTGTCTAAATACTCATCATTTTTGTCTTGTTTAGAATGCCAAAACATCCGAAAACACTTTCGAAATGCATCAAAATGATAAAAATATCACAAATAAGTGTTTTATGTGTTTTAAATGCAAAATATCAAAATCACGGTGAAAAAGCGTATCAAGTTTGCATAATTGTGAGTTTAGTCCCCAGTTTCAAAAGTTGTCAAAAGCAGGTCCACTGGTAAATCTAAATAAAGAAAATATCATTTTAAGTCCTTAGGGATTCTTAAGTTGTCAAAATTGGTCCTTGAGATT